>JACBWV010000610.1:25033359-25298186 GCA_013435795.1 Chlamydomonas sp. ICE-L | reverse complement strand
CCCCCCCCCCCCCCCCCCCACACAAAAACACCCACTCCCCCCCCCCACACACACCCACCCCACCCCCAACCCCCCACACACTTCCCCCACCCCACACACACACACCCCACCCCACCCCCCACACACACACCCCACCCACCCCTACACGTTTATTGATGCTGAGGGGGTTCATTGCGTCTTCATTAGTCTGCTGGCGACAATGCGATGAATGGATAGATGAATAAGTCAATGAGTGCATGTATAAATGAATGAATTCATAAATGAATGAGATTAAAGACAGACCTCAGCTGCAGACATTGGTTGGATTAGTACATGGGCTATCCCAAGACAAATGCATGTATGCTTCAGTCTACGTGTAGCCGTGATGATTTGTTCATGATTTGTACAAATATCCCATAGTATGTGTACACATATCCCATAGTATGTGTACAAATATCCCATAGTATGTGTACAAATAGAATACAATATGTTAACAAATATACCGTACTTTGTTTACACATATGCTATATGAGTACATAAATGATCTGTTGCTTGCTTCTATGACGGACGTAGGAGTTGGGGAGGAAGAGTGTCTGTACCTTGGCACTGCCGTCCTCTTGCAGTACAGATTAGCAGCTGCTGTTATGACCTATATATCATATGTTTAAAATGAATAGATAAGTATTAAACGCCTTATTACGAAGCGTGGGGTTGAGGGAGCCAGCCCGTTCGCTGGAGCCAACCACCAAATCATCAATTGTTTCAATCTTCTGCATGTGTGCTGCCTTCCAACTCCCCAATCAACCTGGGTGCCTGTGTGAATCTGATTTCATGAGTGTGAATCTGATTTCATGTTTGTTGCCTTCCAGCTCCCCGACCGACCTGAGTGCCAGTGTGAATCTGATTTCATGAGGCATCCTCCGCACCAATGCAGTGCTGGGAATGTGGACCATGCACGGGATCGCTCAATGCACCAGGTGGGTCAACTGAAGTTTAATGATCGGATTAGCAGGAACTCCGCCCCCCCCACCCCACCCACCCCCGTCGTTTACGATTTATTGTGGTCAAGTTCACCAGTGCTTGTTTTGTATACAGTCCTACCAACTTTTTGGTTGGACAAATCTGTTTAGCCTATTTGACCATGCATTTTCTGGCTAGACTGTTAACAGCAAAAAAATGTTGGGAATGAATCATGGACGCTTACTGTGGTCGTTTGAGTAGGATATTCGCCAATATTGTCCAGTGCCCACCAAAAAAACACTGCTATCGCCGGCTATCGTCATCATTATCGTTATCGAATGATTAACGCCGTTTACGACACGAAGCTTACAAACTATCGATCTGAAAAATCTCTTTGTATCCTCTCCATTTTGTAACCCTGAATTTAGCCCAATTTACCCTGGTGCTTTTCTCTGAATGGAGTCAGCTTATTTTTGCACTCTTGACTTACACCCTAAAGATTATGGGTCGACTTTGAGAAGTGAGGACATCCTCAGTTCCCTACCCCATCCATGTCCTCTTGAGCAAGACAATCTAGGGTGTGGGTATAACAAGAGGTATACCCATACTGGTGCAGAACAGTATAAAACGTTTGACCACCTACCCCTTGAAAAAACCGAGGCGGGCTGCCCCCCCCCCCCCCCCCCCCCCCCCCCCCCCCCCCCCCGCCCCCCCCTAAATAAAAATAGGAGGCACGACTTGAAATTATATATGGATACTGAGTATTTACACTATGGTGCACACAATGGCATCATCGCTCATTGCTAACCTGCATCCGCCCTTCTAACTTATGTGAACGCTCCTGAGTATGTGGACTTCCTGCGCAGGGTCCTGCCCTCACCCAATCTTCAGCATTCACCCATGCGCTCATCACATTCAAGTAAACATCCATTGCTTTCCTCTACAAACACAGCCTTGTTGCCAACTGCATCACCCCTTCTCATGCATGCGGATGTTCCTAAGGCTGTGGACGTTCCTGAGTATGTGGACTTCCTGCGCAGGATCCTGCCCTCACCCTATCTTCGGCATTGACCCCTGGCATCATCACAGTCAAGCAAATATCCATTCCTTTCCTCTACACACACAGCCTTGTTGCTAACTGCATCACCCTTTCTCATGCATGCGGATGTTCCTAAGTCTGTGGACGTTCCTGAGTGTGTGGACTTCCTGCGCAGGATCCTGCCCTCACCCTATCATCAGCATTGACCCCTGGCATCATCACAGTCAAGCAAACATCCATTGCTTTCCTCTACACACACAGCCTTGTTGCTAACTGCATCACCCTTTCTCATGCATTGGGATGTTCCTAAGTCTGTGACGTTCCTGAGTGTGTGGACTTCCTGCGCAGGATCCTGCCCTCACCCTATCATCAACATTGACCCCTGGCATCATCACAGCCAAGCAAACATCCATTGCTTTCCTCTACACAGACAACCTTGTTACTAACTGCATCACCCCTTCTCATGCATGCGGATGTTCCTATGTCTGTGGAAGTTCCTGAAGATGTGGACTTCCTGCGCAGGATCCTGCCCTCACCCTATCATCAGCATTGACCCCTGGCATCATCACAGTCAAGCAAACATCCATTGCTTTCCTCTACACAGACAACCTTGTTACTAACTGCATCACCTTTTCTCATGCACGTGGGCGTTCCTAAGTATGTGGGCATTCCTGAGTATGTGGACTTCCTGCGCAGGATCCTGCCCTCACCCTATCTTCAGCATTGACCCCTGGCATCATCACATGCCAGCAAACATGCATTGTTTTCCTCTGCACAGCCTCATTGCTAACTGCATCCGCCCTTCTCACGTAGATCAATGTTCCTGGGTATGTGGACTTCCTGCGCTACATGTGCCCCTCAGAAATGTCTCTTGGTGGCTTGGCAGGTTGACTGATACTACCCTCTGGTTTAGATCCAGAGTCATGCCCTCATACCATCCCCAGCATTCATCCCTGTCACCACCCCATGGAAGCAAATATTCATTGCTTTCTTCTTCACCCTATCTTCGGCATTGATCCCTGCCACCACCACATGCAAACAAACATTGGTTTATTTCCTCATCACACACAGCCCCAAAGCAAGCTGCATCCTCCCTTCTCATGTAGGTCAACGTTCCTGAGTATGTGGACTTCCTGCGCTACATGTGCCCCTCAGGGATGTCCCAGGGTGGCGTGACAGGTGGACTGATACCACCCACTGGTTCAGATCCAGAATCCTGCCCTCGCCCTATCTTTGGAATTTGGGACGATCATGATTTTGGTTGGAATAATGGCAACAGGAGAATGGTGAGTGTGGGTTAGGGGAGGTGGGGGAGGGGAGGGGGGGGAGGGGAGGGGGGGAGGTGAGATGGACTATCTATCTGGGCGTGTATGAATGTTACAGTCCAAGGGGAAGCCAATCAGGCTAAAGGGACGTGCCCAGCCTCAAATAATCAGGATGATGCTATACTATTTGGAACAGCTGCATCTGCATATATGTTTTTACAGTCCACGGGTAGACCAGTTACATGTATATTTCATATATTATTTATTATTAATTAAAATACATTTAATATTTATTTGATTTATATGTATAAGAACTTGAAGATATACAATGGGCATGTAAGAATGGGGGTGTTGTAAGGTATCTGTTTTTTGTTGTGTGAAGGGAGGGAGGGAGGGGGGATGGACAATCCATCTGGGCATGTGAGAATGGGGGTATCGAAAGGTATGTGAGGGAAGGTGTGTGAGGGGAGGGGGCGGAGGGAGGGAGGGAGGGAGGATGGTCAGTCCATCTGGCTGTGTGGGAATGGGGGTGTTGAAAGGTATGTGAGGGAAGGTGTGTGATGGGAGGGGGCGGAGGGAGGGAGGGAGGGAGGGAGGATGGTCAGTCCATCTGGTTGTGTGGGAATGGGGGTGTTGAAAGGTATGTGAGGGAAGGTGTGTGAGGGGAGGGGGCGGAGGGAGGGAGGGAGGGAGGGAGGATGGTCAGTCCATCTGGTTGTGTGGGAATGGGGGTGTTGTAAGGTATGTGAGGGAAGGTGTGTGAGGGGAGGGGGCGGAGGGAGAGAGGGAGGGAGGATGGTCAGTCCATCTGGTTGTGTGGGAATGGGGGTGTTGTAAGGTATGTGAGGGAAGGTGTGTGAGGGGAGGGGGCGGAGGGAGGGAGGGAGGGAGGGAGGATGGTCAGTCCATCTGGTTGTGTGGGAATGGGGGTGTTGTAAGGTATGTGAGGGAAGGTGTGTGAGGGGAGGGGGCGGAGGGAGGGAGGGAGGGGGGATGGACAGCTTGTCTAAGCTTCTGATAATGGGAATGTTGAAAAGTGTGGGTCTAAATTAGTGCGAGGGACTGTGTTGGGGGTTGGGAGGTTCGGATTCAGCATGTTTGCCTAGGTGTGATTGTTTCCGCTTGAGCTCCAGTCGGCTGTTTATTTATATAATCCTACTATTAAAAAATGCATCCTTATTGTTTCAGGTTGGGCAAGTCCTTTTAGCCTATTTGGTAACCCCTGGAATGTAACGTGCATGCATACATTACTGACGAGGGTTGGTGCTTCAGTGGGTTGGGCGGGGCAGCTGTGTGTTGGCAGGTTGGTGCAGTGCGGCAGGATAAGGTTCACACACGGTGCATGATGACGTGACGTGACGTGACGTGACGTGACGTGACGTGACGTGACATGACATGACGTACTGACAGGACAGGACTGGACAGGACAGAACAGGACAATGGTTATTGTTTTCTCAACACAAGCCCTCTCCACTCACCCAGGGGGGGGGGGGGGGGGGGGGGGGGGGGGGGGTCAAACCATTTGTTAGCTGATAAACAGACAAGCAAACTGTCGTTCACTCTGCCCTGATTGCAGCCCAACAAACACACATACAAGACCCTGTATCTTGATGCCATTGGGGAGAATCCTCAAAGTCCCAGGAGGAGCTTTTCACGCGGGATACAGTGGAACTACACACTCAACGCTGGCTCTGATGGGAAGGAGATTGATCTGCTGCTCTTAGATGAGCGCTGGTACAGGGATACTCTACCCTGCGAGAGGAGGAGGGACTGGTACGTTTGGGGATACAAGCCTAGAAGGGGGAATGTTTGGCTAGGGTGGCAATGCTTGCGGCATTGTTTGTGTGGCTGATTCCTGAGATGGATAGATGCTTGAGGATACTCTACCCTGTAAGAGGAGGAGGGACTGGTGCGGTTGGGGATATAAGTCTAGGATGGGTGGCCGGTTTAAGACGTAATGCTGCAGAGTCTACGTGGCTGATGACTGAGGTGTATATATGCTTGTGTAGAGAATCTCTTCCCTGTGAGAGGAGGAGGGACTGGTGCGTTTGGGGGATACCAGTGTACGGGGGGGGGGGGGGATAGGTGTCCAGGGTGGCAATGCTTGCGGCATTGTTTGTGTGGCTGATGACTGAGGTGGATATATGCTTGTGCAGGGATTCTCTGCCCTGTGAGAGGAGGAGGGACTGATGCGTTTGGGTATGTAAGTGTACGATGGGTGGCCGGTGTAAGACGTATCCCTGCAGAGTCTATGTGGCTGATGACCGAGGTGGATATATGCTTGTGTAGGGATACTCTGCCCTATGAGAGGAGGAGGGACTGGTGTGTTTGGGGATACAAGTATCGGGGTATTTCCATTGACCAAATTGGCCAGCGCTTTAGCGCACTTGAAAAAGCAAGCTGCGCTTTGTGCTGCAAAAAGCGCAAAAATTGCTTGCTGCGCCCACAGGTTGTTGCAAAAACTGTGCGAAACGCGCAGTGGGGCCCAAAAAGGCAGCGCGCCAGCGCGCGAAAGTGCGCGCTTGGAAGTACCCTGGCCAATATACGGGGGGGGGGGGGGGGGGGGGGGATAGGTGTCCAGGGTGGCAATGCTTCAGGCAGTGTCTGTTTGGCTGAAGGCAGAGTTGGATATAATGATACATGCTTGTGTAGGGATACTCTATATGCCTGTCCGCCTGAGATTGGACGGCAGGTGTCGGACGTATTGCTGCAATGTCTATATGGCCGAAGACTGAGGTGGATATATGCTTGTGCAAGGATACTCTGCTTCGTGAGAGGAGGAGGGACTGGTGAATTTGGGAATGTGAGTCTAGGGTGGGGATTGTTTGGCCAGAATGGAAATGATTCAGGCAGTGTTTGTGTGGCTGGTGATTGAGGTGGATAGATGATTGTTTAGGGATACTCTGCCTTATGAGAGGAGGAGGGACTGGTGTGTATAGGGATACAAGTATAGGATGGGGAATGGGTGTCCAGCAAGGTAATACTTGCAGCAGTGTTTGTGTGGCTGAAGACAGAGGTGGATGGATGATTGTGTCTCAGGATACTCAGCCTTGTGAGATGAGGAGGGACCAGTGTGTTTGGGAATGTAAGTCTAGTAGAGGGAGTGTTTGGCCAGGGTGGCAATGCTTGCGGCAGTGTTTGCGTGGCTGATGACTGAGGTGATGATGCAGATACAGATGCTTGTGTGAGGATATACGACCCTGTGAGAGGAGGGGGGACAAGTGTGTTTGGGGGTGCAAGTCTAAGATGGATACTGTGAGGGCAAGTGAATGGTCGAAGGAGGAAAGCTCTCTCCTGGGCTTATCTCTAATTCTAGTGCTCCCCTTACCCTAGTCCTCCTTCACATCTTCCCGTCAAAGGTGAATCTCTCCTAGCCACTGCCAACTCTATAAAGCCCTCACTTCTGGCTTGGATCAAATTCTAGAACTCATCTGAACCCCATCCTCCTTGGAATCTTCCCCTAAAAAAGATGACTCTCTCCTAGCCACTGCAAGCCCTATAAAGCCCGCACTTCTGGCTTGCCTCTTATTATAGTGGTCCCATAACCATCCTCCTCCTGGACATCTACCCCTCAAAGGTTTGTCTCCCTCCTTGCCACAAGTAACTCTAAAACCCCCCCACTTCTGGTTTGTCTATAATTCTAGTGCTCCCCCAACCCTGGTCCTCCTTGACAATTACCCTTCAAAAGTTGGTCTCTTCCCTTGCCACTAGCAACTCTAAAAATCCCTCACTTCTGGCTTGGCTCAAATTCTAGAGGTCATCTGAACCCCATCCTCCTTTGCATCTGCCCCTCAAAATAATGACTCTCTCCTTGCCACTGCCAACTCTATAAAGCCCTCACTTCTGGCTTAGCTCTAATTCTAGAGCTCATCTAAGCCTCACCCTCCTTGACATCTTCCCCCCCTCAAAGAAGTGGCTCTCTCCTTGCCACTGCCAACTCTATAAAGCCCTCACTTTTGGCGTAGCTCAAATTCTAGAGCTCATCTAAACCTCATCCTCCTTGAAACCTTACCCTCAAAGGTGTATTTCTCTACTTGCCACTGGCAACTCTAATGAATCTGGCTACGCATGGTGCGAGGACTTCCTGATCAGTGATGGAGTGACTGGTAGGTTCGGTGTGTATAAGATGTATGTATAAGTATGCGCAAGTATGCATGAGTATATAGGCCAGGTCTTACCAACACAAACACCCGAGGCACATACATGCTTTGTTATGTTCACCTTGCATTGGCCTCATATGCACCCGTTTGTTGTTACAGTCCAGAGGTAGGCCAAATAGGCTAAAGAGACTTGCCCAACCAACCAATAAGATGAACCAATGATCTCATGAGGCGATACAACAAACTAAGCACTAATGAACTGAACCCCAAATAATTGTTTTACTGACAGGGGCCCTGAGTTCGTGCTACAGTGATAAATTAATTCTACGATTTTCGTGTCTAGCCTGCAACATGCTCTTCTAAATGTATACACAGCCTGGTCGTCAAGTAGTAGTGTTTTTCATGCGGAGTTCAGTTTTCTGTATACCACGAACTCCGGGCCCCTCGTTTACAATTTGTTGGGTTCAGTTCACCAGTTTTTTTTCTCTAACATTGCCTTTACTGTGTTGGGCAAGTCTCTTTAGCCTACTTGGCATCCCTGAACTGTAACAATACATGCATATGTAGTAGTGTATGTAGGTATGTGGTACGGAGGGAAATGCAGCGCGGCTATCGCAGCCAGATTGTTGGATTGAGCCATGTAACCAATTCCAAGTCCAAGTAATAGGATCTGTAACGCAAAAGAGTCGATACTTTCCGACTGCTTGACAGTAAGCAATTGCAGTGGAAGTGGAAGTGATCCTGCTTCTGTGTGAATGTGTATTTACAGCTTGGTGGTTGCCCCCAGTGCAAGTAAACAGGCTTGCCCCTCAACCTCATGCCTCTTAATCAGGCGTTCTGTTTATTATTTATTTATTGTATTTACAGCCGGCACCCCATATGCAGCCCCAATATGGCTTTGACCAGTTTTTTTTCCAGCTTTCTTTATGTCCATTTGTGTAGCAAAAGCTGCGATGTAAGCCTGATTTCAGGATTGTGGCGGAGCACGTTATAGGGCGGAGCGCGAAGCGTGGAGCCCTGGAGGGTTTGGGGGACAGCATGTCGCACTGGGGTCGCACCGAGTTGCTCAATTTGCGACGCCAAACAAAATGATTTCGACAAGGTCTTACCAACACAAGTACCACAGGAATCACTCATCTTTGTTAGACTCACTTGCACTGCTCACCATGTCTGTCGTGCATACTTATTTATATTTATATTTGAATATTGAATATGTATATATATATATATATATTTAGGGGCTGAATTGATCCAATCCCTCTTGCATGGCCTCCAGGAACAGGTTCGTGCTGCTCCAAAGATGAGAAGTTGGCTGCATGGTGCGCTCAGGTGGGGCTTTTGTTTTTGAAAATTTATTTGTATATATATATATATATATATATATATATATATACTAGTACGGTAGCTCGTGTGGCCGGTGGCCACACCTACTCTTACCTACTCTCACACCTATTCACACCTACTCTCACTCTCAAGACCCCCCCCCCCCACCCACCCACCCACCCACCCAATCATAGTACGGTGCCCGTTTGGCCTTTGGCCACACCTATTTGGGGCTGGTTACATAATGGTTTACACTTGAAACCTCCCCTCATTCACACACCACCACCACCAAACCATTAACCGACCCCTCCCCCCTCCCCTCCCGTTGGCCACACCTGTTTTGGGCTGGGTTGCAAAGAGGTTATCTCTGCAGTGCATGCAACTTCAAACATTGACGGACGCATATCCCTTTTATCCCCCCCCCCCCCCCCCCCCCCCAGTTATCTTCCCCTCACCCCACCCCACCCCACCCACAGACATACTCCCTTACTCTTCCTGACATATTTCCTGACTCTATCCCTTATTCCCTTCCCCCACCACAGCCATCCCACCAGCCCCCACCCTTTCCCCACTCCCATCCCTCCCCTCCCTCATACACGCACCCACCAGCACACTCCGTATCTGCCTCCCTCCACTTCAGCTGTGGGCTTTGCCATAGCTGAAAGGCAAACGGGACGAAGAGCATCGACAACGTTTGCGCATCAACCGACTCCGCTAAAAGCATCGGACCTGCTTCCCTGCCACCTCAGCTGTGATCGATAGTCGACCCCACTGAAAAAGCTGAACCTGCGCAATCGCAACTGCACATAAATGAAGCTTCTTCTTAGCGAGCATGTATTCAGTTCGGCCGAAGAACAATCCTGTTCACCGCAACTGCTCCCGAAGTCAACTCGATCTGAGACTTGGAAACATCGCTAGGTTCATCCATTCAACTTTGCCGCGTGCTCGCTATAGCACAATTCACAGCGACGACATATTTCTCGTTGCAGTGGGAAGAAGTTGCAGTCAAGTTGCTGATTTTAGATGTTCAGTCAAGTTAGAGCGAGATGCTCAGCGAGATTTTTCATTCGGTCAACTTTGATGCGTAATTGCTATGGCACAATGCGGAGTGACATGCTTCTCAATACAGTGGGAAGAATTGCAGTCAAGTTTGTGACATGGGATGGATGCGATTCGGACATTTCTGACAGGTCCGCTGACTCACCACGTCACCTCCCGTTGTGCGCAGCGACAGGTCTCTTGACGCAAGAGAAAGGTCTTGCAGAGATGCAGGGGAAAAAGCTTGTAGGAAGACGAACTGTAGCGCTACCGAAATCTGGTGGATGAACTCAGGCGGGAAAAGGAGAAATCGGGCGGGATGCGCAACAGGTATAAAACGCAGGAGGCAATGGTTGCAGAAGGCAGAATTCGCAGGAGGCCAATCAGGCGGAAGTTGAAGCAGGAGGGATTAAAAGCGTGAAATGGCTGGGCGGGAAGTCGGTTAAGGCGATGACACCACCACGACCACCACGACCACGACCATGATTATATATATATATATATATATATATATATATAAATCTAAATATAAATCTATATATATATATATATATATAAATATGTATATATATATAAATCATGGGCGTGGTCGTGGTGGTGTCATCATCGCGTACCCGCGTGCCTTGGGCGTGCGAAGTGTAACCGACTTGCAACCGACTTTCCGTACACCCAACTCGCCCAGCAAAATGTTCAAATACCGAAACTGCAGATGCGCTAAGCCAAGCGCGCGCGCTCATTTCATGTCCACAAATGCCTCCCATACTAGGTCTGCGATAAATTCAGAATCAGAAGATTCACTCCTTGGAGGTCATCAGCTGACCCTCATATCGCTTTGCATGTAACCGCCTGAGTTCATCCACCTGATTTCGGCAGCGCAACAGTCCGTCTTCCTACAAGCTTTCCCCCCTGCATCTCTGCAAGATCTTTACTTTGCATCAAGAGACCTCTCGCTGCGCACAACAGAAGGTGACGTGGTCAGTCCGACCTGGCAGAAATGTTCGAAATCCCATCCATCGCAAATCAAAAACTTGACTGCAACTTCTTTCCACTGCATTGAGGAACATGTCGCTCCGCATTGTGCCATAGCGAGTACGCGACAAAGTTGAATGGATGAACCATGCTATGTTTCCAAGTCTCAGATCGAGTTGACTTTGGGAGCCGTTAGTTCGAGTGAACAGGATACTTCTTCGACCGAACTTAATACATGCTCTCGAAGAGGAAGTTTCAGGTATGTACCGTTGCGATTGCGTAGGTTCAGGTTCAGTGGGGTCGGCTATCGATCATAGCTAAAGTGACAGGGAAGCAGGAAAGAAGATGCAGGCTTGGCATTTGCGCAGGTCTGATGGTATCAGCAGGGTCGGATTATGCAAAATCGTTGTCAATGGGTTGGATCTGAAGCCTACCCTTCGTCCTGTTTGCCTTTCAGCTATGGCAAACCCCACAGCTGAAGTTGAGGAGGGCAGATAGGGAGAATTAGGGGAATATGTGTGTGCTGGTAGGTGCGTGTAGGTGGGAGGGGAGGAATGAGACTGGGGAGAGAGAGGGGGGCTGGTGGAATGGCTGGGGTGGAGGAAGGTGTGGGGGCAGGAAATATGTCAGGAAGAGTAAGGGAGTATCTTTGTGGGTGGGGTAGGGGTGAAGATAAATGGGGGGGGGGGGGAGTACAGTAGTATGTGGGTGCTTGTGGGTGCACAAGGTAGACCATCGCTAGGGATATGCGTCCGTCAGTCTTTTCAGATGCACGCACCGCAGAGAAAACCGGCGTAAACTTTTCTGCAACCGACCCAGCCCAAAACAGGTGTGGCCAACAGAAGGAAAGGAAGTGGGGGTGGGGGAGTGGTTTTTGTGGTTTTGTGTGTGTGTATGTGTGTGTGTGTGTGTGTGTGTGGGGGGGGGGGGGGGCTCAGGGCTTGAAGTGGGGGAAACATCATGGCTGTCCGTTCATGTCGGGTGGGTGGAGTACAAGTGTAAACAATTATGTAACCCACCCCCAAACAGGTGCGGCCGAAGGCCAAACGGGCACAATACTATGATATGGGTGGGGGGTGATTTGTCTGCGTGTGTGTAGGTGTGGCCAACGGCCACACGGGCTACCGTACTAGTATATGTATAAACATATATATATACGTACTAGTATATATACTAGAATATATCTATCGTACTAGTACTAGAATAGAATATGTACAAGTACTAGAATATATCTATAAGTCCATCACACCCACTCTGACATGCCGCCTGTAACCCCATATCTGGAGTCTAGTAGAGTGCCAGGAGAATTTAATGAGCATCATCAGCAGCAGCAGCAGCAGAGACAGCATTCCCATACTTAGCTAGACTACCTTCCTTCTCTCATTTGCCTTGTCGTTACCAGCCTACAAGTCCATCCCCCCCGCTCTGACATGCCGCATATAACCCCACATCCAGAGTATAGTAGAGCACCAGGAGAATGTAAGCAGAAGCAGCAGCTGCAGCATTCCCATACTTCCCTAACCTACCTTCCATCTCTCATTGGCCTTGTCATTGCCAGCCTACAAGCCCATCCCACCCACACTGACATGCCGCATGTAACCCCACATTCAAAGTATAGTACAGCACCAGGAAAATGTAACCAGCAGCAGAAGCAGCATTCCTAAACTTCCCTAACCTACCTTCTTTCTCTCATTTGCCTTGACATTACCAGCCTACAAGGCCATCACACCCGCTCTGACATGCCGCCTGTAGCACCACATTCAAAGTATAGTAGAGCACCAGGAGAATGTTACCAGCAGCAGTAGCAGAAGCAGAAGCAGCTGCAGCATCCCAATACTTCCCTAACCTACCTTCCATTTCTCATTTACTTGTTATTACCAGCCTACAAGCTCATCCCACTCACTGTGGTATGCCGCCTGTGACCCAACCTCCAAGGAGTTCGGAACCGTCCCGTTGGCTATGGATAGGGCTAACACCACGCTACAAGCACGACAGGAGTGGATGTGGGACAATGAAGAAGAATACTGGCCATGGCTGATTGATGTGAGTAAACCCTATACCCTAGCACCACGCTACAAGCACGAGAAGAGTGGATGTGGGATAAAGAAGAAGAATACTGGCCATGGCTGATTGAGGTGAGTATACTGAATGCAAAGGACTCTGCAGATATAATCCTACCTACCAAACTCTCCCCACAACCCCGCCCTCATCCCCCCGGCCCCCTCCCAAACCGCACGCTTTGACGCAACACCTACATCCATCTCCCTCCCCTCCCCCCCCCCCCCCCTCACTCACTCACTCACTCACTCACTCACTCACTCACTCACTCACTCACTCACCCACTCACTCACTCTCACTCACCCACTCACCCCACTCTACCCCAATCTTTGGGACAGCCCACGATCTGCTGGAGTCCCCCTTCTCTAGCCCCTCCTAGCAATCTATACTATATCTTGATTGCTCAAGGCTGGGCAAGTCCCTTATGCATAGTGGGATATCCTTGGAATGTAGTATCCTTACACAAATTTGGTTTGGCACAACTAACATGGTGAGCTGTGAAAGTGCAAACAAACAAAGCAGATGGATCTCTGAAATCCTCGTGTCGGTAAGACCACTGTTTTTTTGTGTGCAAGGCGTCGCCATTCCGTTGCTGCATGGTGACGCATGGGTCCGGCTAAACTAGTCAGATATGCCCCCCCGACCCCCCCAGGCTCCACGTTTTGCGCTCTGCGGAGTTTGGGGGCCAGCGCGTCACACTGGGGTCGGACCACAGCAGGCAGTCAGGCCTAATCAACACGAGCGCCTCAAGTTCACTCTGTCATGATGTTAGGGTGCACTCACACTGCTCGCTCTATGTGCACTCTTCAGCACTTTGATGTTCAACATACACATATAATCGTACATATACACAGACAGAAGAAGTTAAACAAGTGTGTACCTGCACCATGTATTGTATTGCTTTTGAAGGACTGTTCAGTCCTTTGAATTTCTACATATGTGCAGAACTCACCCTTGTGCAACTTGATGGGCATGCTGCAGCGTCAGTGGCTCACACAGCAGACATCAGCCTCGCCAACAATACAAACTTACCTACGCCTACCCGCATACGTGTACATGACTCACTCTTCTCATCTTCTGCGATATGATCAGCACGCAGCAGCGTCAGGGGCTCCGCCAGCAGACATCAGCCTCACCAACAAGGCTTACCTATATTTGCATAGCAGAGCATACCCGCATACATACACACATGTGTGCAGGACTCGCTCTTCTGCAACATTATAGGTATGCAGCAGCGCCAGTGGCTCAAACAGCTGACATCAGCCTTGCCAACAAGACTTACATGCATTTGTGTAGCAGAGCATACTTACATATATACAAACGTTTGCAGGACTCGGCCCTCTGCGACATGATCAGCATGCAGCAGCAGCAGTGGCTCACACAGCCGACGTCAGCCTAACCAACAAGACTTACACATATTTGCATAGCAGAGCAAACTTACATACATACAAACATGTGTGCAGGACTTACCCTTCTTGGACATGATGGGCATGCTGCAGCACCAGTGGCTCAATTAGCCGACATCAGGCTCGCCAACGAGACTTACATACATTTGTATAGCAGAGCATACTCACATACCTACATACATGTGTACAGGACTCACCCTTCTGCGACATGATCAGCATGCTGCAGCACCAGTGGCTCAATTAGCCGACGTCAGCCTCGCCAACAAGACTTACATACGTTTGCATAGCAGAGCATACTTACATACATTTGCATATTTGTGCAGGACTCGCCCTTCTGCGACATGATAGGTATGCAGCAGCGCCAGTGGCTCTCCCAGCCGACATTAGCCTCATCAACAAGATATAGGCAAGAAAATCATCTTTCCTATATTTGCATAGCAGAGCATACTCACATACATACACACATTTGTGCAGGACTCGCCCTTCTGCGACATGATCGGTATGCAGCAACGCAAGTGGCTTGCTCAGCACTTGGCAAGCAGCACTTCACCATTGACCATCATTGCTTCAGGCAGCGTTGTTGTAGGCTCTGTGGGATTTGTGGACCCTGGACAGGGCACTTGCTCGGCTGATGATTGGGAGGTGAGCTGGGGTGGGTGGGTGGTGTTTGTGTGTGTGTGTGGTGGTGGTGGTGGGGGGGGGATTAGTTAGTTGGGACCCCCCCCCCCCCCCCCCCCCCCCCCCCCTTGAAGATGATTGCTTCAAGCAGCGTTTTTGCAGGCACTATCGGCGTCGTGAACCCTGGACAGTGCACATGCTCGGCGAGTGATTGGGAGGTGAGCTGGGTTGGGGTGGGGGGGGGGGGGTTGGTGTGTGTGGTGGTGGTGGTGTGTGTGTGTGTGTGGGGGGGGGGGGGGGATTAGATTGGGGTGTGATCGGTTTGTTGTACAAAAACTTGAAGATCATCGCTTCAGGCAGCGTTGTTGTAGGCTCTGTGGGATTTGTGAACCCTGAACTGGGCACTTGCTCAGGGGATGATTTGGAGGTGAGCTGGGGTAGGTTATGGTGGGTTGGGGGTTTGGTGTTCGTGCGTGTGTTGGGGGGGGGGGGGGGGGGGGGGGGGGGGGGGGATACGATTGGGGTTTGATCGGTTAGTTGTAAAAAAACTTGAAGATTATCGCTCTAGGCAGTGTTGTTGCAGGTACTATCGGCTTTGTGGACCCTGGACAGGGCATTTGCTCGGGGGATGATTGGGAGGCGAGCTGGGGTGGGGTGGGGTGGGGGTTAGGGTTTTTTTGAGGGGGGGGGGGGGGGGATGCAGGTGGGGTGTGATGGGTTTTTTTGAAGACCTCCCTTGTAGATCATTGCTTCAGGCAGCGTTGTTGCAGGCTCTGTGGGCTTCGTGAGTCCTGGACAGGGCACATGCTCGGGGGTCCATTAAGAGGTGACCTGATTAAATTGGGGGTTGGGTGGGTTGGCTTGGGTTGGGTTGGGGAGGTTGGGGAATTTTGGGAGTGGGTGGGTGGGGTTGGGTGAGGTTGGGTGGTTGATTGGGGGGGCCTTGCCCTGCCTTGTGTTCTGGGGGTAGTTGTTGTTGTTGTTGGGGGGGGGGGGGGGGGGGATTGGATAGTTGGCTTGTATTGGGTCAGCTCTGGCCTGTTTATGATGATGCAGTGATGATTATTTGGAATGGTCTGTTGCTTGTGACGAACAAGCAACAGTTCATCACACTCTTCCATTCCCTACATGTTTGTGTATGCTTGCTGGGGAGGGGGGGAGGAGCAGAAGCAGAACTCTCCACACACACTCACACTCACACAAACAAACACAAAAATCTACCCAACTAACCAACCAACCAACCAATCAATCAATCAACCAAGCAATCAATCAACCAAGCAATCAATCAATCAACCAAGCAATTAACAACCTTCCCGTCCACCAACCTCTCCACCCCTGCAAACTCTATCTGCTGCGTGCAGTGCTACAAGAATTCTCAGGTACACCTGCTGCATACATTGGCCAACGTGACCTCTGGATGTGTGTTGGTATTGACGGGGGACTACCACTACGGTGATTTGAAGGTGCGTCCTGCTATCTATTGATTGTGATGGTGGTGGGGGGTAGAGGTGTGGGTGGATTGTTGGTTGGGTGGGCTGTTGAGTGGGTGGGTGGGTGGGTTTGCGGGAGGGGAGGTGGTGGCGGTGGAGGTGGTGGTGATGGTGGTGGTGGAGGTGGAGGTAAGGCAGTGGTGGAGGTAAAGGTGGAAGTGGTGGTGGTGATGGCCGTGGTGAGTTTTGAGTTGTGTGTGTGTGTTGAGGTAGGGGGGGGGGGGGGGGGGGGGGGGGGTGAGGGGGGGTGAAATGGGGTAGGAGGGTTGGTGCAATATATGACACGCAGGGAAGTGGGCGGGGTACGGCTGTTGCTGCTGGTCTGAAAGCTCCATCAAGGTTTCAAATTTCAACATTTGAGCCAAGGTTGCAACGCTGAATCCAGCAAGAAATCTCTGTCCAGGGGTAACCAAATAGGCGTATGGAAAAGCACGAACTCAGGGCACCCGTCGGTAAAACGATTGTTTGGGGTTCAATTCATCACTGTTTTTCCTTTTAAGCCCTTCCTACACGGTTGGGCAAGTCCCTTTAGCCTATTTAGCCTACCCCTGGACTGTAACATACATACATGGAACTAGCCCAGCCTCGAACAATTAAGTCATGTTTGCCTCTTTGGCTATCCCTGGTCTGTAACCTACCTGCTCTGTTCTTTTGGGGGCTCCCCACGGCAGCTCCGGCCAGCTCCGTCAGCCAGCCACTATTTCTAAATTTTCAGCTGCATTGGAGTGACTGTCATATCAGCTTTCAGGCTCACTTGCTAGCTTCTGGTTGGTTCCAAGGAGAGGTAAAGGGAGCTGTCTAGAAGCTACCATGTGCAGCCCAAAAAAGAAACAGTGCCTACATGTATGCTTGCATGTATGCTCAGGGAGTTATATTTCCGCAATATATTACGATCGTTATATAAGATCCCGTTTTGGCCAAAATTATTTTTAAAGGGTCCTAAAAAAACTTAAATTGGCTAAAATCGACCAAAATTTACTCAAATCGACTAGAATCCTAATGAGGATGCTGTCCTGGGAGGTGGCAAATACAAAAACGTAATAAGATTTGCTCTTTCAAACTTGGAAATACCTATTGCATTTGATTACAAATGCGACAATACTCGCACAATTAAATTATCATCCCTGAGATGATGATTTAAATATATTGTAGAATTAAATGATCACTGTAGCACGAACTCAGGGCCCCCTTGGGTAAAACGATTGTCTGGGGTTCAGCTCATCGGTGTCACGGCTGGGCAAGTCCCTTTAGCCTATTTAGCCTACCCCTGGACTGTAACATACATGCTCGTTACAGTTCACAGGTAGCTTCCTAGGCTAAAGGGACTTTACCAATCTGGGATTCTACACACAAACTATATTACCAGTAATTGTGTTTCATTGGCGTCGGTTTGCTGTGCATGCTTCCAGGTTATCAAGTCGAGGACTGATCAGCCATATGCAACCAACAAAAGCAAATACAAATTACGTGTGCTTGCTATGGCTTTGCATAGGTTAACATGCCAAGGAATGATGAGTCGTATGTACCCAACCTCGATTCTGAGGCTTGCGGGCTGGCAGTCCTGTAAGCCTATTTGGCTACCCCTGGAACTAAATATACAGCAATGATGCAACCAAGGTGAATCATAGAGACAAGTCCTAGGCGGCAGCGCAAGCAACGCGGAAAATTGGCAGAGAGTGTTATCGGGGCAACAGGTGGTAACGGAATTGAGCGGACCTAAGCCAGTTAGTTACGAGACAGTTTGCTTACGTGGCAGGCTTCGTGTGGTCGCACCATCACCGGTTGCACAAACAAACGCACAATGGGGTGACGCTGGGGGCTCCCGCCCCCCAGAAGGGGGAGCTCAGCCAAAACCATGAATGTATCATTGACGTCTGCTTGCTGTGCTTACAAGTGATCATGCCAGGGAGTCATCAGCCATTTACACCCAGCTAAAAACAATCAAAAATGTTATATGCTTGCAATGCCTGCTTTCAGGTATTCAGCCCGATGCACCCAACTAAAAACAATCAAAATTGTGTATGGCTGAACACAGATGATCATGCCTGGGAGGTGATCAGCCATATGCACCCATATAAAAACAATCAAACATGGTATATGCTTGCTATGCTTCATTTCAGGTGATCATGCCAGGGAGTGATCAGCCGTATGCAACCAACCTCCAGTCTCAGAAATTAGCAAAACCGGTATATCAGGTATGCATCGTTCGTTCCAGAAGGATTATTCTTTGACAGTACTGAATGAATTGTACACACTTGTTTTCTACTCTAAATATTTTGATCCTGCCTCTCTATCAAACGTCATTGGATGATGGAGGAATGTTTGATTTTCGTATATGTTTCTTGCAGCGCTGGATCGTTTGGACCATGGGTGCTTGGTTGGGTTGGTTGTGGGGTGGTTCAGCCATGTCATTGCTTTCCGGCGTATGAGTGGCAGCGTTGGATCGTTTATTGCAGATTGATTCTTCTTCTTCTGCAGTAAGATGAACTTTCAAAGTTGTGTATTGTCAAAATATTGTGAATCCAACCTCCACAACAAACGTCATGAGGAAACAATTGATGGGGAAATGAAAACACGAATTTCCATACTTTTGTGTCAAAATATTCTGATATAGTCCATTCAGAAGATGGCAAGGATGATAGAGCACTGTTTGCTTTTCGGTAAGTGTGGTAGCTTCAAATCATTCATTGCAGATTGATTATTATTCCGCAGTAACACAAACTTCCAAAGCATTTTTCATCTCAAAATATCCAGTCTCATATAAGATTCATATGATCAATATGATCCAGTCTCTTCAACAAACGGCATGGAGGGTGGAGCACTGTTTACTTTTTGGGGGGTTTGCATAGCTGCTTCGGATCGGTCATTGCAGGTGCCAGGTGGGTTCATCTCCGGCAGGATCTGGCAGTAAAATGAATCGTCAAAGTACTTTTCCTTTTAAAGCATTTTTGATCTAGTCCCTTCAGCAGCTGACATGGATGGTGGAGCACAGTCAGATTTCCAGTTAGGATGGCAGATGGGTGGACGGATTGGCGGCCTGAACAACTTACAGACAAACACAAAAACAAAACAAAAAATCAATAGTAAGATCCAACTTTCATCTGCACAGTTGACTAGCTCTGGTCTGACCAACTCTAGGGCAGCGGGGGGTGAGATTTGTATGTGTGTGTGATTGTGCAAAGGGGGGGGGGGGGGGGGGGGGGGGGGGGGGGCAGTGAGGGGCGGAGATATGGGTATCAGGGGTGGTGGGGGTGTGACGATTTCATGCAGCGCCTGCCTGAGTAGATCCACCTTTCATCTGCACAGTTAACTAGCTCTGGTCTGACCAACTCAACAGCCAAGCACCAAGACAGGGATTGTGTTGGGAGCTTTGTTGAGGATCTGCTAGGCCTCAGGCCTCTAGGCAAATGCTCATACACCAGCAAGCCTAACTTTGGCATGGTTGAAGTCGGTAAGACCACTGTGATGTTGATGTTGTGCTGTTTGTATTGCTGTGGTGTTGATGTTGTGAGTTTGTTTGTATTGATGTGATGTTGATGTTGTGGTGTGATGTTGATTTTATGTTGTGTTGTGTTGTTTGCATTTATGTAATGTTGTGATGTGATGTTTGTATTGATGTGATGTTGATGTTGTGATGTGATGTTTGTATTGATGTGATGTTGATGTTGTGATGTGATGTTTGTATTGATGTGATGTTGTGATGTGATGTTTGTATTGATGTGATGTTGATGTTGTGATGTGATGCTGATGTTGGTTGATGTGATGTGGTGTGTCTATTTCCCACCCCGCAAGCTGTTATTGGACATGGGGCTATATGTGTTATGCAGGAGTGTTAAATTCCTTAACTGGCGACCCTGTAGCTGTTTTGTCGTGGTTGTGGTGGTGGTGATGATGATGATGTTGATGGTGGCAGGGGTGGTGGTGGTGAGGAGGAGGAGGAGAAGGAGAAGGAAAGATTAAACATTGCTCGCGCTTTATGTTAACTAGACCTCAAGCTTTCGTTTAGGAGTTTGGAGTTAGGGTATCCATGACCTTCACCGCCGCCACCCAAGCCAGCAGCTGTATCATTTCTCCGTGCACGCAGATTGGGAGAGGGGAGTGGTCCGCCTCCAGCTGCGAGATGAGGTGAAGGGAGACATCTCAGTGGGAGATGACGGCAAGGGACAGAAGCTCTCTTTCTATTTGGACACGTGCATGCCAGTGTAGCAATTATGATGAGATGAAACTAAGGCAAAATTTCGTTTTAAAAATCGATCCATAGTATTATATTTTTGCGCTGGATTGAATTAAAAAGGGCCTGGGATACTTTATTCATACGTGATACGTGCTTACTTCAATATTCCTTATCACTGTGCGTCTTGAGTTATGACATCTCAGTTAATCAGAGCGTTTCTGAACTTTTTGAGACACCACTGTTTTGTAAATATAGTTGATAATTGGAGACAGTTATGCGGTACTACAGATGTTGATACCATATGATGTATTTGAACAACGTCAGAACATGCTAAATGTTGAAGAGTTGGTATGAGAGTTCTGACAAATAGTAATTACGGGTGTTGATGCCATAATATGTATGTGAACAACGTCAGGACATGCTAAATGTTGACGAGTTGGTAAGAGAGTTTTAAAAACTAGTACTTTTTATACTACCCATGTTTACTCAGCATCCAGGCAATGAGAAGCCGGATGGCTGTTAGGCCATGTAATCGTAATCAATCAAAATTAAGAGAAGAGAGGGTACTTGAGACAACACAGAAGTGTCGAATATGCTAATATGCTATCGGCTGTGACAATGATGATAATTACATTTTCACTGGTGCCCTATTAGACTCCGCATGTGCCCGCGGATTGACGGAGTCAAGTGGGACTTAAAGAGTTTGGAACGTGCCAGGTCCTTAGTACTATAAACATGGCTTCACATCAGGACGGTGAGTAACAACTTCTAGGCAGCTCATAAAGCCAGCCACTATGCTAACCCCCAACATTTCAGCAATTCTGGATACCGTAGCTGATTTGACCAGCATCAAGGTGCACTACTGTGCGCTAGGTTTGGCTGAACAACCAGTCATGGGAGGTGCTGATCATAGCCTAGAAGCTACTGCTCATGGCCGGAAAGGAAAGCGATGCTTCACAGGAGGTGTTCATTTTTCATTTTGTCTCAGCTACTCTAGTCTTATCTACATGCGCAATCAATACCTAACTTGTCATATATATTATTTGAGTGAGGGTCGTAAATGCGACCTACTAATATGAAATATCACAGCAATCTAATATGGAAAGGTAATGGTACGATAATATAATACGGAAATCTTACAGGAACTTTGTATATGTCAGTTTGGCTTGTTGCCCCAACTCTGGCTTCCCACAACTCCCAAGCATCCAAGGTAACCTTGGACCCCTTGTCTTCGCCTTCCCAGTCCCATTCCCAGTATTTCTTTGTAGGATCTGGCACGATGGCAGGATCCGGGAAGTTCTGGAACATGTTCCAATTAGATAGATGGGAACATTGTCCCAGGTCCCATTGTCCCTTGGAAGAATTGAGTGTGTCGCCTAAGTGATTCTGGAACAGTGCAAGATGAGCACTATGTGGTCTTTGAATATACTGATGAAGTCTTACAGAATTCAAGAAGAAAGTATCAGAATTTGATTTCACAATCTGAGAGTAAAAGGATTCCTCTACATTCCTAAACGCACAATCCAGAAGTGTAAGGTAGAGCGAAGCTTCCTCTGTCCTACCGTGAATGTATCAAGAGATTGGAGCAACTATTTTTTAAATATATAATGCAATCAAACGGTCCAGACAGTTGAAGTGCATGCCCAGATTCATGATCAACCTCCCATGTTAGTGTGTGGGTTCATGGCTTGGCCGGTTCATTATGGCACTCCTTCACAAGTCAAGAACACAGTTGCACAAGCAAGGAGCAGCCTTGCAGTTTGCGCCATGTCAATCTGTTTTGATGTAACCAAGTTCAAAACTTGATATCGCACAGTTTCATCAAGCTTTGGTGCAACGCACTAAGTTGCCAACTGTCAATTTCAATGAATAAAAAATTAAGGCGTTAACCAAGTGGAAGTTTTGCACCGCCAGGGGTGCCACCCTTCCAGTGAAATGTCATGCCACTTCTATCAAATAGTGAAGATTTATAGGACGTTATAATCAATTATCTGAACAAATCCAGACCTCGAGAAATCATCCTCAAAAATGTCAGGAAATCAGTATATTTCAGCCTTGTTGGCTATCCCTGGACTGCTACGCACACAGACATTCACGTGGCACTATTTTCGACTGTGTCTGTGTTGAAAAGACACACACAGATCTATCTCCACCATGACCGGACAACCACCAGTCACTGAGTGGACATAGGCATATAGCAGAGAGATGCAAGGGTGATAGAAGAAAGCACCACACGTCCACGCATGCAAAGACCTACACATAGGAGAGGCTCCTCATACGCTTTGAGCCATAAGCAGCTCTTGCAAATCCTTCCACACACTTGTAGCAATTCAAATTCAAGTCCTTCCACACATTTCTAAGTTTCCAGCCCCTGCTGCAGAGGCAACACATATCCAAATGCAATGATCTAACGCAGGAGCTCTGCATACTCGTCAAGAGGCACAAGCGCTTCTAGCTCATCCTCCCATGTATTTGTTCGCGTCCAGCCCCTGCTGCAGAAGCATCACATATCCAAGCGCAGTTATCTAAGGCAGGGGCTCTTCATCATTGTTGTTGGAAGCGCTGCACCTTGCGCCCCAGACGCTGACTTTGGAGGGTCCGTTGCATCTCAGATACAGATCTTGAAACTGGGTGCGTCTGAAGCTGCAGATCTTGGAGTCCCCCTGAACAACCCAGCTCCTCCTTAGTCTTATTCCCGCTCATCCTTCCACATATTTGTAAGTGTCCAGCCCCTGCTTGAGGAGCTCATCCTCAACAATGCCTCGTGCCTTCTTCTCAGCCTGAGAGGGATGCAAAACATGATGGTATCGTTAACTTGAAAGTCTGTATGTTGATGCAAGAGTCCCACAGAAAAGGTGGTGTGGGCTTGACTTGTGGTCAACACTGGCCTGCCTATGGCAATTTCATGTTTAATGCATGTTCCTCCAGCCCAGCCTATAATATTTCATTCCAGTCGTTGCTGAGTCGTTGCTTCTGTTACTTTTAATATATTGATCTCCCTACCACAATTATAAACAGCTTCAGGGCTTCTACAGGCCATGGCCCTGTCCCTTACAATTGGTATATCACAATGAGACACCACTTATGTTTGCATTGCACTGAGTGAATTGGTGACTGCGCGGATTGTTAGTCAGGTGCTGCTTAACGTTGTAAAAAGTGCTGCTGGTTTTCTGTTGACGTACCCGTGCATGTCGAGCCCTTATGTATTGAAAGGCACTACTGTACTGCTGGTATTCTGTTGACGTACCTGTGCATGCCAAGCTACACACACACACACAAACATCCACCCCATGTACCCGTGCATGCCAAGCTTCTATGTATTGGAAGGCACTCAGGCATCTAGGTGTGAGAAGCTAGGGTATCCTTCCTGTCTGCCCCATCAACCCACATCCACCAACTATGTACTACCGGTATATAACTATATTCCGATAAGTCGGTCAATTTACCTGAGCATGCCGAGCTTCTATGTATTGGACTGGTGCCTGGCTGCGTGAAGCTAAGGCTTCCCTCCTGTCCGCCACACTCAAACCAGATCCACCGCCTCCGCCTCCCATCATCGCATCTGCAGTGCCGCCACCACCATGCTCTCCACCTAGGCCACTGATGTCAACCTCGCTTACTCCACCCTTCTTGCGCTGGATGTCTTGCTGGATCTAAAAGGGTGCACAATCAGTATATGTTTGTTACAGGCAAGGGGGGCCAATTAGGCTAAAGAGATCAGATTCATATCAAATGGGTCAGATTTAGGCCTTGTGGATCAGATTTATATCATATGGGTCAGATTGAGGTCAGATGAATCAGATCGAGATCGGGAGAGGGTGAGCAGACTGTCTATCCAGGTGCAGGGAATAGAGTGGTGTTGGTGGTTGTTGGTGGTGAGAGAAGTGTGACAAGTGATGTGCAAGATGAGCTTGATTCTCATGAGGCATGAGCTTGAGTGGAAGTGAGCTTGATTCTCATGAGGCATAGCTATTTCTGTGGGCACAATGTAACACAGCCAAAAAAGATCGCATCGAGCCCTAAATGAACTCCTGTTTTGTGTGTTAGTGAGGGAGCAGGGACAGGGTAGTTCGGAGTGGGAAGCTTTATGAATGACACCCACCCACTGAACCAAAAGGCACCTACACATACTGCAGCTAGCATCACTCATACTATTTATAGAAGATTCTATTTTTGAGTACAAGTCTAGATGCCCCTTGGAGAGTCCTTTCAGAATATGCAAATGCTTATTAAAGCACGTTAGCCATTTGTGGCTTATCCACGGACAAGGGTTTAGGGTTGGAATACAACGCACCGTCATCCAGGTCTGTGCTCTGACCATAGCCTCCTTCCGTGCCTTGTCCAATGCTTTGCGATCCCTGGTAAGAGAACAGATGTGAGGGAAATGAGCAACAGATTGTCAACTAAGTGATCTGGTAAGGTAATGCCCCACTCTTTTTCTTGCTGCCTATTGTCAGCAGCTTCTAGCCAGCTCCCCTGGTTTGCTATTTAGCCAAAACTGAAGTAACCTAGAGCACCTGGAAGCCGACATCAACAATGATCTAGGAATACTGATAACTTTGGGTCTACCCCAGTAAATGGGGAGTGGGGAGCTGCCCAGAAGCTGCTTTTGATAGCCAAAAATAAATAAAAGGAGTTGAGCATCATGCAGTAACAAGTGTGCATCTGGACCTACCTTTCGTCCTTCATGTCGTACTGCCCTCGCTTCATCATTCCCTTGTTGTACGCTATCCTCAGCATGTTTGCACGAGTCTCAGCAATCTGTAGCACATCAAACAATAAGCCATTATGTATGCAGGATTCATGGCCAAGAAATCAGTATTCATGTCAAAAACGCGTCCTGCACGAGGTTCTTGGTGTCTTATAAATAATTCTACATGTCAGCAGACGCAATGCTAGCGGTACTACTCATACAAATAATAAATATTATACAAATATATAGAGACAGAGATAAGGCCCACATGAATGAATGAATGAATGACTGAACAAAAAGTAAATTCATCTTCCATGTTCCCCCCACCTACCTTGTAGTCAGGCAGGTTGTCAACAGTGGCTGGTGGTGGTACTGGACGCACGCGGCCCCTGGGTGTTGTGTACGGCCATCGCATCTCAGGCAAGAGTTCAGAATCTAGTTGCATGTCCAAAATGATACGCTGGCGGCGCTCCAGTGACTGCAATAGGAGAAGGATGGAGTGGATGAAAAACGTTTGTCAACAAGATGTGCTGGCAGCGGGGTGGCAGAGGAAGGGGATGTACAAATAAAATATGGTTCAATAAATCAGTATGAGTGATTCAGCCACAAGAACTATTCATTTGCCAAGTTTGTGTTGGGCCTGCACGATTTTGTTTACTTTCCGAACGCCCTTTTTATATTTTGGGGTTCAAAGGGACACAATGCATGGAGCAATGGTTGTCAAGAAGCATATGCAACTGTTTTCTAGCTCTCACGGCATTCGCATTTACGTAACCATCACAGAAGTAAAACGACTAGTCTATTTGTTGAAGTTCAAGCCAGGCTGAAGCCTAAACTGTATGTCACCCAGGGTTATTGCCAAATGACAAGCAAATTCCACCATCCCAATGTTATGATGACTCCGCTGTTTTATTTTTGGGCGACACATGGCAGCCTTCATGCATGCTTCAACTGCATTGTAATTCTCGTCTAGCCAGCTTTCTGACGCACTAGCTGGCTTCAATTTCCGCCCAAGGGCAGGTAAAGGGAGCTTCCTAGAAGCTGCTATGCATAGCCCAGACAAGTTCTATGCAGCGTCGCAAGCAACGTTAAAAAATGGCGGAGAGGTGTTCGCAACGGAGCGACAGGTGGCAACGGGAGCAAGTTAGTTACGAGACCGTTGGCTGACGTGTCAGTCTTCATCGCGGTCAGACGGTTGGTCGGTCGGACGGACAAACCCTGGGGGATCCCGCCCCCTTGAAGAGGGGGCTCCGCCCAAAAAGGGACAGTGTATGACCCACCTTGTGCTGCCTCTCTGCCTGATCTGCAGGGGTGCCACCGTTAAGCTTGAACTCGTTAGGCACGGTAATGCGACGCCGGTTGTTTGCTCGGATGCGTGCCGCGTCCATCTCCCATTGTGCATGCATTGCATTGTAGTCGGGTACTGCTCCTGGGGGACGGGTCTCGTACCTAGGGAAGACATGGAGGGATGTGGTGATGTATGTGGTGGTGGTAGTGATGGCAATGGTGTCGGTTGTCCTGTGCAATGGGTTGTAGTCAGGAACTGCTCCTGGGGGGGACGGGTCTCGTACCGAGGGAAGACAAGGAGGTATGTGGTGGTAGAGGTACGAGGTGATGTGGTGATGCATGTGGTGGTTGTGGTGGAGGTAAATGCTGATGTATGTGGTGATGTATGTGGTGGTGGTGGTAGTGATGGCAATGGTGTCAGTTGTGCTGTGCAATGGGTTGTAGTCAGGTACTGCTCCTGGGGGGACGGGTCTCGTACCAAGGGAAGACAAGGAGGTATGCGGTGGTGGAGGTACGAGGTGATGTGGTGATGCATGTGGTGGTGGTGGTGGAGGTGTTGGGGGTACGTGGTGATGTATGTCAGTATGTGGTGGTGGTGGTGGTGGAGGTCTGTGGTGATTTACGTGGTGGTTGTGGTGGAGGTACGTGGTATGTGGAGGCCAGTGCTAATATTTTAGGGTGGAGGTATGTGGAAGCAAAGTGCTGAATAGATATTTACATCTGATTATATGATATGACTGATCAACATATCAACATATGAGTATATGAAATGACTGCTCAATATATTAACATATGCTGGATAGATATCAGCATATGACAGATCAACATATGACCGATTAAATATTGACAAACAAACTACATTAACTGATGCATGGGCTCACCTTTGGTCCCAGAGAGGATCCATGAGACACGAGGCCGCTCCCAAAGGTGGAGTAAGCCAAAAGAGACACCCGAGAAAAAACGACGAGTACTAATGCATATAAGAGTACTAATGCTTATGAGCACCTCTGGCCCCAGATAGGATTCATCATGCATGAGCCCACTAAAACAGATAAATTGGGCTAAAATACCCCCTCCCCCCCCCCCCCCCCCCCCCCCCCCCCCTAACCCACCCACCTACAAAATAACCAATGCATAGGCGCACCTCTGGTCCCAGATAGGATCCATCATACATCAGCCCACCCCAACAGATGAAGTGGGCTAAAAGTGATGCCTCACCCACCCACTCACACAAAATTACTGACGCATGGGCTCACCTCTGGTTCCAGATAGGATCCACCGCATGCAGGCGGTTCTTGTAAGCACGGTCTGCTTCAGAAACACGCTCTGCAGTCTCAGCCTTGACCCTCTCCTTGGCGTGCAGCCTGGCCATCTCAGCTCGAGAGCGAGCATCTCCTCGCTTCTCCTCCATTTGTATTTGCATCAGCTTGAACCTCTCCTCCCTCATGTGGAGTGGCACACCCTTGGCCTTGAAGGGGACCTGGGCAGTGGCAGTAATAGGTTGAAGAATGAAAATGAGGATGAGAATAGGAATGAGAATGGGAATGAAAATGAGCTAAGCTTGAATATCTCCTACCACATGCGGGGTGACACACCCTTGGCCTTGAAGGGGACCTAGGCAGTACCAGGAATAGGTTGTATTATTAGGACGAGAATGAGAAAAGCTAGGATGAGAAAAGGAATGAAACAAGATAAGCTTGAATATCTCCTCCCTCAGGTGCAGTGGCACACCCTTAGGCTTGAAGGGGACCTAGGCAGTGGCAGGAATAGGTGGTAGAATAAGAATGGGGATGAGATAAGCTTGAATGTATCCTCTCGCATGTGCAGAGGCCTTGAAAGGGGACCTAGGCTGAATCAGTAATTGGTGGTAGAATGAGAATGAGAGAGAACAGATTGAACCTCTCCTCCCTCATATTTAGCGCCACACCCCAGGCCTTTGGTTGGATCTAAGGGACTGACCAAGACCTCTCATAGGCAGGTTTGGAAAAAGGCAATTAGACGGCCATTACCATGAAAATGATTATTGTTGCTTTGACCTGGTGTCCTATTGGACTCTAAATGTGCAGCTTGATGGATTCAAGTGGGTAATAACAATGACAGGAGAGCGACAACAACAATACTAAACTAGTAAATTTTATTTTTGGAAGAGCCCCCTCTTCAGGGGAGCGGGAGCGCCCAGATCCACCCCATTGTCTGTTTGTCAGTCCGACTGACGACCGAGACGAAGCCTGACATGTCAGCCAACTGTCTCATAACTAACTGGCTTCGGTCAGCTCCATCGTTGCCACCTGTCGTTCCGTTGCCAACACTCTGCCAATTTTCTTCGTCGCTAGCGACATTGCATAGAACTTGTCAGTTAGTAAACCTAAACATAAGATGTAACCCCAGAGGGGTGGTTAGCTAGGGCTATTTACCAACTAAGAACTTGTCCTCACTGTTTTGTTTACTTTAATTCAGGCCCGCTAAAGTAATAATGAGAAGACTGTGTCGTTGTCAGCTTTCAATGTCAAGTGGGAAGGTATTTACCTGGAATCTGTTGGGATCCTTAGCATCACGCATGTACGTCTCTTTATGTGCTTGGCGCTCTGCCTCCCTCTGTTCAAAGCTGAAAGGCTGCTGGATCTGTCTGCATGCACAAACGTAAACAAAAACATCACATGGCAGTTTTACAAATGATTAGCTACATGGTTATGCTTGTGGCCATGCAAGGTAGCTACAGATGATTCTGGTCAGCTCCTCGCCCCACCCAACTCTCCACCCCCACCTACCTGCCCACCCCCACCCACCACAACCATCAATGCAGTGGCTCATCAATTGCACCTACCCATGGAGCCCCATAATGCGCTGCTCCCCCCCCCCCCCCCCCCCCCCCCCCACACACACACACCTCCTCCACCCACTTACCTCCCCTCTCCCACCCCCCACAACCATGATTTGCACATGCCCATGGAGCTCCATAATGCGTTCCTCTTTGTTGAGCCACACACACCCCTCCACCCACCCCTCTCCCACCCACCCCAGCCATCACTTGCACGTACTCATGGAGCTCTATTGACCCCCCCCCCCCCACCCCCACCACAACCATGACTTGCACATACCCATGGAGCTCCATAATGCGTTGCTCTCGGTTAACCTGTCGTTGGACTTCCCTCTGCAATGTCATAGCAGCATAGCGTGGCTGCATCACAGACTTGGGCATGGGGCTGGCATGGAACCTGAGGAGGAGGAAGAAGTGATGTCGCAGTGAATATATATTTATCTATATTATATATGCATAGTAAACCTATATCAAAATTATCTAATGTGAATATATATGCATTGATATTATATATGCATAGTAAACCTATATCAAATAAACTAATGTTAATATCTATCTATCGATATTATATACACATATAAAACCTAGATCAAATTAAATAATGTGAATATATATTTATCGATATCATATATACATATAAAACCTAAATCAAATCCATAGACCCCTAACCCTTACATACCACATTGTACACCATATATCCTATCCATTTAACCTGCATTTAACCCTAATTTGTTTTTCCAAATTCCTTTATTCAAACTGTATCCTTACCTGAGCCTGTTAATGGCCGCATACTCATGTCGCTTCAGTGCTTGGTTTGACTTGGGCTGAGTGCCCATCAACGTATGCGCTAACTCCGTTTTGTGCTGACACACCTATGGCTTGGCTTGGGTTGGCCTGTAAGCCCATCAACCTATGCACTGAGCTTACCTGAGCCTGTTAATGGCCTCATCCTCACGTCGCTTCAATGCCAAGTCTTGTTCAAGTTTAACCTACACAGCCACAGTGTTTTGTACTTCAGGTTTATGCAGGCCAGATTGAAAAGCTACTTGGGTTACTCAAGCTTGATATCAGGGTTGTTGCATAGCCATTGTATGGCGGAGCACAAAGCATGGAGCCCGGGTGGTTCGGGGTCTATTTCTGTCTAGTTTAGTCAGAACCATGCGTCGCCATGCAGCGACAGAATGGTGACGCGTAGCCGGATAAAAACAAACTGCACAGACAGAAAAAACAAGACATATTTACTAGAGTTCCATACACGGAAAGCAAAGGTCAGCAGGAGGCAAATATGGTACAAACAGCAATGCACATGATGATATGTGTTTTTATAGGCGGATATACAAATTTAGATTTTATATTGCTTCGTGTGTTTTCTTTCACATTCAAACACCAAGCTTGCTTGTGTGTTTGAGCAGACTTGCCTTATGAATGCTCTTCGGCTTGTTCTTCTCCCTCTCCTCAAAAGTGAAGGGGGCTAGTGGGACAGTGGGCTTAAACATTGACCGCCTGATGTTGGCTGGAGGGTCGCGAAGGATGGAGTGCAATCCTTCAGCACGCAGCTTGCCGGTCATCGTGTGGAGGAACGGATCCCCATTAGTATACATCTCCTCTTCCTCACTCAGATAACCCCTGTGGAAATTAAATGAGAAGTAAACAATTATTATTCACCACCACCGCCACTAACAACAAGGCAGCATTGCAGCAACAACAAGAACAACTCACTATTCCTTCCCTTCACATGCAAGCAACAAACAGTGTTTTTTTATTTCAGATTGCTGTAAGCCAGATTGAGTAGCTACTTGAGCTACTCATGCCTGATTTCAGAATTTCTGCGTAGCCATCAGATGGCCGAGCATGAACTGTGGAGCCGGGGGGGGGGGGGGGGGGGGGGGAGGGGAGGTCATGCATTGCTATGCAACAGTGGAATGGAGACATAGTGGCGATGAGTCATAAAAAATAAAACTGACCTTCACATGAAAACAGCACACATGGGTCAGCAGGCTACTCTTATATAACTATAACTATCACATCATAAGTATCATCTCATATCATCATATAATAAATATCATTTGTGGAGAAAGGGAACTTCATAAACAAACAACTCCTCACCCTCACCCAGATATCCCCTGTGGCACAGTCAAGTGAAGAGTAAACAAGTATGTATGTATGTTCGACCATCACCACCACCAACATCACAGTATTGCTTTCCTTGACCTTCATTAACATTCATATCCTCTTCCTTTATGAGATGCTATGCGTACTTCAAGGCTATCCATGTCCATATCCATCACGTGCACTGTGACGCAAAGCTACCATCATATCATACCCCCCATACCCACAAACAAAGACGGACAATATTGTATGCGTACTGCTCCACCAGGTATTAGTGTCTTGGGCCAGGACTGCTATGAGTACTTCATTACTGTCTCTGTCATCCTGCACTGTGACGCAACCATCCTGTCATACCCTCCACACCCCCATGCATAGCCGAACAAACCTGTTCAGACCCGCAGTGTTATACTGATCCACCAGGTATTGGTGTCTTGGGCCAGGGCTGCTATGAGTGCTCCTGGGCTCTCCCTGTCCATAGCCCCCCTCATCTCCTTCTTGCTGCTCATTGAAGTGGTAGCCATCATTGGGGCCAAGCCGATTGCGGTAGAAGTCCATCCAGGAGTCTTGCTCCTGCCATGTTTCCTGAAATCCAGTGAAACAAAAATCCGCTTCTTTTAATTTATTTGTTCACAGCCACGTAGAATTTGACCATGTGCACCATACACACATAATAATAATAATAATAGCATGCATAACTTGACGTATTACTTGCTCCTCCCATATCTCCTGAAATTTGGTGACACAAACAAAGTTGATAGTTTCAGTTCAGTTGTATTCGGTATGTGAAGGTATATATCAGTAAGGAGACAGCCTAGACTTTTTTTTAAACTGCATACACCTACGTGATTGCATTCTGTACGCAGGAGTGTGGTATAGTAGTGTGCTTATACTGCCCACATTTATTCGGCCTGAAGATGATGAGCAGGTTGACAGGCCATGTAATCAATCCAAATCGTATATCAGGAAATAGCAGTTTTGTAAAGTTTTGGGACTTGAGCACCAGCATCATATGTTCAAATCTTGTCAGCAAATCTACAAATCCAGTTTATAACAGCTTTTCATTTCGCTGATTTAATGTCTCTTATTTGCGATGTTCAAAAGTGGGGCCACCCCTTGACTGAGTTGAGGTGCACATGTTGAGTCAAGCAGTATGGCGGGATGATGTGTGCATGCATTTATGTATGTTACAGTCCAGGGGTAGGCCAAATAGGATAAAGGGACTTGCCCAACCATGACAGGAAGGCCTACAAATAAAAAGCATTGATGAACTGACCCCAAGCAATTGTTTTACCAACGGGGGCGCTGATTTCGTGCTACAGTGTCAATTTAATTATTTGAGTCCAGTAGTGTGGCGGGACAATGCGACAATTTATCCGCATCAATCAAATAGATGCAGAGCATCAACAGAAATGGAGGCTGCCCCCAGCGCAAGTGAACAGGCTGCCCCCCTCAACTTCACACCTCGCCATACGACGTAACATTTATTTATCTATTGATTGATTTCACATTTACAACATTTTCCTACATTATTTATATATCCAACCAAGTCACCTGCAGAAGCTCGGCCATCTCCTTGCCCTCCTCTTCTTGCCGCTCAAGTTCCGACCGCTGTGCCTTAGTGAGAGAATCCATTGCATCCATGGCATTCCTCTCACGCTCCTATGTGGTGGAATTTTTAAATTTGAATTGTTACATGGTTCTTCAGCCAACCCTGGGATGTTCACCGTCTGCCAATCCCTATGCAGTGGGTACAGCAAATGAGATGGATTAAATACCAAAGGATAAATGGTTGTCCAACAATGTACTGCATCATTACAACCATGTACTGCTCCATGTGCAGCAACCAATGGACAACCATGTTCTGCATCATTAAGAGAGCAACATACACAGTCGAAAGATAGACACGAAAGAGCAACATACGCAGTCACAAACTACATACACAACATACTAAGTCACACACACACTCATAACCCACACACTCTCATAATTCACACACACACGTTTAAGGCAAATGCAATAAATGGGAAGTCACCTGGTCACTTTCATATCCCTCCTCCAACGCTCTCCGCTCCATCTCCATATCAACCTAGTAAGGGTAAGGCAAGGACAGATGAAAAGAAAGTGGATATTTGTTTGACATTCATTGCTCCATATAATTGTCTTTAGCTACATTTTGTGGCGGTTTGCTACTTCTATTGTCTCTTTCCCTTTTTCACTCTCTACCTTGCTTCATAATGTACACTCCATTCCTACAGTGACTGGTCCCCCCTATCATCATTGTTTGTAGCTATATTTTGTGGCGCTTTGCTACTTCTATTGTCTCTCTCCCTTTTCCACTCTCTAGCCTGCTTCATACACTACACTCCGCTGAAACAGTGACTCGTCCGATTTTGTTACCTTAATTCAGAACAGAGAAACAATAAGACAGGTAGCTAGAAAAAACATTACAGTAATCCACCTCGTGAGAGCCTGCCCTTGCATCACACGACATCTGCTATTTTGGGGTAAAGTTCACTCCTCTTATGTATACTCCCACTCCCACTCGGACTCTCTCTCTCTCTCTCTCTCTCTCTCTCTCTCTCTCTCTCTCTCTCTCTTCTGCTCTTTTCCACCCACAATTATTTCCCCTACCACGAACACCCTTCCCCCTCTCTTCCTCATAACACATCACATGTATGGACGTATGCAGATTCCCAACAGTGTTCTGGTCCTCAGAGTCATTGTACGAGATTGCATACCCCATTTTTAACAATTTAAAGGACACTTGGGTGATTTGGAGATAAACACATATGAACATTTGCATGGTTGTCAAGTATGATATTGTATAGATATGTTATATGATTATCGATGATATAATATGATATATCATACATTATACCGTACGATATATCAATCTATTGTGCGATATATGTTGTACATATCGTACATGATCTGGTATAATACATTGCCTGAGTATCTTGGGGACCAGTACGATATTGACATCCCTAGACATCTGACTGCAGCAAGATGAACTCTCACCTGTCTGTTATACTCGGCAAACTTATGAGGGTCAAAAGCTCCAGCTGCCATTCTAAACTCATCTTCATTGATGGATGGGCCCCCTGAATGCGCAGGGGGGGGTGCGCCAGGCGGTGATCCTGGTTGGGCCGTGCCAGGGGCCATACGATCCAAGGCAGGAATACTTCTTGATAGTCGACCTGCCAGTGTATCTATGACAAGAGATGATGGTGCATTCATATGAGAATTGCACTCATTTGTCATTATTTAATTATTGATTTCATTACCTTATTTAAAAATGTATTTAATGATTTCTTTACATTTTGTGGCGATGTGGAGTATGCTGTGCTTATACGTCTCTATTTTGTGGGGCTCGTATTGTATGTTATATATGTGTGTGCATTATGAATGTATGGCAGCGAGCACTGGACTTGTATGATCGTCCCATGTGAACCGGGAGTGGGCCAGGCGGTGATCCTGGTTGGGCTGTGCCAGGGGCCATACAATCCATGGAAGGACAACTAGTCAAAGAGCGAGTGAAACATATATGTGATAGAAGTTGGTGCATTGATATGAGCATTGGAGCGCTGGATACCTCACCTACACCAGACACAAGCCAAAGCTCATGTACACTAGACACCTCAAGTACATAAGACACAAGGCAGTGAGCCTACACCATCTGCAAGGCAATGCTCCTACTCCAGATGAAACTCACCTACTCTCCCACCCTCAGCCTGCCGTCCGGCAGTATCCACAAACACACCTCCATTCCTCTCATCCATGTACACCCTGTATCCACTGTCATCATCAGATCTTTCGGTGTATCCATTGCCTCCAGAGCTACCGGAAGCATTGTGGGGAGCGTATTGATCGCGCTGTGGGCTGCCGGATGTGTATGGAGGCGGAGAGTGGGGGTGTGGGAGGCTGCTACGGGGTAGGGAGTTACCAGGCTGTGGGTACCTATCCGCATCAGCTCCATAATCACCACCATCGTAGCCCTCGTCATCAAATATTGCATCCTCATCCATGTCACCGTATTGATCGTAGCTGTACTCGTTCATCTGCCCTAGATCTTCATAGCCCGAGGGGCCCATGGGAGCGGAGAGAGGGCGTAGTCCAGAGCCACCAGCGCTGCTGTAGGGCTTGCCAGCACAAGGTGAGCGTCCATAGGCAACAGCTGTTGCAGGTCGGTAACCAGGTCCCAATCTGAAAGGGGTTAGAAGAGGTTGGTTTTGGTTGGTTTGGCTTGGTCGGTTCATAAGTGGCTGTACAAACTTATACCGGCACTGCCCTAGGGCTTGGCAGCAGCGGGTAAACACCCATAGGCAACAGCCATTGCAGGTCAGTAGCCAGGTCCAAATTTGGGGTTTGGGGGATAAAATGGGGTTTGGTTTGTTTGCTTGGTTTGGCTGTGTTAGGCTCACAAGTGACTCTAAAAACTTAAACGGGAATCAAACAAAGCAAAAGTACAGTGCTATGATATTCTTCTATTGAAGCGAGGCAGCACACTCAATCCCCTAAGTGTAGGGCTTGCAAGCAGCAGTTGAGAGCCCATAAGCAACAGCCCTTGCAGGTTGGTAGCCAGGTCCAAATTTGAAAAGAGGTTGGGAGCGGTTTGGTTTGATTGGGAGTGGTTATGAGCAATCGGCACTGCCGTAGGGCTTGGCAGCAGCGAGCGAACACCTGTAGGTGACAGCCCTTGCAGGTTGGTAGCCAGGTCCAAATATGAAAGGAGGCTGGGAGTGTTAGGGAGTGGTTGGAACTGGTTGATAGTGGTTACAAGAGGTTGTGAGTGGTTGGGTTGAGTTGTTTGGGCATTATTGGGTTGGGTCATATGTGACTTACCTACCAAGTGCCTAATGCAAGTAGCAAGCCAGATGTCTAATATAGTAATATGAATAACCTGCCAGGTGACTAAGATGACTAACCTGCCAGGTGACAAAGATGACTTACCTACCAAGTGCCTAATGTAAGTAGCAAGCCAGACGTATAATATAGTAATATGACTAACCTGCCAGGTGAGCCAGACCACGTCCCCCCAGGGGGTGAGACAGAGCGGGATGGACGGTAGCGTACCGCCCTCCCCATTCCTGGGGAAGAACTACGCGAGCGTCCTGTGATGTGCGCACTACGGGCAATGGCCTCCATCGCTCGCTGCCCAATCTCACGCGAGCGGTGACGAATGCCTTCAGCTTCCTAAAAGACACCAAAGTGATACAACAATTAGGTTGAACGGATCCTAATGACTAGCTCTTAGCTCATTACCAGGCAGAGAGTGCAGCAGCCAAAAGACGTACACAAGCATGTAGCATAGCTTTTCTTTTCAGCTATGAGCTGTAGTTTCTAGGCAGCTCCCTTAGGAGGGGAATGGAGCGTGACGGACTGACAGACAGACAGACACTTGGAAAAAGCGGTGACCCTGGGGGCTCCCGCCCCCAAGATGGGGGGGCTCCGCCAAAACAAATGAGGCACCGTACCTCTTCCAGCTCATTCAGTCTGTTTCTGCCAGCCTGGCGAGATCTTGCCAGGTGTGTCACATCTGCCCGGAGCCTTTGTGCTGATGGCACACCTTGTATGGGGGACCCCCTTAATCGCTCCCTGGCTGCCCCCTCCTCAGCTCTGCAACAAGCATCCACACAACTTATATTATGGAGTTATGATAGTATACATGATAAGTATTTTTTAACAAAAAAGATTTTCGCCTCAAAGGGTGGGTCTTGGTGCGATAGCCATAGTGAAGGATTTTGTCGATGGAAGCAGCTCACTAGTCACTCCTACATAAGTTTATAATATAAAGGGTTCCCTATCGGTCACATCCCGAAAAAACGTTTTTTGTGTAAGCAGAGTTTTTCAGACTGTACTTTAGGTAATCCTTGGTTAATTTGTATTTTGTAGGACATATGTGTCCAAGGAAAGTGGTGAATTTCCATCCAGCCTGGAAATTTAGAACATCCGCGCAAGCCTTCTTCTCCCCCCCAAATTGAAGTTTATTGCACGAGTAATGTCTACGGTTTATAAGCACATACTGATTCACGGATTTGGATGCTTATATGTTTCCAAATGGATCGTTTAAGAACATTTGTATTCACAAACACATGTTTACGCTCATTTTGGTATACTTATCTTTCGCAATGTTAGCTCGTGGCACCCTTAAGTCGAATCCTTACTTGTGAATTGTTACATTTTGGCCCAAAATACCCTAATTGTGTTGTCTTTTTGACTTGTGATGCTACAGTGTGTTCTGATGATAATGTGCTCGAAATAAATAAGCTGCACAATTGCTATATGATATACTATGTGTCCCCTTGCTTGGAGTAAGAAGAGTGCAACACCGTTAAATTAGCGATGTTGTGCTATAATTACACCGCAAGCTGAATTACTATGCTTATATCTTGCTCAAACAACCCCAGTTTAGTGCTACGGATAATATAATTTCGCTAGGAACCCGAAGTTCGACATAATAATGAAGTTCTGGGCTTCGTGGTGTGTAAAAGTGCGACTTTCAGAAAAAGTATTCTTTGGTCCGAGGCAGATTCGAACTGCCGACCTCTAGATTACATGTGTGGCTCAATGGTGTAAGAGCGAAATGTAGCAAAACGCCTAAGTGCCAAAGATACTATTTCACGGATTTGGATGCTTATATGTTTCCAAATGGATCGTTTAAGAACATTTATATTCACAAACACATGTTTACGCTCATGTTGGTATGCTTATCTTTCGCAATGTTAGCTCGTGGCACCCTTAAGTCGAATCCTTACTTGTGAATTGTTACATTTTGGCCCAAGATACCCCAAATTGTGTTGTCTTTCTGACTTGTGATGCTCACGTGTGGTCAGATGATAATGTGCTCCAAATAAATAAGATGCACAATTGCTATATGATATACTATGTGTCCCCTTGCTTGGAGTATGAAGAGTGCAACACCGACAAATTAGCGATTTTGTGCTATAATTACACTGCAAGCTAAATTACTATGCTTATATTTTGCTGAATCAACTCAATTATATTGCTAGAGGTAATAGAATTTCGCAAGGAATCCGATTTTGTTATCATTTAGATCAAAAAATGACGTTTGCAAAAAAGCGTTTTTTTCACCAGAATTCCGTACTTAGTACCGCAATTTGCTATGCTTATATGTTAGCCAAACAACATGAAATTAGTGCACATTATCATAGAATTCAACAGAGAATTCGAATTTGTACTAAAATTGAGGTTTGGGGCATTTGTTTTGCAAAAGTTTGTTTTGCAGTTTTCTCACTATTTTGATTTTCATGAATGAGCCAAATTGCTGTAGTGCCAAGGTGCAAAGTTTCGATTTTGCGAATTGCGATGCTTAGATGTGCTCTTGTGAGAATGTGACCTGGCTGTCTAATATGTAGAATTGCTTTTCGAAGTACAATGAGTGCTTAAATGTACTCACAAAGGTTTCAAATCGTGAGAAAAAGCATCAAATGTCCGATTTTGTGCTATAATTTTTTGCCAGGTCTTTTCGTACTTTGTACCGCACTTTACTCTATTTATATGTGGACAAAACATGATTTAATTAGTGCTACGTATCATAGAATTTCAAGGCGTTTCCGAATATGCAATAAAATTTACATTTGGAGAACATTTTGGCAAATCCTTATTTTGTCCTTTTCTGGGTGTGTTTTTGTACCTTGTACCGCCATTTACGATGCTTATATGTTGGCGAAACATGATTTCTTTAGTGCGACATACCATAGAATATCAAGGCGTTTCTGAATATGATAAAATTGACATTTGGAGATGGTTTGTATTATCCACTTTTTTAGTAGGACACATATCCGGAGCGATAATCCCTTCAAAACAGAAAATGTACTCCTACATAGGTTTGTAAGACTGCTGTGTAGCAAAAGCTGCAGCGCAAGTCTGCTTTCAGGATTGTGGCGTAGCATGGTATAGGGCGGAGCTCAAAGCTGGGAGGCCTGGGGGGCACCGCATTGCACTGGGTTTGCACCAAGTCGCTCAATTTGCAACGCGGCGCATAGAAACGCAAAACTGTATGGTATAGCTGTTTCTCACAGTGCTTGAGCGTGTTATACAAGGAATTTAAAAAATGACTTTAGAGCAACTAGTAAATGTGAAGTGATGTGATTTGCAAATTGAGCCTAAAATTCCCGCTTGGACTTGACTATTGATAGGGGAGTTAAAGAGTTTAAGGTGGGGGGTTCAGTTAAAGAGGTATAGGTGTGTGTATGAATTAGAAGATATAAACCAAAATTAAACTCTACTCACTAACCTCCTGGTTCTTTCCGCTTCCTTCATCCTTTCCTTCTCCAACATCTTGTTCTGCTTTGGACTGCGGAGGAAATGCTCTTCAGCAATCCCTGCATCAAGTGTGGGTGCAGTGTTGGGAGGTGTATACATTCAAATAGGTAGGACACACAGGACACAAATGGTGAGTGGTGCAAGAGCAGCATAACAAAGCAGGGTGCTGAGCAGAGTGTTGGGTGGTGTATACATCTGAACACTGCAGGTAGAACAAACATGGTGAGCAGTGCAAGTGCAATGGAACAAAGCAGAGTGCTGAGCAAAGCGTTGGGAGGGTAGACATAAGCGATGAACATACAAAAGCAGTGACAGGGATTATAAATGTGCGGCACTTGCGGTCATAGATTGCTTCTTATTATAGCCCCTCATAGCCAAACCACGGCAGTCTAGTTTTATCTTGCTCCTTTGAGGTTGGGCAAGTCACTTTAACTTACCTGCCCACCCCTGGACTGTAGCATACAACAACATTTCAGATAGAACTGAATTGTAGATTTGCAGACAAACAAACAATGCATAGATATGGGTGATGTTAATGGTTCACGTGAATACTGTCCTAAGTATAGTTATAATTATTTATTTGAAAATCAAAATGAAGTTGTATTAAAATGGAAAAAATGGGGGCACCAGCTGTACCTGGGTGAGCATCATCAAAGCCGAACATCTTCTGAGTTACCGGAACATGTGGCCCAAAGGAGCGTGGTTGTGAGTACTTGTAAGCTGGAAGGTCGTTTCGATGCTCTTTGGTACGGTACCTATACAAAAGAAGAGGATATGTGAAGTTGACTTCTTGAGGAGATGTGGTGGGGCACGGTGATCTTAGATTGGGGCGGATCCACAATGGTGGTAGTGGTGCTGGTAGCGGTAGTAGTGGCAGTTACACGGGTGGTGCTTTGTGGAGTCGGTAGTCAAGATTGGGAGAGCTACTTTGTGGTGCTGTTGGTGGTGTTGATGAGTGTCTGTGGTGGTGGTGGTGGTGGTAGGCATCTGGGTAATGGTGGTAGTAGAAGTGGGCGATGGTGGTGTGGTTTGGCACATGGCATCTTCAAATTTGAATTGGTAAATGATTGGCTGTATTTGTTTGAGATTGTATCAGTACATAACATAACTTTGATATATTATTTGGTTGACATGATATCAGTATCACACATATGTAAATATATAGGGACCAGCACGAGTCTGGACCGGCGTATCATATGATGTTGACCAAAGGCGTGTATGATATCATATGAATTGCGTCATATGATATTGTATATAAATGGTAACTGTAGCCTTGTCAGACTGCCGGCATCATATGATACCGTATGATGACATGATATCATGTGATATCATATTGCCGCTGAAAATATATGATTTGTTCAAAATCCTAACAGTACTCTACACATCCTTGATACACCCTATCAACACAGTCAAGAGATTGCCGACATTTATACATGCGTTGGCCAACAAGCACGTTCCCCACTCTTGCACCATATCAGTATGTCACACACTTTTGACACATTATTTGTTTAAGATCATGCCAGTTCATCACACACTTTTGACGCATTATTTGTTTGAAATCATGCCAGTTCATCACACACTTTTGACGCATTATTTGTTTGAGATCATGCCAGTTCATCACACACTTTTGACGCATTATTTGTTTGAGATCATGCCAGTTCATCACACACTTTTGACGCATTATTTGTTTGAGATCATGCCAATTCATCACACACTTTTGACGCATTATTTGTTTGAGATCATGCCAGTTCATCACACACTTTTGACGCATTATTTGTTTGAGATCATGCCAGTTCATCACACACTTTTGACGCATTATTTGTTTGAGATCATGTCAGTATGCCGCACACCTTTGATACACCTCATCAACACGGTCAAGAGATTGTCGGCGGCGCTGATCCATGCTTTGGCCAACCAGCATGTTCCCTGCCCATGCGCCAACGTTGCCCCCTCCTGTGCCCTGACCCGGAGCCGTGACGGGGCGATGCTGGGATTCGTGGGGGTGCTGGGGGTGATGGAGATGCTGGGTTGAAGGTTCACTGCCTTGGTGCATTGCTACACCTGCCTGAGGCTGTCGCGCATTAGGGCTGAAAGAGAATTCGGCCCTGTGGATGGGGAAAAAGATCCAAAGAGAGCATTAGCTAGGGTTGACAGGGTCTTGGGGATGCTGAGGGTTGGGGATGCTGGCTTGGAGGTCCACTGCCTTGGCGCATCGCTAGGGTAGTATAATTGCATTTGGTGTCCAGCCGATCACCACGACAAAGTAACCAACATCCTCACATCTATCAACACCATCAGCACCAGTATCAGCATCAACAACACCAAAATCATGAGCAACACCATCATCAACACCATCATCATTGTAAAAGTGGCAAAATCTTAATTGTGTGGGCACTACTGGTGGCCAAAATAGGATCAGCTGATTGGTGAGAGAAGGAACAGTCAGAGAGCAGCAAAATAGGTAGGCAAATATCTGCCCATCCGTTGCACAACAAACAAGCATGGGTCAAAATCTATGTATCAGCAAGCCCGCCCACCCCCCACATGCTCACCAAGCTTAGGGGCGATGATAAAACACATGGTGGCTGAACATTGTCCAGGCTGGCAGCCATGGTGTGGGTGTGGGTGTGGCTGAACAATTTCAAGCGTGGCTGAGCATTGTCCAGGGTGGCAGCCATGATCGCCGCCTCATCATCGTTCTGAGAAGCACCTACATACCGCTGCTGTTGCTGCTGCTGAAGGTTGATGACACCCGGACCCCCACCCCTACCCCCACCTACACATGGCATATGCTCCTCTTACCTTTCCAGCCCCTCACCAGGATCCTCATGATGCAACCTGGAACGCTGTACAGGGTGGCAGCCACAATATCTACCTCCTCTTTCCCAGCCATCCATGCCTCATAATCTCACACACACGCACACACACATCCACATGTGACACGGAACATATCCTCCTCATTCCCCGCCATCCACGCCTCATACCCACCCACCCACACATCCACACGTAACACATAACTACATAAGATATCCTCTTCATACCTTTCCGGCCCCTCACCAGGATCCCCGCTCTGCTGTGGCTGGACGTTGTTCAGGGTGGCAGCAATGATCGCCGCCTCGTCATCGTCCTGCAGAGCACCTGGCTGCCGCCGCTGCTGAGGTTGGTAACTCCTATCCGCAGGTGCCACTGCTGCAGTGGCCGGAGGCACCCAAGCAGGAAGTACCGGGCGGCGCGTTGGTCCTGCCTGGCTCATTGCTGCCTGAGCTACGCGGGTCTGTCTGCTTTGCACCCTAGTCCTACCGCTGCCACCACCCCATGCAGGTCGGCCCGCCACACTGGGCGGTAGTTGTGGCTCACTCACACGGTCTCTTCTGCTGTTGGAGGTAGCTGCCGTGGGCCGACTGAGTGCATTAATTGTATCAGGGTCCACAGGCGCTCGGCGGCGTGGTCGACTGGGTGCTTGTGCTGATGAGGTGGAGGTCATATCAGGGTGTGAGACGGTGCGGTAGCCACTGGTGAGGTACTTGGCAGCACCATACCCAGATGAAGAGATGGATCTTCCGGCAGAGGGTGCGGCAGAGACCCCCCCTGTGCTCACCGCGGTGCTACGCGGGCTAGCTGCAGTGCAAAGAGAAGGGGGGTGAGGATGACTTATGCTGTGGAGTTTATAAGTTTGGCCACTGTCATGATGGTGCTATGAGGGCATGCTTCAGTGTAAAGAGAGGGGAGGAAGCAATAGCTTACACTGTGGAGTTTACTAGTTCCACCATTGTCACAATGGTGCTATGAGGGCTTGCTACAATGCAAAGAGAGGGGAGGCAGGGATAGCTCATACCATGTATTTTATAAGTTTAATATTTCCCCCATTGTCACGATGGTGCTGCAAGGGCTTGCTACAGTGCAAAGAGAGGGGAGGTAGGGATGACATCCTCAATGAAGCATATATCAATTGTTCGACAAAAACGAGATTGTAATTGTGATGCTATTATAACAACTTTATAACCTTAAATTGTACAGTTTTTATAATATTATATATGTAAAATTACAATATGATAACAACTGTATAACCTGCGTATAATCTCATTTTATGTGGTGACATCAACACAGCATGTAGAGGTAGTGTAGGAACATGCAACACAGCTTTATGAATTGAAGTTACCTGGGCGATTGGTGGTTGGCCCGAGTGAAAGCAAACAGGCTACCCCCCTTGAAATAAGGCATACTATCTATGTATTTATTTACCTGAGCGACGCGTCACAGCACCGATGCCTACTCTGCCATTGGGCCCATTAGGGCTGGTGATAGGGCTGCGCACGCCAGTCTCCCGCTCCCCTCGTCTGCGGTAGCTAGGAGGAGGTGATGCCGAGGGGGAGCGGCTAGAGCTTGGGTACGAGGGTTCAGGGCTGATCCTGTGAGAAAGGGGTGGCAGGGCAGGGGTGGAAGGGGTGGCAGGTGGGTGGAAGAGGTGGCTGGTGAGAGGAAGGGGTGAGGAAGTGGTGGCAGGGCAGGGGATCACGAGCAGAAAGTAAAAGATAGCTGTGGCTCATATGGGTGGATGGGTGAGTGGGTGGGTGGGTGGATGGGTGTGTGTGGATCGGTGGATGGAAGAGATTGGTGGGAAAATTGATGAGTTCAAGGAGACAGCTTACCTGACTTTACGTGTCACGTAACGAGGGCCCTGGCTGGTCCCTTCACTTCCAGAGGGGTCACTGGTTGTGCGCCCACCTCCAGGGCTTAAGCTGGAACGCCTGGCTGATGGGGTGCCACTCCTAGAGGGAGAGGTTTGCCTAGGAGCAGGTGAGAAGAGGGGTGAGGCTTGGTTGTGTAAAAAACTAGTTAAATAATAAAAAGAGGAAAATGGAAAATGGAAAATGAAAGGAGAAAAAAGGATTTGTTTGCGTTCACATTTTACCTGGTAAGACAAATACTGCCGAAGACGATGACCGGCCAAATTGCTGGCTGAAGCTATGCAACCAAGTTCAAGTTCAAGTTGGTTGTGTACGCGAGTGTATAAGTATGGGGATGTAATGGGCGCAGGCTAATTGTGTATTGCTATTGCTGCTGCTTGTATGTGCGCTTTTCTATTGCTGCTGCTTGTATGTGCGGTTTTCTATTGCTGCTGCTTGTATGTGCGGTTTTCTATTGCTGCTGCTTGTATGTGCGGTTTTCTATTGCTGCTGCTTGTATATGCGGTTTCTATTGCTGCTGCTTGTATGTGCGGGTTTCAATGGCTGGTGCTGATTTGAGATGCATCAGGATGCTGCTGCTTGTGTGTGTTTATACAACCCTGCTCTCTCTCTCTCTCTCTCTCTCTCTCTCTCTCTCTCTCTCTCTCTCTCTCTCTCTCTCTCATGTTTGATGGCCCAGGGAAGGAAGGAGTTGTTGCATGGTAGCCAGCTTGCCAGGGGGGTAAGGGCTGGCTGACCCATCATTTTCCACTGCAATCATCCAGACTGTGTTCGCTAAATATCAGGAGTTGGAGCAGTGGTTGTAGCAGGAGTTATAAGAATAGCCATAGCTTTTCTTTCCAGCTACAAGCAACAGCTTCTAGGCAGGCTATTGAGCCAAGGTAAATGCGACCTGGTGCACCTTGAAGCTGATATAATCAGCTGTCCAGAACTGCTATAATCGTGGTGCTTAGCCCAGTGGATGGCTGAGGGAGCTGCATAGAAGCTGCTGCTCATAGCCAAAAAGAAAAGTTATGCCAATAGCCACCTTGTGGGGTAGCTGCTTGTTGGTGGAGAGATGCGCTCTGACAGACTGCTTGTGGGGCGCCCACTGCTAGCGCCACTGGCCATGCCTCCACCACGTGCAGTGCTAGATGTCCGCACCCCAGAACTACCCCCGACAGCTGCGGAGGCAGGTCGTCCAGGCTGGCGATACGCCTGCCCTGAGGACATGCTGCTAGTGCTAGCACGCATAGCTTGCTGTTGCATCTCTTGTAGCTGCTGCTGCTCCTGCTGGGCTGCAGCTTGTTGGTACATGAGTTGCTGCTGCATCTCATGCTCATATTGCGCCATTTGCTGTGGTGTCATTTGCTGCTGCGCTGCTGTGTCCATGTACTGCTCTCCAACCATTGCCTGTGCAGCGATGAAGACATGAAGGTTTAGGGTTTGGGGTCCTGCTCTCCGTCCATTGCCTGTGCAGCTATAGGGACATGGAGGTTTGGGGTTTAGGGTACTCCCCTCCATCCATTGCCTGTGCAGCAATGGGGGCAGGGTGGAGGGTGAGGGTTTAGGATTTAGGGTGCTGCTCTCCATCCATTGCATGTGCAGCGATGGGGACATAGAGGGTGAGGGGGGCAGGGGGGCAAAGGAGGGGAAGGGGAGTAAGAATCGAAAGGGGTGGGTGCAAGGGAAGGGGAGGGAAGGGGAGGGAAGGGAGGGAAGGAGGGAAGAGGGGGGAAGAGGGGGGAAGAGAGGGAAGGGGGGGAAGAAGGACAGGTTGCTCATGTTCATTGGAAAAAAATCCAGTTCTATAGAAGGCAGTTGAAGTACAGTTGAAGTCTTCCTGAGTCAATGAATATGTTTATGTATATGCGTCAATGAATATGTATATGAATATGTATATGTACATGTACATGTATATGTTTATGCGTCAATGAATATGTTTATGTATATGTCTTCCTGAGTCAATGACTTCGAGTCAGGACTTTCAATATACTGACCTGAGTGGCGCCAGAGCCTTGGGAGGGAACATGCTGTTGCATCGGTGCTCCTGCGAAAAGCCACACATGGGCATGTCAGGCAAGGTGGACGAATGAAGCAACACCAGAAGGCAATCAAGCAAGGACTGTGCTTCATGCCCAAGCAAAGACTGTGCTTCATGCTACAGCAAGAAATTTGTTGAAGACTGGAGCCATGCAACCAAGTTCAAGTTACGTGCTCAGCTGGATAATGCCGAGACCGGAACCATGCCAGATGGGCAGAGGTAACGTAAGGAAACCGTAACTTCCCTCACGCACCATGAAAAGCTTCCGCGTCTAAGGGGTCATGCTGAGCAGGGTTGAGGCCGGAGGGAGAAAGCACCCTATCCTCGAACATGCCATCGTACTCTGGGTCGCCGGGCTGCAGTTGCCTTAATGCCTGCGCACAAATGCGGGAGGGTAGGACGTGAGTTAGCTGTCAGCGAAGGGGTGGCCCTGGGGCTTCCATGCGGTCGCGTCTCCACGCAGTTGGGGTCGTAGCAACATTGACCTGGATACGATTTCCAACTGTCCCAACCCACGTAACTTTATTCTGTATTCGTGGGTGTGGTCCAGTGGTGTGTATCCAGCCCATTTTTAATCCGCCAGCAGATGGTGAGCAGCCTGGAGGCTAACAGACTCAGCAATCAAGCTAATTGTAGCAACATACCCTTTCGGCAGCGTCCCTTGCGACGCGACCTCCTCCGAACCTCCCCGATATGTTCTGAGAGAGTCGCGAATTATCCATGGCTCTAATGCGGGAGCTCATAGCTCTAAAGCTAAGGCGAGTGCTGGGGCTGTCAAATTGTAATGGTTGAGCCCGAGGTCAACAGAGGTTTCTGTAGTGCCGACGTTTACTTGCTGTACGAAACCATCGAGAGACTAGAGATGGGGATTTGAGCAACCGAACGCGAACGGGGAATGTGAAGCGTGGTCGTTTGAAATGAGGGGTAGCGAAAAAGTCCTGCGATGCTCGGCGCCCCCAGACCGATAGCATGATTAGGGTGGGGTGGCCAGGCCTTTCCAATGGCGGGCGGGCTAGGACAGCGCTCATGTTAGGTGAACACGCAGTTGACGTCACCCCTTTCGGACAGACAGAATTTCGGGTATTCATTTGACACAGCGCACTGTTTTTCTGTTCGGCTACCAGCACCAGCTTCTAGGCAGCTTCCTGAGACTGCCACTGGGCCAAACCCAAAGATTCCAGGAGCATTGGAAAGCTGACGAAGTGACGATATCAGCGTCCAGGTTGCCTAGGTTGCTTCAGGTTTGGATAATTGAAATTGAAATTGAAATTGTTACATCCGTGTAGAACCGTTCTCACAGGACGTGAAGTTAAGGACACCATAGCGTAAGCCGGAGCTAGCTATAGTCATCGTAGGGCCATCTCAGTAAAAAGAATTACCACCGATGCCTGACCGGCAGGCATCGTAGCCACATTATGCCAGTGCAGCTTAATACGGGGGTTTTCACCCCGGTTGGGAAGCACCGACACAATGTAGCTGGCAAGACAAAACCTGAGAGGGGGGACGGTCTGTGTGCTAATCCCCGGGTATCGACCCGGGTTGTGCTTCCATAAAACGTCTGCACTGTAAAATACTCTGAAAGCTAGTGATGGTGTGGGAGTGGACTGTGTCCGCCAGTTTGAGGGCACATGATCTCTGAAGTCCAAGAGTGGACATAGAAGTAAAAAAAGAGGTTGGAATACGGTAGTACCAGTTGTTCCAACAGTGAACGAGGTATCCAGCCGATCTAAGGCCATTTACTAATTCAACATGCTGGGCGCGTTTAGTGATCAACTTAGTAGCATGGTTGGTATCGGAGCAGTATCCAAGCTCAAGAACCCAAAGTTCTTTATCAGACATACAGGTAGGAGAGTCTATGTCAGGTAGGACGGCAAGGTCAGGTCTCATTCTCTTCCAGTCCGCTAAAGTATTAGTGGGGGGGCGTAGCCAGTCAGGGAGACGTTTGCCCAGGACCCCCCTGAGGTTTGGATAAAGTGAGAGCCCAGGGAGCTGCCTTGAAGCTGCTGCTCGTAGCTGAAAAGAAAAACTATGACGTAGGGGTGGAGGTGATTAGGGCTGCAACAAGTTTGAACCCTGTGGAACGCCTGTGGTCATAATCAAAGTCGAGACATGCTGAGGCCAGTCCCAGGGTTGTTCAAAACGTAACGTTTCACTCAACTGCAGGTTGGGGAGGGTCTGCTTTGTTGTTAAGTAGATTTTGGCTCATGAAACGTAGATTCGGGATTGTGAAACGTTGAGTTCAGCCTATGAAAAATTGAGTTTGGCCAGGTTTGGCTCTTGAAAAGTAGATGTTCGAAACAGCTAGCATCTTAGAACAACCCTGGCCACCTCTACGCATCCGCTATTCCGCTCATTTCACGGCTCCTCGCCATAATCCTGGGTGTTGTAACGACTCCTTCCGTGCAGCAAGTCGACGCTGAGACAGTGTGACAGAAACAATCTCAACGATATCTGGGCAGACCTGGGCAATGGGGTATATGGTCGCTGTACCCTTGGGCTTAGCTGTGCATCTATGCATCAGAAGGCAACTCCATTCGAACCGTATCGCTGGTTTGTGTTGGGAGAGTGGTAGACCCACCTGCTGGGGTGAAATGCTTTGCACAACTAAAAATAAAATCTATGCCTGTAGGTGTATGCTTCAATCAAGGGGAGGCCGATTAGGCCCAAGGGACTTGCCCAAACTTAAACACTCAATTGCAGGTGATGGGCCCTCTGGATCACCCTTTAAGCTGAAACAGCTACGGTACTCAGCTGTGTCAGATACAGAAGCACCGGGGCGGCCTGACGGATTCCCGTTGGTCTTACCACAACTCTCTCTCAGAAATGATCAGTGCATACCGCAAGCAGGGTACTTCAGGAGGACCCCTAGCTCTGCTGCCTCAGACGCAACCAATTGTATAGCCTGCATCCTGCGACACACGGACCCTTCCTCCTGGTCAACGGATCCTCCCCACGTTGCGTCCTGCGACGTAATGGACTCTTTGACGTTGCGTCTGCGACGGAGGACACAGCGTCCTGAACAACCCTGACCACAAGGGACTCGGCAAAAAGTTGTGCGCAGACCTTCAGTGGGATTTTTTGGCTGCTGTAAACCGCAGTGAAATTCGGCAATACATACCAGTTTGTCCTACCCGATATGTAACCAAGTTCAAGTTCAAGTTGTCCTACCCAAGTTGCGTCGGTAGGCCGAGATTGCATCATGTAAATATTTAGTTTTCGATAAATTGAGTGTCACAATGCCTCAGGCTGATATGTTGTGCTCAAGCAGAGTATTAAAACGGTCGCCACATCCCTACCACCGCCTTTGTACCCGCTTTGTGGGCTCCCCGGTTTCTGTGGACATCGCACATGGGAACTTCTAAAGACGGCACACAGCAGGTGCAGCCCGAAGTTAGCTGAAAACCAACTGCCAATTCTTGTTCTTCCCGAAGCCAATTCAACAAGAGATTTGTAGAAGCAACACACGGAATTGTTACATAACTGTGATGACCAGGATATTTGGCCTACAAAGGGAATTTGTCCACTGGCTTCATGAAGCCTGAACACCCACTGACTTAGAGAACGGACATATACAAGCTTGCAGAAGGGAGCGGCGTACTGAAGCCGGCTTTCTAGAGTAGCTACGGTTGGAGTGCATCTAACACACATCACAAGCTGCTGCTTAGGTAGCAGCCTTGCTTAGCTGCCACCAGACGGCAAAGCAGGGGATGGAGCAGGAGGTAAACATCAAGAGCTTCATTCCAACGTTCCACTGCACAGAAATCAGGTGGGAAGGGGCAGTGAGGAAGGGTGACAGTTCCTGCCTTAGACGGCGAGCAGCATGAATGGCAGTTGCCATGTTGTTGTGATAAGGTAGTGTGTTCGTGGTAGCAGTTGTGATAACGAAGTGTGTTAGTGGTGGTAGTTATGAACAAGTTCAAGATGAGATAAGAAGGCGCAGTAGGGTAGGGTTCCTGATGCTGCTACTGCTCTAGACAGCGAGTGGATTTAACGGCTGCAGCCATGCAAACAAGTCAAGGAACAGATTGTTAGGGACACTTCGGTAGGGTTATTGCTTCTGCCAAAGGGGATGAGAAGCATTAACAGCAGTAGCTATGACTAAGTTCAAGAACAAATGGGAAGGGGCAGTGCTACTTAGGCAGCAGCCTTGCTTAGCTGCCACCAGATGGCAAAGCAGGGGATGGAGCAGGAGGTAAACATCAAGAGCTTCATTCCAACGTTCCACTGCACAGAAATCATGTGGGAAGGGGCAGTGAGGAAGGGTGACTATTCCTGCCTGAGACGGCGAGCAGCATTAATGGCAGTGACCATGCCGTTGTGATAAGGTAGTGTGTTCATGGTAGCAGTTGTGATACATAGTGTGGTAGTGGTGGTAGTTATCAACAAGTTCAAGATGAGATGGGAAGGGGCAGTATGGTAGTCTACCTGATGCTGCTACTGCTTAAGACAGCAAGTGGCTTTAACGGCTGCAGCCATGCAAACAAGTCTAAGAACAGATTGGAAGGGACAGTTAGGTAGGGTTATTGCTACTGCCTAAGGGGACGAGTAGCATTAATGGCAGTAGCCATGACAAAGTTCAAGGGCAGATGGGAAGGGCAGTGAGGCAAGGCAACTGTTACTGATATTACTGATGACAGCGGGTAGCACTTAAGTCTGCAGGCATGTTAACAAGTTCAATAACAGTTGGGAAGGGGCGGTGAGGTAGGGTTACTGATGCTGCCTTAGCAGCGAGCAGCAATAATGACAGTAACCATGTTAAAAAGTTCAAGAACAGATGGGAAGGGGGAGTTCAGGATCGGACAGGAAGGGGCAGATAGGCAGGGCTACTGTTACTGCCACTGCCAAAGAGGGCAAGCAGCCCCAAGGTCGGCAATGTTATTGAGTTCAAGATTACATGGGTAGATGCAGTGAGGCAGGGTTCAAAGAATAAGGCCAGGTAACATGAGTGCCAGTATGCAGCAGTTAAATTGGCACATTGGCGGTGGCACGATGAGACTGCATCAAGTTGACGTGGACAGGAAAAATGCATCACGAGGTGTTGCTTTAGACAGATAGTTGCTCTCTTCTACTTGTCCTAGCATTTTGTTAATTAGGTTAGTCTTGCCACAACCAGTAGCACCAGTGACTAAAAAATGCCTAGTCTCCATATCTTTAATGAGTGGCATTTACCAATCTTGAAACAATTATACATTTTATGAACATGGTCAATTTAGCGCGGTAAGTAGTGAACATTATTGCGCATCCGGAATGTCCAAGGCTGGAACCATGCAACCAAGCTCAAGTTCAACATGCTTCAATGCATCACGAAGGTCGCCACAGCCTAAGCATAGCCACGAGCTTAGTAGTTGCTACATGGCACTGGTTGTGGTGCCCAGATGATGAAGTGCTTGCTAATCCTGCGCCTCGTGATCCCCTAGGCTGCGTTCAGACCAGCTGGATAGCCAATCAGGGGAGCTGCCTGAAAGCTGCTACTTGTACCTGAAAAGAAAAGCACTGGAGCACTCACAGCCCTCCCCCAACCCACAACAGCCCAAGAGGTTGCTCACGGTTGGGAGCAATGGTGATAGAGCGCTTCATCCAATAGCCTGGCCAGACACCACAGATAGTCGTTCGAACAGCCTAATGCTGCCATTATTGTTGGGTTGCCTGGCTAGTGGATAGTTACTTTCTCCTGGAATCTGGTAGCCACCAAACCCCACAGGAGAGCTAGCTAGCTTGAGAGAAGAAGCGTTACACTCTCGAACTCACCTTCCACATGAAGTTAGTAACCTGCGAGACAGGAAGAATGGAAATGGTTTAGATAATCATACCTAGTCCAGTAGAGGCAACGAGAGGCGAAAGGGTGATAGTAACACGAAACACGAAACCTACCTTGCGAGGCTGCAAGTAGTGGGGACCATGCTCGTAGTCCTGCGAAGGAAAGGTTGAAGAGTTAACGGCTTTTGAAATAGCTTCGAACAGCATATGGCTCCGACCCTCTGACCACGACAATCGCCAAAAAGCTCAGACTCGTTCAAAAGAGACCCCAGGGCGGATGATAGAGAGCAGGCGGCCAACATTCGGACTTACGTAGTTGTATCCAGGCCTCAGTCCGTGATGGCCATCACCTGCAACGAAAAGCATTGCGATCAGAAACCTGTCTCTCGCAGTACCTTGAAACCTCCGACGTATTCGACATATGCACTAACCATGGACAAGAAACTCGTGAGAGCCCTTCGCGGGTGGTGGTCCATGACCACCCCCCAAGAGGGCGCTGCTCTGGAACCCCCTAGAGAATCCCGGCAGCTGGGTGGCAAGGCGACGCAAGGAGGAGGACATGATTGCCAGTCTTCACGAGTGCGCAATCGGAGAAGACAAAAATGTTTCCGGTATCGTACTGCTGCGCAGTACATATGAATCGGAATGGGCGCATGAATGTACCGTGGACAGTTCAGGTTCAGTCGGGTTCAGTCTGGTTCAGTCAGGCTCGGTTCGATCGGCAAGGCCTTCCAGCTAACACCAACATAACAGAGCACATGCATGCAAGGCACACGCACACACGCTGCCCAAGCCCAACCCACCCGATTAGCGAAATATTAGCAGCACGCTTAAGTACCACCCCCCTTGCTTTTTTCCATCCCCAACCGACCGCCATCGTCGCGTGGCCCACTCTGAGTTCGAGTCTTAGCATCAAGGTTCCTTCACGCGTCTTCGGATCTTCTATCTCACACAGGCATATGAGTGCGTCGCCAGGTGCGTTCACGCGTTCACGCTGAAGATGAATTCGCCATCCTGACCCCGCATCCCCATTTCTTACCACTAGCGAAATCACTGACTGACGCTACACACTTCCCTGACCTATCATCTCGGATACCCCAGGCCAATTGTCATCTTTCGTGTTCAACCAACTGAAGTAAGTCGGTTCTATGTTTCCTCCCTCTGGTTTGTACCCAATCATCTAGCCCCCCCCCCCCCCCCCCCCCCCCTCCCCCCCTCCCAAGTACCTTCAAGTGGGACCCCTCCCCCCCCCCCCCCCCCACACACACACACACACCACCATCACCACCTCCACACACACACACACACACACACCTCCACACACACGACTCCCACACCCACCCCCCCACACCCCACTCACACTTCCCACACCCGCTCCCGCTCCCTCACCTATACCCACACCATCCCAGGTTGGCCCAGTCCAGGGTCCAGTTGGTGGTTGAGATCCTTCAGCCAGGTCCCATTGAAGTAAGTTTCAACTTTGGTATTGGCATGGGCATGGGCTTGGGCACAGGCAATTGGGCATGGGACATTATATAATGTTATATGATTGTACATTTTTATTGGACACTGGCAATTGGGCATGGGCAACAGTTTCTGTTCAGTTTCTGTAGGTCCAGTTGTGTAGCAAAAGTTGCGACGCAAGCCTGATTTCAGATCTGTCGAGATATCATACGAGATATCTATAAGGTATTGTTCTTGACAATCCTTTGGGATATGGGATGTGAGAGACTGCTAAGAAGGATTGAGTAAAATAAATCATGGTACCAACGCGCAGAATCAGAATAGTTCAAACTTCATTGGCCTCATCAAATTCCATAAAAATATGTGTATTTGAAATCTGCCTGTCCTGATGATGTAACAGGGCAGGTTGGATCGCTGGAACTTTGAGCGGCGTAAAGAGGCATCAGAGGCAGTGGCAAGAGCCGTGCAAAACTGGCGAGCGCTTCATCCCCAGCCGACTTGCCCCCGCAAGGATTGAAAGCTCGCCAGGAATCAAAATTGTAAACTACATTGAATCATCTGGTGCGTAGAAGTGCACAGTTTCAATCAAGCCAAGCCAAAGCCAAACCAAGTATCAATAAAGCCAAGCCAAGTCTCATCCATCAGCTGGCAGTATCCCAATGAGACACGCAAGCAAGAAGCTATTTTGTCATCTACGCACCCAAGCCACCTAACTAAGTACTCAAGCAAGCCTGGGAACTGCACAGGCTCCTCACAGCCCAGCTGCTCCTGTCAAGCCTCTGCCTACGGACTTGCTTCCAACTTTCAACTCCCAGACAGCACTGGCATACGGCGCAATCGCTGTTAACACTTTGATCGGTACCGCAGCCGTACCGCAGGCCTTGTGTCCTCCCCTCCCTGGATCAAACGTTGTCCCAAGCACCAGGGTTGGTTGCTTCATCGGGCAAGCCACGCCAGCTGGGGTCAATGCTGACACCAGTGGATCAGTTGACGAGCAGGGGTCACTCAAGCTGGGCAGGAGGTAGGTGTTAGGAGGTGCCACCATTCTTTCGCTCGGTAAGCACACTCTTGGGGCCTGTATTGGGGGCGTCTTTTAGGGGGAGTGTCTGGTGAGGCCTGCTAAGTCTGGAGTAGTCTGTTTCCACACATGAAGGTAGTATTGTCCTAATGTGTACCTTACATGTTCATCTTACATGTAGGAAGGGATAGATACCTCGCATTGTCTCGTGAGATGACTCGATAGCCATATCATGGTAACTGGCTGTACAACTGTACTGCATGGGTAGCCACCGTACTTAGTAGTGGCTATCCCGTATTCTGGAACCCTGCTCTTGGGCCTGTCCTGTTTTGGTCACAGTTGTTTTGTGCGTCGCGTCGCAAATTGAACGACTCGGTGTGACCCCAGTGCAATGCTCCGCCCTATACCGTGCTACACCACAATCCTGTAAACAGGCTTGCGTCGCAACTTTTGCTACACAACTGGATCTACAGAAAGCTGAAACAAACTGTGGTTGGTCAAGCACTTCTATTCTACTCAACCTTGAGCAGATGAGTGACAAGGCTGCAACCTTAATGTTGCTAGCTGGCTATTGCTGATTTTGAAGGTTGGGCAAGTCCTTTTTGGCTGCCTTTGGACTGTAGCACTGCAGCATGCAAACATAAGGTTGAGCAGGTTGCAGGCAATATGAGGTAAATGCAAATGCAGGGTGCACATAACAAAACACGGGGTAAATAATCATAACATACATAACAAACATTAAAGAGGTGTACCAAAGAGAATAAAACACAGAGGAAATAAACATAACATACACAACAAGCATTAAACAGGTATACCAAACATAACAAAACAGGCAAAACAGGTATGTGCCTGAGGTGTTTGTATCAGTAAGACCTTGCCTACGCTGTACATGGACATGGGGTACCAGCTATCCTCCACACATACATGCATAGACACACACTTACACGTTGCTCAACTTTGAAAAGTCGTGTTACAAGACTCCATCGTTAATGTTTACTCGATGCTGACTCCTGATTGTTTGAGGTTGGGCAAGTCCCATCAGTTGTTCTGGCCAACCCTGGACTGGAACAGGCAGATATACAAACAAACAGACAGACAGACAGACTAACTTTAACGGTGCTCAACTCTAAACAGGTGTGATACAAGGTTCCATCGTTAATGTTACTGAGTGCCTACTCCTGATTGTTTGGGGTTGGGCAAGTCCCTTCAGTTGTTTTGGCTTCCCCTGGACTGGAGCAGGCAGATAGACAGACAGATAGACAGACAGACCAACTTGCATGATGCCCAATTCTAGATAGGTGTTTTACAAGGCTTCATCGTTAATGTAATCGATGCCTACTCACTCACAGTCACCTATCACTTACTGGGACCCAGAACCGCAGTCGAAACCAACCTATCACAACAGTGACAGGGCACCCATTAGGCAGCTGAAATGACACAATCACTCCTTCAAGAATGCTGCTTCCATGCACGCTGGTTCTGTGCCCGTGCCTGCCAGCTGTATTTATACTTGAGCTTGGTTACATGGCTCCAGCCTTTAAGGGTGCTAGCCGCCTTAGGCAAAACATAATCAATTATATTACTGTACTTTTACTAGTGCGTGCTGTGAGCATGTGTGGAGGGGTTGGGAGTATGTAGGCAGCTGTTGGGAATGGTTACTATGGGTTTTGCTTTTGCAGACCACTGCTGCGCCTGAGCTCAGACTACAGAGCGACAGACTCCTGAAGTAATGCATATATGTTGTTACAGTCCAGGGGTAGCCAAATAGGCTCAAGGGTCTTGCCAAACCATGATATTAGGGGGGCTAAAGAGAAAAGGCACTGATGAACTGAACCCCACTCAATTATTTGAACTAGTACCATGTCAGATCATGTATATAAGGAGTAAACATTCATCTTCTAATTCTTACAGGAAGACAGTTTGGTGCAAGCCAAGCAAAGCATCGTCACCTATGCATTATCAGACTTCCCTGCCTTCTCAAAGCAGCTGGCGACGGGAGTCTACGATCTGGATCTGACATTAAAGTGAAAGCCCACACCTCTTGGCGCTAGCGTGTGTGTGACCTTCAAAAGAGTCACACAATGCATAGGATATGACCTGATATTACATTATCTGATATGACACCTGATATGACATGATATGATACGACGCCTGATCTGATCTGATATGTTAAGCATCTGATATCTTAGACCTTTGACTTGCCCCAATGGGTCTTTCCTTCCGGAATTGAAGACCTGAACTTGCTGAGCTGCAGCAGCGAATGCCGTGATTATTAGCAGGGTTTAATAGCAACCCCTGAACGGCTCATTTATCAACAAATCGTGCCTCTATTTATCCAAGAATGCAGGATGAATGTATGAGATTTATCAAGTTCTGTATATTGGGTTAAGAATGCTTAGATTTGAATTGTTCAAGTTACCACCGAAAATTGCTGGCCGGAGCCATGTAACCAAGTTCAAGTTGGAGGTATCAACAAATACTGTTTGTATATTTTTTAACTTGAACTTTGTTACTTGGTTATGAATCATACGAGAACGGGGCGGCAAATAGATCTATATTGCCCAAAAATATAGATCTATATATAGCAAATATATATTGTGTATATCTACAACATATGCAGTTACACCAGATAGACACCGGAAAATCCAGTCGAAGCGCCTGCAATATGATATGGTGCCCTTTGCCATAATTGTAAAACCAGATTTTGATTTTTGTAAGGTGCCCTATGCCGTTTTTCACAAATTCAGCTTCGCCAATATAGATCTATATAGATCTATCTCTATATAGATCGATGCCTCTCCCTAGTTATGATGGCTTGAATCAATGAACCTTAGTCCCGAACAAATATAAATGTATTGAAGCCTCTGTCTCCCGGTTTATAAACACTGCATTTCCCCTGATACTGTTTTAACCGCCGATCACCAAAGACGAAGACGGTGAGCATCCAAATTGCTGGCTGAAGCTGTGTGACCAACTGACCACGTTCAAGTTCAAGTTTCAGCTTAGGCTGCAAGGTTGTACGGCATAGATACGAAGGCATCCAGGAAATATTTGATATCCGCAGACACGGAACTGCTAATATCCGCTTACTATACTCCCTGTTTTCTGTTTTTACATCGCTCGAGGACTTGGAAATTAGAAATAGAAATTGAAATAGAAATTGTTACATCCGTGTAATACCGTTACTCACAGGACGTGAAGTTAAGGACACCATAGCGTAAGCCGGAGCTAGCCATAGTCACCGTGAGGACTTGGAATTAGAAGGCGGCGAGAAGCCCAAAGTAATCTTAAAAACCGTACAACGAAAGACGTCGAGCAGCCAAATTGCTGGCTAGATCCATGCAATTAAATTCAAGTCATATTAAACCGTATAAGAATCCAATCAAATTCACGGAACTATTACTATTCCTGACAGGCTGTCACGCACTCGGATGTCCCTGAGCCAATCCAAACGAATGCTGTTAAGCTTAGATAGGCTCCTGGCATCATACCGGTAGCTAGCTTGCATGATGTAACTAACAGCAAGAAGGCGAACAACCTTACAGGCTGGAGCAATGGAGCCATGAAACCAAGTTCAAGTCGTATTACATACCTACATTAAATATAAGTCATGACATACAACTATTATGGAGCTTGTGCACTCCCATTCTGCATTATCAGTATCCAGTTCTCCACGGCTCCCGGCTGGGATTCCATGATTATAAATATGGTTTTGTTTTTCCGACGACGCGTGGGTCTAGCTAAACTAGTCAGGCATGGCCCCCCACCCCCCCTGGGCTCTGCAAGGTTTGGGGGTAGCGCGACGCACTGGGTCGCACCGAGTCATTTGCGACGCGTTGCACACATAAGCAATAGCTCAAGAGGATTTCATGATTATACATGTCAAAATATATGAAAATACTATCCCTATAACCCAAAACTTGAAATATGTATTAAATATTTAAATTTAAGAAATTCCAATGCTATATGCAAGCTGGCAGCACTTCTGAGTTTACAGCTTAATATATAAGTGATCCAGATTAGCTGAGGGCTACCACAGGGCTACTCTGCATGTAAGGGAGTATATTACAGTGCAGGGGTAGCCGAATTGGTAAGAAGGGACTTGCAATAACTCAAACAATCGTGAACAACTCTAGTTTACCAGAACTACTCAGTAATAAAAAAATCAAACAATTGAGCATAATAATCAATTGCTATTAAACTTGCCCCCCCCCCCCCCCCCCCCCCCCCCCCCATACGACATAATAAGCATGTTAACTATGCCTTCCTGCCCCCCCTCCTCAAGCGTAGCGGCCTTGGTGCCTTCTTCTCAGCTTCCAATTCAGCCAGCTCCTTCTTCAAAGATTCTGCCACGTCAGCACTAAAAGTATCGGGGATGGCTGCCTTGGTACCATTGGACCTAGCTGACTTGAAGGCCCTCCCAACAACATCTTGATCCACATCACCATCATCATCATCATCCGAGTCAGAACCGTCAGCTGCAATCCGGCTTGGCTTGCCTTTTGCTTTTAATTTGCTTTTTCGGGCCTTGGACGAGGCTGGTCGGGTAGAGCTAGAGGTTGCAGTCGCATCAGTTGACTCAGCCGTCGATGAAGATGGCTGATCCCCTTCCTTAGATGAGCCCGCCTTGGACTTCTTCTTCTCCTTGGCCTTCTCATCCTCATCATCATATTTCATGTCGAAGACAGGGGGAGGTCCAAGGGCCAGCTCACCGCGGTACACATGGGCTTCCTGCAGGGTCATTGTGGTGGTATGTGTGTGTGTGTGGTGTGTATGTGTGCATGTATATGTGTGTGTTTGTGTATGAGTGAGTGTGTGTGTGTGTGTGTGTGTGTGTGTGTGTGTGTGGGGGGGGGGGGGGGGGGGGGGGGGGGGGGGGGAGGGCCAGGTCATTTCGGCACAATGAAGGTTGTGCAGCTGTGTTTGTTTACAGTCGTCAGGTGCCTTGGGGAGCTAAGCTACACCACCTTCATTACCGCATCCACACCGTACTGCATCCAAAGCCATCTCCCACCCACCAGACATGTTTTCCACTCCCCCCCCCACCCACCCCCACCCCTCGATCACTCAATCCCGGTATATGAGTGTTTAAAGAAAAGCCGTGGCCAAGGGCGGCCCAGCCCTCGCCAAAGGTGGGGCTGGGCAGCCCTTCAAGAATTATAAGGGGGCTAGGTGTCAAGAAAACGCAGCTAGCGTATGTAGGCGCCCCTTGCATACAGTCCAGGAAAAGTCATATAGGGGCTCTCCCAACCTCGAAGAAGAATCAAGATCAACTCATATGGATAAGATATATGGATTAGGACAAGTGTCTGATTGAAACAGATGATTGATGACCCAACTAACTCTATTTGCCCCACCCACCAATCACAGCCCCCACGTACCAAGATGGGCACACCAAGAACTTGTGCCATCTTTTCCACTCCTTGCAACCCCCACGCTTTACGCACTCCCAACACTCACAGCCCCCCCCCAGCCCAATACTTACAGCCCACCACCACCACCACCACCAAGATGGACACACCCAGAGCTCTCGCCATTCCAAACACCTCTTCGCTTGCAATCAACACCCCTCCCTCCACATGCCCCCCACTCCACCCACCCACCCAGCCCACCACTCACAGCCCCCACCTACCAAGATGGGCACACCCAGAGCCCTTGCCATCTTGTCCACCACAAACACCTCTTCCCTCGCAACGATGGAGATCACCATTCCCTGGGCTCCCATGCGCCCTGTTCGCCCTGCTCTGTGGGCATAGTGACCGGCGCTGCTTGGCATCTCTAGATGGAACACAGCATCACAGTCTTGGATGTCCATGCCACGCGCTAACACGTCGCTGCACACCATGGCTCGCACTCGCCCCTTTCGGAAGTCATTGAGCATGCTGGAACGAGCCATCTTGCTCATCTCGCCATGCAGGGACGCTACCTGACAATAGGAGGGGGCGGTGGTGGTGGTGGTGGTGGTGGTGGTCTGAACCACATTGGGGAGCGGTGATGGTGGTCTGAAACGATTTGGGGACTATATCTCGCCATGCAGGGAAGCCATCTGACAAAAGGAGCGGTGTTGGTGAACTTGAGGCTGCTGGCAGGCGAGTAGTGCTGAATGTGAGGGTTCAAGTGTTGGGGGTGGTCTACAAATACAAACATCTTCATTAGGCTCATCATGAAAAATCATCATTACAAACAACTCCTCAGTAAAACAAGAAAACCATTTATTACATCAAGACGATTCATAAAAAAACGATTTATTACAACAAAAACAACTCTTCATTAAAACGAATAACCGGTCCGCATCTTCTTGGCCCTCGGCTTAAAGACAGTGTCCTTTAGCCTCTGTTGGAAGTTCACAAACACTAGCACCTCCTTGGGGGGGAAATCCTCTCGTACAATAACAATATAAAAATAAATAACAACAACCATCATACTCATCAACATCAGAGCCCTCATCAGCATCTTTTTGGCCCCCAGCTTAGATAAGATAGTATCCTTCAGCCTCTGTTGGAAGTTTTTAAGCACAAGCACACCAAACATACACAAAAACACCTCCTTGCGGGGAATCCTCTCATACAATAACAAACCATCAACCACGCAACCCTCACCATCACCATCACCATCATGAACCACGCAACCCTCACCGGCATCTTCTGGGGCCTCAGCTTGAAGATAGTATCCTTCAGCCGCTGTTGGAAGTTTATAAACACAAGCACCTTGTTGGGGGGAATCCTCTCATACAATGACAATAACAACAACCATCATCACCACCACCATCACGATGAACCACGCAACACTCACCGGCATCTTCTTGGCCCTCAGCTTGAAGATAGTATCCTTCAGCCTCTGTTGGAAGTTCATGAACACGAGCGAGCGTTGCGAGTCAAGCGCGTTGATGCTCTTCCTCAAGCAGTCCACCTTATGTCGATGCTCCGCCACAATGTACACGTGCTTCAACTGTGGTGGCATGGTCGGCACTAGCCCATCCGCTGCCTCCACTCCTCCAGCCGCTCCTTGTGTCTTAGGGCCCAACTTGCTTCCTGGGGCATCCCATCCCTGGACTCCCCACCCCCACCCTGGCGCTGGTGCGGCACTGGGAGCACCTGCGCTGGTTACAATTGTGAAATTAAATTTGGATTGTGGTGTATGAGTGTTTACCAGCATACAATCATAGAATTAGATTATCACTATAGCACGAACGCAGGGCCCCCGTCGGTAAAACGATTGCTTGGGGTTCAGTTCATCAATGCATTTTCTTTTTAGCCCTTCTTGTCACGGTTGGGCAAGTCCCTTTGGCCGACCCCTGGACTGCGACATACATACGCACACATACATACATACACACACCTGCGCTGGTACTTGCGGGGGAGAGAGAGAAGCCCCCTGGGGTGGGGGGCATAACAGTTGGGGCGGCTCCGCCAGCCGTGACGTACAATGGGGAGGGGCACCATTTCTCTGACTTGGCCAGGACACTCTGAGTGAGAGTCGCACTGACCAACACGGTTTGGCGGGGGAAGTCCAAGCGCTTGCCACAGTGGTCTGTGATGTGGGCCATGTCCTCGGCAAAGTTGGGCGCAAGGAGCTGGTCTGCCTGAGAGAAGGAAGGGGTACTATGTTTAGTGGGGCTGAGTATGACATGGGGGAAAAGAAGGGGGGAAATGATGATGTGGGCCGTGTCCTCGGCAAAGTTGGGCGCAAGGAGCAGGTCTGCCTGGGAGAAGGAAGGGGATATAATGTTAAGGCACGCTATACCCCTGGCATACACCAACCCAATGTTTTTCCAACGACGTGTCGCATTTCTTTTGCTGCATGGCGACGCATGGGTCTGGCAAAACTTGTCAGAAATGCCCCCCCGAATCCCCCAGGCTCTGCGCTTCGCCCTCTGCCGGTTTTGGGGGGAATCAATTTGCGACGCGTAACACACACAAAAAACAGTGCATCCACCTCATCCATCACTAGCACTGGGCCCTTCTACAGCTTCAGCTGTCCAGTCCTAACAAAGTTCACTTCCCCCTGTGTGGTAACCCTTTTTCACCCACCACCCACGCAATACCCCTGGCTCCCCCCCCCCCCACACACCACCACCACCGCACACACACACACCACCACCACACATGCACAAACCACCCCCACAACCCATACTATACCCCTTCCCCAGATATACACCCACCTCATCCAGGGCTCGCACTGGGCACTTCAACAGCTTCAGCTTTCCATTCCTAACAAAGTTTAATCCCTCCCCCTCTGTGGTAACCCTCCTTCACTCACCACCCACACAATACCCCTGGCTTACCCCCACCACCACCACCACCCACACAACCCACTACCCGTGCTATACCCCCTCCCCAGGCATACACCCACCTCATACATCATCAGCACTGGGCACGTAGACAGTTTCAAGTTTCCATAACTGCCAAAGTCTCCCCCCCCTTTGTGATAACCCTCCTTCACCCACAACCCACACGATACTCCTGGCTTACCCCCCCTCCCCCAGCCTCCCACCCCCACACCACCCACGCTATACCCCTAGTATGCACCCACCTCATCCATCACTAGCACTTGGCACTTGTGCAGCTTCAGCTGGAAGGTCCTAACAAAGTGAACTCCCCCCCTCTGTGACAACCCTCCTTCACCCACCACCCCTGCTATATCCCCGTCCCCCTTCCCCTCATACACCCACCTCATCCATGACAAGCACTGGGCACTTGTGCAGCTTCAGCTTGCCATTCCTCACAAAGTCAGCCAGACGCCCAGGCGTGCCAACCACCAAAATGGGTTTGTTCGCACGCAAGGCCTCGATCTGACGATGAGGGTTTGCGCCTCCAATACACTGCTGCACCATCTTGCGCCCTTCGTCAGGGAAGATGGCGTGGGCCACTCGCGTTATCTGCATGGCTAGCTCTTGGCCTGGTGCGACGATGACAGCCTGTAGGTTGAAATAGTGCATTTGTATTTGTATCGTGCGCACGCATAAGAGAACACAATATAGTATGGAGGAAAATACTATACTCAGCTAAAGCACGTAATACGATGATTCGATGAAACACAATACTTGTGCAAAACAGGAAAGGAAACAAAGCAAGACAAGCAAACGTGTAGATACGTACAACGACAGCAGTACTGTCACATATATTGGTGGTTGGTCCCAGTGCAAGCAAACGGGCTGGCCCCCTCAACCTCACGCCCTGTAATAAGGCCTACTGCTTATGTATTTATCACACCCTAACGACAGCATTACAGTGCCACATACCTGCAGTGGTACAACCTTCTTCTCACTGTAAAGCTTCTCGGCGCGTCGTAGGGCCATTGTAATAACGGGCAGGAGGAAAGCAAGGGTCTGCAGGGAAGCACACGAGGAACGTTGAGATAAGGGGATGGGGCAGATGAGGGATTACTTTAGTTTTGAATCAGAATTTGAAGTTGAATAGTTTTGAGTATGCTGAATTGACACAAATCTGGAATTCTTTTTAAGTGCGTAGAATGACAACATAAATTCAAGTTCGCAATCGTTTAACTTAGATTTTTCGTTGAGAGTTTGTTCGGTGCCAACATCTCCAACCTTTTTACGGCTATTGCCGCACTTCCAAGTGTCTTAACAATATTGTTTTAAATGGGTTTGTAATATCACCTAAAAAGTCTAAATTAAAAGAAATTCTGCGGGGAAGCACATGAAGCACCTCAAGATGAGGTGGTGAAGCGTAATTGTTTTTTTATCTTCCTGAAGTGAAGTAAGAGTAAATAAACCCAATAATATAGACATGCTATACACAGTTTGACGAAACCTGACAATACCAGGATTTCACATCTAATAGAGCGAATCGATGTTCACATTTGTAGGGCACGGCAATATGATATCATATGATGCCGGCAGTCTAACTAGGCTAAGGTTACCATTTATACACAATATCATGTGATGCAAGCTGTATGACAGCACATGATATCATATTCGCCTTTGGTCAACATCATACAATGTGCCGGTCCCACCACATTTAGGATAGACAGCAGCTATGAAGCACGTCAAGATAAGGTGTTGAAGCAGAGCAGAGTGCAAACATCTCCAACCAGTTTTGTTTTCGACGACGCGTCGCCACTGCGTCGCCATTCTGTCATTGCATGGCGACACTTTGGTTTGGCGATGCCCCTTTACCCCCCCCCAGGCTCCGCGCTTCGTACTATGCCATGCGCTACGCTACAATCCTGAAATCAGGCTTGAGTAGCCCGAGTAGGTACACAACCTGCCCTACAGAAATCTGAAATAAAAAAACTGATCCCCATCCTTCCAAGCTTGCCCCCATCCTTCCAACCTTGCCCCTATGTGGTGACACCTGTGTAACATACACATATGTAGGGTTGTCAAGTACAATATTGTATAGATATATCGAATTATATATTGTACAATATTGTATGATATACCACCTGATAATCTTAGGGACCAGTACAATACTAACATCCCAACATATGAATCCAGGCTGTCAGTCTCACCTTTCCAGAGCCTGTGTAGCTCTGCAGGGCGACATTCTGTCCGCTCATGACGTGCGGGATGGCTGCCTCTTGAATGGGGGAGGGGAACTCTGCTCCCATCTTTTTGAGGCCCTCCTGTGTGTGTTTGTATGAGTGCGTGAGTGCGTGAGTGAGTGGTGCGTATGGCTGCTGATGGTTAGTGATGGCGTATCAGCCAGTTTTTCTTTTCGTTTCGGAAAGGGAGTCTTCTGGTAGCTTTCAGGGATTTGATATTCTCCACGGGTGAGGTCCAGGTAGTGATTTGGGTAGGGCAGCCATAAGGATCGCCTCAGGGGGTTCAGCTTTCTGGTGCCAGGGTAGCGGATTCGGCCAAAATGGTGTCCCAGGTAGCTATCGCTATAAGTAGCAGGGAAAAAGCCCTGGTATCAGCCTGCAGGCTGCTAATCCTCTGCGTACATATTATAGTTAAATGTCTTTAAAGGGCGACCTTCTCCCTGCTAATCACGCGTGGGATGGTTGCTTCTTGAATATGGGAGGGGAACTCCACTCCAATATTTGTCATCATACTGCGTGCGACCAGCGCAATTTTTGACGACACTTTTCATGTTTACAAATATTGTTTTGTGTGACTCATGGTGACATTTGAAATGCATGAAAATACAGAAGGGTGACATTTTGTATGGCAATTTCACGGAAATATGCATAGAAGCTGGCGCACAGAACAGCGCACCCCTCCATGTAATGACCCCCTGACAACTTGCACACTTGGCATGTGCTGATATGCATGGACGCAGGCATGCAGGAAAATACATGCTATATTGCAAAGAAGCATGCCGGCCAGCAACTACATACATCCTGCATTCTAACTAGAACATAGACCACCGTTGACTTGCATGGCATATCCACGATTGACACATGGCATGGATTGATACATTACATCTGGCGGGGATAGCACTCCTTTCAATGCATACAGGTCACTTGATAACAAGAGGAACTGCACTTTGCATGTACTTCCTATGTTCATTATATTTCATCCTATTGTATGATAAAATCATCACTGTAGCAAAAACTCAGGCCCCCCGTCGGTAAAAATATTGTTTGGGGTTCAGTTCATCAGTTTTTGTAGCCGTCCCCGGCCATCCCTGTTATAATTGTTGGTCCCTTTAAGTCCCTTCAGCCTAGTTGGGTACCCCTGGACTGTATATAAGCTATACTATACTATGTAAAGTATAGCTTTAGTAACAACAAACAAAGTATCTCCTATACCTAGGCCTGCATAACTTGCATAATATAAGCATACCCCACATCAATTGAGAGAAAGCTTCAACATGATGAGCGTGATCAGGATAGCATGGCAAAAAAAAATCCAAGACATGGAAGCAAGCCAACCCTCCTCCTTCACCACCACCCTGCCCATGCATAACATGTGCACAATCCACCTGAATTGAGGGATAGCTTTTAAGAGGAGAGTGTAATCAGGACAGCATGGCAAAAGTTTTCTGCTGCATGGAACCACTTAACCTTCTTCTACACATTCGTCTTAGGCGAGGAAGCAATTGTGCCCCCCTCCCCCACCACCCCGCCCAGGGACGGCGACTCATGCCCACTTACGAGAAACAGCCGGTCCACCCCAACGTCCTCAAACGTCTTCAATATAATTTCAGAGGCCACAGTGGCAGCGACAGAATCCTGCTCAGCGGCAGCAACAGCGATGCCATCCTGCTCAACAGCAGCAGAGATATCCTCATGCTCGACAGTAGCTACATCGATATCCTCATGCTCGACAGCAGCAGTAGCGATACCCTCATGCTCGACAGCAGCTGAAGCGATATCCTCATGCTCGACAGCAATAGTCGCTACAGGGGCGTCCTCAATCGACACCCTACAGACAGGTCTGAGGACTGTTTGCGCCCTGCCGCATGGCCGGACCGAAAGCACGGGCGGAATCGCCCCGCGCGGCAATTGCAAACGCGGCTTAAGTGTTTTCAAGTTGATGTGCATTAGAGAGGAGGTGCGATAATTTGTGCGAAAGATAGGTGCAGCGCCTCCAGTTTCATAACCTGGTTGGATAGGGTGCCGCCGTACTGCCAAGCAACTGGAGGAAGCCAACATCCCCCGGCCCCCCCAGCGCCCCCACCCCCTTATGATGCACTTAAGAGACCGTCAGCAAGGAGAAGTCCACCCAAAGGCGACGAAATGATCAGAATCTGAATTCCCAAATTGATAACAAAAAATTCCCTCGTCATTACTGCAATACACACTTGGACGGCCAAGAGAAGCCGTCTGTGTTCATCGATTATTCGGATCTAGGTGAAGTCCAAGGTGATGATCATGTGGTTTTAAATGTAGCTATGAAGTCCTTGTGAATGCGAGACGAATCTGATTTCCCAAATTAGGATATAAGTGATTCCTCCCCATTGCCTGATACATCGGTATGCAGTACAAATTTTGAAGGCCAAGAGGATTTGCCTCTGTTCATCAATGATTATACGGAGATATCAGATCAAATATATTTTGATAGGAGGTTTTTAATGTTAAGTTATGAGTCTTGATTTGTATGCTGAAGAATGCAAGCATAACCTGGTATGCAATTAAAGATTGCATGGAGAGATTGGATCAATGCTATTTTGATCAGAAGACTGTTCTGAATGCTGGTGGGAAAGACAGTGAGCAGCATTGCAGGCTGGAGCCATGCTACCAGGTTCAAGAGCAGCCTGATTGCCTGGAGCCATGTGACCAAGTTCATAATGAGAATGCCAACTGGGGCGTGGTATTAAGGTAGCCCAGCCTTCCGGCGGCAGAGAACGGGCTGCTACTTTACCTGGACAAAGCTACCATGGCGGTTGACAGCGACCGCTAAGGCGCTAAAACTTAAGCGCACCCGAAGGGATTCGAACCCCACACCTTCATCGATTCAACGAGCTCAGCCATTGAACCATTTGTCGAAATGGAATGTGACCAAGTGCAAGTTAATTGAAGATGGTGAGCAGCCTTAAAGGGTGGAGCCGTGTAACCATGTTCATGTGGGCAATTTTAAGTTACAAATTGTTGCCACTACTGCACAAGTCGGCGATGGGACCTGAATTCACTAAAATGAAGCAGTCCAATGCTGCAGCAAGTAGCCTGCTGCCTAGGCACCTGAAGGAGGTGAAGGAAGCCTACAGTGGCCCACTTCAAAGATCAACTATTTATTACAACACTTGTTGTATCACAGGTTGGGGCACTGAAGCAGGGGATTGCCCCCTAGGAAGAACACATTAAGCAGGAGGTCCTGCATTATATCACAACAAATCAATGATCAATAAGTTAAATAAGGCACTGCTAGTATCAGACAGAGGGGGGGCTGTCCTTTTCTGCCAAAGAGGGAGGGGGGGGGGGGGGGGGGGCTTGGTGTAATCCTAGCCAGATGAGAATGGAAGAATGCGCTAATGGAAGAATGGTTCCAATAAAGAATTGCCCACAATGGTGATGACCCGTGGCGGTCATCATCATAAGAATGTTGGATCATGAAGAATCACATGTTGACCAAGCAGAGTGGGCCCTGGGGTTGGTATATCAAGAGGAGAGTAGGTGCAGAGGCACTGGTGATACCTGGGGGATCAATGCCCAGGACCTGTATCTCAGTGTCTCTGAAAAGAATGTAGTAAGGTCAGCAGACAGTGACCAGTCTGGAGGCTGATCAAATCGCATGCAGTGCTTTCCAGGGCCTGTATCTCAGTGGCTCTGCAAATAATGTAGTCTGTAGATGGTGACCAGCCTGAAGGCTGATAGACCACATAATAAAATCACTTATAGAACTGTGACAGAATGTACTCTGTCAACAGACGATGCCCAGCCTGAAGACCACATAATCAAATCACATGTAATACTGCCCAGGACAGGTTGAGGGGGGGAGGAATACGCCCCTGTGCCATACCTGATGTATCACTATAAGCACACGCATAGCTAGAAGGGAACGCTGTGAGGTGGAAACGGTGGTGGGGTAGTAGAAATGTAGTATGACAAGCATGGAAGAAATGACCATGGGGTTTCCATAGCCCTGGAGGCTAGCAAAGCTGCTTGCCTCATCTGCTTCTGCTTCTCCAAGGTGCGCTTGCACATATGGGGAAGGCAGGCAGGGGTGTCCAGGGCAGTAAATTTGTAGAATCCATCTACAACGACGTCTTGTACCTCGCCTTGGTGATTTCTACTATCTGGCTTCCACAATCATTCACCTCAGTAGCTAGGGAATCCCGTTGGCCCTGACATTGTTGCAACATGGAGGCCTTCTCAGAGAGTGCTAACTGTGCCTTGTTCCGTTTTCTACGCTCAGACTGAACATCATCCGTCATCTCCGCAATCAACTCATTTGCAGCTTCTGACTTCACATTGGCCACCCTGGCTGCCATGCTCACACGATCTATCTGGCGCCGAAGGTGCTGGATCTCCTGTTCCTTTGTCATTAGCTGCGTGGAGGTACAGAAGTTTTATCAGTATCAGTCAATATTAATGTTGTGCATCTCTGTAGTGTATCGCAGGCAGCCCCTGCTTGCATGCAGCCAGCTCCTTCACAACTTGCCCGGTAGTTGGGCATAATGGGAATAACTGTAGGGAGCGGCATTATGATACCATATGATATCATGTCATCATATGATGCCGGCAGTCTGATTACGGTAGTCTAAAGTTACCAATTATATACAATATCATATGATGCCATGTGTATGATACCATACTTGCCTTTGGTTAACATCATATGATATGCCAGTCCCTAGTAATAAGCCACACCTAAACGGACTTACTGTGATACCTAATGGTCGCCACACCCTACAAGTTGCACGTTTCAACCAAAGTGGTGACGTGCCCCAAGACAGTGACCATTTTAACAGCTGGGTTCATTTAACAAGCTTGACCTCCCGTCTAAATTATCCATCGTCCATTGTTTACATAGTTTTTATTTTCAGCTACGAGCAGCAGCTTCTAGGCAGCTTCCCTGGCCAGCCACTGAGCCAAGCCCCAAGATGTCAACAATTCAGGAAAGCTGGTTCAGCTTCAAGGTGCACTAGGTTGTATCAGGTTCGGCTGTCTAGCCAGTTAGGAGAGCTGCCTAGAAGCTACTGCTAGTAGCTGAAAATAAAAGCTATGATTGTTTAGGTCCCCCACCATGGAAGCCCTCTTTCTTTAGCATATGGGCAGTGGCCTCAGGTATGGTGCGAAGCCTAAAAATATGTAGAGCCTCTGTGAGAAACTTTTAACTGAGTGACTTACCTGCTGTTCTAGAAGGCGGCGCTGAAATCCGCGCCCCACTAGATCGCTGTCTTGAGGGACGTACATACCAGAATCCTGCTAAGGTAGAAGCAAGATAGACATAATTGTTGTGGGGCTATATTGCTGATCAGCAGTGTGATAAATGCGCTAATGAATAAATGCGTACATGCTAGCGATTAATTATTGCGTACATGCTAGCGATTAATTATTGTGCACATGATAGCAATGGCTGCTGGCTAGGTGGACAATACCACATTATATTATGTTGGGTAAAGGTTGGGCAATGACTGCTGCACTGCGCAAGACATGGGAAGAGGAATATATTGGATATGTGCCGTATGAGCAGTGGCTACTGTGCTAATGCAAAATGTAAAGAATGTGTGGTCTTGAGCTTGATCCCAGAATCCATACTTTGACTGAAGACTGCAAAGAAAACAAGGTGCAAGGGCATACCTTTCCCATGCAATTGAGCCATGCCCATGAGCATCTGAGCTAGGTATAGGAGGCAGGGCGTTGACAGGCACAAAGACTGGTGTCACACTTTCAACTTCTAGGATACTTGTAACTCTGTGTGCTGAAGCCAGGCACAGCATCATCCAGGCTTGGACTTACCTCATTGTTGTCAATGCCTTGGTACCATCGGACACCTTGAACACTGCGCATGCATCAAGACAGCTGGTTTAGAGGACACGCACAGGATGGTGGGATGACTGTAACTTAGTACTTTTGCAGAGGGATGCATTCAGCTGGCTAGCTAGCTGAATGGTTCTGAACACCTTCCTGGCAGCTAACTAACTAACTGCTCCTGGACAGTTGGTGGCGAAGAGTCGTATTCTTGGGAATGAATCCTGACGCATAGCACGATATGCTTTGGTTTCGTTGGACGATATTTGGAATACGTTGTACCTTTTGTCACGAGTTTGCGTTTGGTACGCTTTGCTGCTACGCCTCGCGTGATACCCTCGACTCCGACAGGCTGGGTCATACCTGAGTATGCTGCCCTTGAATGAATGTCTATTTGCTAGCCGAATCGCACCGCTACCGCAACCATTTGGTTAATAGCGTCATATTCGTGCGTTTGGTACGTTTTGCTCCCACACATGATAACCTCGACTCCGACAAGCTCGGTCGCATCTGAACATCCTCCCCGTGCATGCAGGCTTCTTACCAGCCTAATCGAACCGATAACGCAAAAGCATGCTTAAGAGCGTCATGAACGTGCCTTTGAAAGCATGTAGGAGTGCATTCCCACTGTTGCCGAAACTTAGGATTGGGGGTGGCCGTCTGCGCCCACCACCCTTCCAGAAAGCATTAGCGCTAGAAACGCCCCAACTTGCCGTCTCATCAACTTACCACGCCCCGACAGCTAAAAATACAACTATGGACGTGTGAAATGCAAGCTTGCTCTGGCGCTCCCTCCTCTGGGCGCTAGAGGATCCGCATAGCATCATGGTTCAAGAAATTGACTGCGTCGCGGGTGGTAGTTCAGGGAGGTTAGGGAATGGGGAGACGCGCTTGCTGCACCCAATGGGGTTACGCAGATGAATGAATGGATCCAAAGGTTGAAGAACCTTTGCCCAGCAGGAGCAGAAGGAGAAGAATCGCGTGGCAAGTGAGGTGGCAGTCGTTTATTGCGGGCGGAGGGCAAACCCTGAGGCATTTAACCCTGGCGTGGCCGTTACGAGTTTCGAGACCAAGCCAACCGAGTATCGAGTACGACCAGTGACCTGAAGCTCGGCCTTCTCTTGATGGGCACGATCACAGCTATCGGACCCACTGCCTTCGGCGCGATAGAAAGCGATCCCTCCTTCGTCTGCCTTTTGGCATGATAATAGAGAAGCTCCTAGGATTGCAGGTACCAAGTTTCCCTTTCTCTGTCTGGACGCATGGGCGGTGATTTAGAGCGGTACGTAGAAAACCAAGTTTTCCATGATGCTCTTCATGAGGATGAATCGCCGTATGCAGGCGGTGTGGACATGGGTAGCACAAACACGGTATGTATGTTGTTACTGTCCAGGGGAAGGCCAGATAGGCTTAAGGGACTTGCCCAACCGCGACAGGAGGGGCTAAAACGAAAAAACACTGATTAACTGAACCCCAAACTATTGCCCTGAGTTCTTGCTACAGCGAAAAATGCTTTTACGATTATATAAACACTAAACACTAAACACCACACTTCAAAGTTTATAATACAACCCCCTGTGCTTTAAATACATATCCAGGTCTCATATCTTGAGGGGAGACTCGGGCAATGTGCAATCTTGATAATCGAGGAAACTGCTGAAGATTACATCGTATATTCCTAGCGTATAAGGCATCTAGCCCACTAGTCCTCTTCTGGCCCCGTCAGCTCGTCTTACAGCAAATGATCTCCTCTTTCACATTACATCTGTAAAACCCCATAATACCGGTATTGAGTAATTGAGTGGAACCAAAGAGAAGATGGACGCAAAACAGCACCAGCTTCATGAAGCCCACCGAGAGGCCTATATATATTGATTACATGGCTCCAGCCTTTAAGGCTGCTCGCCGTCTTCAGCAGCAACTTACTCACTTTAAATCAAAGCATTCTTACGGATTCTTATCACAATATACTGCCTCCAATCTTTTAATAACAACATTTATACACAATGGCAACTTCTCACGAGCTTCCACCTCTAGATTGCTCACCAGGTAATGTAGAGCGATCATTTACCGGTAGTTTTCAGTTTGGGAAATCAGGTCCTGATAATTACGTCTTGCATATATACATAAGGACCTCATCGCCACCTTTAAAATCACATTAGTTCATTTTGAACTTGACTACCAGTACATGTAACGCTAATCCAGCCTGGCAGGCTCAAGAAATAGACAGGCGCAGATGCATTCAAGAGAGAGAGGTTAAGCAGCCGATCACTGGCACCACAAGGTTTCCACGTATCGACTTACAGGTGACAAGTGACTGGAAGCTAGGGGAATAGAACGTATGCATCAAGACGAAGCAATAGAAGTGCTCCTGAAAGACCTCAAGTAAATCGAGGCACTGAGAAAAAGCTAGAAATTGCTGGAAAAGTTGAAAGAATGAAAGGGTCTGTGAGGGGGGGGGTAGGGGGTGGCTGGGGGGGGAGTGGGGGGAGGACCCTGGGGGAGGACCCCAGAAAAGGGTCCCCAGAATTTCACCGGAATCGACCGAGCGCTTACACCCTCCTCCCCTAACCGCTACCACTTCCCGAACTCCGACCCTGCCGGACTTTTTATGGCGTTTCGTATCCTCCTGTCCCAAATGAAGGGATGTCATCAGGCGCAGAGGGATCAGGCATGTCATGTCGCCCTGACAAACTAACCGACCAACCAACCAACCAACCAACCAATTTAACTGATAATGTGACGAACTTCGAAATTTCGAAACAAAATATCGCAGCTTGCCATGCTGCTATTCTGCTGCTATTCAAACAAAGCGATTCTAGGCGACATGGAAGCGCTCGGTAAATTCGCGGCGTGGGTAGCGGCTTACGCGGCGTGGGTGCCGGCTCCCAGCGGGTTGCCTGAGCAACCGAGCATGACTGCTCTTGCGGGACGGGCCCAGCCACATCAGGCAACTGCTCAGGTAACAACGTCGACATACCTTCACATGCTGCTCAAAGCTTCTAAGCCATGCATCAAGTGCACGAACAGAGGTAGTACAAGCACTACTTCTCCACACTCCTGAGCACAGAATGCAATCACATGGGTGTACACAGGTTCCGAAGGTGTCTAGACGTTTCTTGATGTATCCAGGTTGGATTGTGAGTCGGCAACCTGTAGAGCTAGATTTGTCACAAATTGGTGCCCCAATTGCTGTTGGCATGTTGGAGAAATCATGACAGCGCAGATCCTCGTCACACAACACATCCACCATCCTCACCCGTGCATCTCATCACCACTCATCATCCGCCCCTGTTTACATTGGACATACAGCGACAACAGCAGGTGTGTGCGCCCGATGAAGACGATGAAGATGACTGGATGGGTGGTGTTGATTTGGATAGCCTGATCGCCGCACATCAGAAGGCAAGTCGCAAACTCCAACACAAACGCAGGCAGAAAGCTCCTCTCATTGTGTCTCGCCTTGTAACTTCCTGACATCTTCTTCCTTTTTTTCTTCCTTTTGAGCTGTTTACCCCGTCTGCAATGCATACCACATTCATTCAACCCACGCCTTGCAGTCTAGTCACCTCCCTCAACCATGTCAGGGACAGTATCAGAACCTGCAGCGGTCCCACATTTCAGGGGGCCAAGGACAACTCTGGCAACATCCCCAGGGTCCACCTTCCAGCAGTGGGGTATAACAATATTATCATCCAGCAGTGGGGGTAACAATATTATCTAAGACACGTTATAGTGGCATATTATATATATATAGTGACACATTATAGTGGCATCGTATATTATATATATTCATATAGTATGTTCTATAGTGACCGCATTATAGTGACACATTATAGTGACACATTATAGTGACACATTATAGTGACACATTATAGTGACACATTATAGTGGCATAGTATATTATATATATTCATATAGTATGTTCTATAGTGACCACATTATAGTGGCATAGTCGAGGGGGGGGCAAGAAAAAAGCTGCCGTACCGCACCTTCGCTTTGGATAGAGCCTATCCTCAAACTATATAAAAAAACAAGTTTTATTTTTGAGCCAAAAATAAAGTTGTACAAAAGTTAGAGGGGTCCAAAGTTTTTTTCAACCAAAGCGGCCCAAACCTTACCTTCGCGATAAATCACGTTTGGGTAACCCCATGAAAGATGTAAGAGCATAACTGAAATGGGCTTTAAAAGATCTTTCGAATGACCCCCATTTTAGGGGGGGTAGGGTGAGGTAATTGGGTTTTGGGAGGGGGAGGTGGGGGTGGGGGGGGGGGTAAAAAAACTTTTAGCCAACTTCATTTCCCCCCTCTTTTTGTATGAAACGTCCACAATTCCAACTCCCAACTGAATCGGACACCATATCGAAGGTGCGGTCCAAAATCTGTCTTTCTGCCCCCCCCCGGGCATAGTATATTATATATATTGACATAGTATATTATATAGTGACACATTATAGTGACACATTATAGTAGCCTGCACGCGTCCAAAGAGAAGGGAAGTATCAGGGCGAGCATCTGCTTCTTGCAGTCATCTCCCCCTCCAATTGTGGCGGGAGTCCCGGGCCCCCCTGGTTGTGAGGGTGCGCTAATGTCTGAATCCTGGACGCCGTGGTCGGTTGTGAGAGTTCACGAATGTCTGGATTCTGGACGTTTCAGATGTGGGCTAACGTCTTGCATTCAAGAAGAACGTCCACTTCTCAGACGTCGCATGAGTTTGCATACTCATGGAATCTCCGATATTGTGAGCATTAAGCTTCCACTTTATGAAATTTTGCATCTGGTGACTTAGCTGTGTCATCAGGCATGTCATGTTGCCCTGTCCAACCAACCAATCAACCAACCAACCAACCAACCAACCAACCAACCAACCAACCAACCAACCAACCAACCAACCAACCAACCAACAGACCGACCGACCAACCAACCAACCAACCAACCAACCGACCAACCAACCAACCAACCAACCAACCAACCAACCAACCAACCAACCAACCAACCAACCAACCAACCAACCAACCAATTCAACTGATCATTTGAAATGAACTTCAAAACTTGTGACACTTTGCAGTATGATTCTCAAAGCCAGGCTAGCTTACAAGTGTTCCTCACTCTGTTGTCCCTGCATTTGTCCAGGATGAACAAGCAGCCCAAGCTTTCAAAGCTGACCAGGCTGCCCGGTCTGCCTGGAATCCCTCCTTTACCCTGACTGCCCAAGGACCTGCACCTGCTGTTCAACCACCTGCAGCTGCTGCCCAACAACCGGCGCCTGTTGTCCAACCACCTGCACCTGCAGCCCAACAACCGGCACCTGCTGCCCACGAGGTAGGTCGTTAGCCTAATGGTGTTTGTTTGATGTTCGTCGTGATCATACTTGTTATTCATTTTTGTTTGTCAAGCCGCTGCGAAAGTGTTGTTGTTGGCTCGCCCTGTGTGTATGGCCATGCATCTTGCCATGGATGATCTCTAGTTCAGCAGTGCGCACACAGATAACCAGTACCTCTGCACTACTTAATGACGTCTTCTTCATCGTTTTCAATTTGTTTACCTTGTCTGATACATGAATACATAAATAAATAGCACACCTTATTATGAGGCATGAGGTTTAGGGGACCAGCCCGTTTGCTTGCAATGGGGCAAACCCTCAATAAGGTGGGGGGTGGGGGGTGAGGGGTGCTGTCAGCCCCTTGGAGGAGGGTTTTAGGCCTGGCCCATATGTCGTCTGCACGCGATAATGGACTGGAAGGAGACAGTGGCATAGGTGTGAAGTTTGGTGCAGAGCTTGAGGGCGGCTACTTTGGAGATCCCTAGGTGGGTGAGGTTGGGAAGTGCTTTGATGGGTTTGGTCCCTGTGATACCCAATGTAATAACTGTGTAGATCACTTTATATCCCTGAGCTGTCAGAGCCTGCGATAGGGTCTTTTGCTGATACCCCTTTTCCACATATTTAACCGAGCGGTTGGTGTCAGAGCAGTAGCCGACGTCCACTGTGTGGATGGGGGGGCATGAGGTGGGATTGGGGCATGTGTGTTGATACAGGGTCAAGAGGAGGTCTAGCCTAAGTTTGTCCCAGGTGAGTTGGGCCATGTTAGGGGGTTTAAGCCACGAGGGCGGCCTTTCCCCAGGACCCCACTGGGGAGGTCCTCCAGTTTGCTAGCGTCAATATACATGAGTTTCTCCCATTGATCCCCTTTGGGCTTTCTGTATTTGCTGTACTGTATGGTTGTGACGATGAATATACATTCCAGTAAAGGTTGGGTAAAGATTGGTCAGCATGTGCCTAGCCCCATCTTGGCATGTGTGACAAATGGGCAGGTGTCTGATGAGGGTGGGTGGGGGTTACTGCCAAATGGTATTTTCCATCGATAGGCCAGATTCTTGTTCCATAGGTGGCCCCACCCAGCCTTATGGATTTGTATCTTCTGCCACCAGGGGAGTAGGGGACGGATGCCTGCTGCCAGAAGTGGTGGCTAGCATGTGGGAGGTGTTTGGGGGATGCTGCGGTCCACAATGAAGTGTATATGCCATGCATGTTGGCCCCTCCTGTGTGTATTTTGGTGGGGAGGTTATCCTTGACCCCCCTAGTGAGGTTGGGTATTGCTATCCAAGGGGACAGGGTGCCATCAGCTGCCAACGGGGGCTGGGTAGATGGCCAGGTTTGGTCCATGTGGGCCACCTCTCCTACATTGTCAGTGACGGAGTTATTTCCAGGGCGGTGGGCAGCTTTCTTGGGCAGACTATCTGCTTCCTCATTGCCGTGGATACCTGCATGGGACCTGACCTTGGCCAGGGTGGTGGGGGTGCCATGAAGGACTCTGGCCAGGAGGTGTTCTCCAATGGCCTCTAGGAGTTGCTTGTGAGTACATTCCTCAACAGTGTGGGGGTTATGGGTAAGTCTCCGAATGAAATGGTGGCTACAAAGGCTATCAGTGTAGACGGTGATGGGGTTTGTTGGGGTTGTTCGTGCTAGGGCCTGATGGATAGCGCACAGTGCTGCTCTATTGCTGGTTCTGGTGCTGCCAATACCCCCTGGGTTGATTGTAAAGCTTTGGCCCAACAATGGGGAGTGCAGCGCAGCCCTGAGGAGGGCCAGGCCCTCAGGTTGGCGGATCTGGCTGCCATCGGTGTATAGCTGCTGGCCTACATGGGCGGTGTTTTGGTAGATGCAGGGGTAGGGTGTTGGGGTGTTCAGGTGGGGAATAGGGGTGGGGGTGAGGTTTGGGGACTCCAAGGGGCCTGGAGGATGAGTCGGAGAGCCTTAGGTGGTGGCAGTAAGGAGAGGATGGCAGGGCCGATTGCAGGGTGTGGGATGGATCGGGTGTCTTTTTGGGAGGGATGGAAGTGATACATAGCTTTATTCCATACTTGGGTAAATCGGTTGGCCGGGCCGAGGTAGGCGATGAGGAGGAGTTGGAGCCCCTTTGGCCTTGCAATCGTGGGGGTGATTTCCCCCCAGTCCAGAGGGGAGGCTGGTGGATAATGGGGGCCCTGACCAGGATAGTATCTAGGACCTGGACCCAGGGGTGGGCGGTGTGTTTTGTAGGTAGTCCTGTTTGTGTGTGGGACAAAGAGGATGGTGCGGGTTGGGATATAGTGGGTTTGGGCTGCCTTGGCACTGGTGAGTGCCCATCTGACTGCCTTCTGGGCTTCCTTGGCATCCAGAAGAGAATGTATCACTGATGCTCCTGTCTATGGGTGAGAGTATGGGTCTGGCCTGTCCCCGAACAGGTGGTCATGAGGGTGGATGGAAGAGCAGAGGGGGAGTGATGGGTGGCAGAAGAGTGCTCCCGATGACCTGTCTGTTTGGGCCTCCCAAAATGTGGGTGGATTGGGGAGCGGTGGGGGGGGTGTCCTTGAATCGGTGGAATAGGCTGGCTAGGTCTTCAGCAAAGGACCCTTAGGAGTGTAGGCGCCCCAGGCTGGGCGTGGTTGCTTGTGTTGTGTTGTACTGGTGTTGGAGTCTGTTGGCCGGGGAAGTGGGTGAACAATGCGATGGCCAGAGGGGGAGCATATGTATGTGGTGGTGGGGTGGATGGGTGGAGCTCTATCGAATTGGTCATGGGGGAGGAGACCTGTTTGGATATGATGGTGCACAGTAGCTGGGATGTTCAAGTCGGGTTGCCAGTCCAGGTGGGGTTTTTATGTAGATGAGTCGCATGAGGGTGCGGTACCCCTGGGCACTGAATATGCCTGTCCACTGTCCTTGGGATAGGGCATTGGTGAGGTGGGGATCCTTCCTGGGGGGGGGGGGGGGGGGGGGGGGGTTGTTAGCTAGTGTGGTGTGCGAGGCTGTTTTATGGGCCTCCAGGAGGGTGGTGGTGGCTTGTTTCCCTATGCGTTCAACATATTTCCGCAATGCTGATGGGTTTCCAGCGGGCCTGGGTTTGGCCACATGATAGGGGTGTCTCCTGCTTGAGGGTATATCCTAGTGCTAGGTAGGATGAGAGGTGGGACAGGAGCATGGTGATGGGTCCATGCTGGACCCGCAAATGGGTGATGAGGGTGTCCTGGATCCGTTGAACGCGAACGCCATGTATAGCAGTGTCCTCGTATTGAAATGCGTAAAGGAGGTGCAAGAGTCTGGGGGGTAGGCTGGGGGAGTCAGGAGCAAGATACCTGGTGCAGGCACGGCAAAGGCCCTCAGTGCCGTTGCATCTAGTGATGCCGAGCACCTTATATGTGGCTGCGTCCTTGCTGTGGCAGAAGTCTCCCTTGCAGAGTTGGTAGCGGGCTATCCAGCAATCCGGATGGTTAGGGTCTAGGGCGGTGTCAACCCGGCTCCTCCGATGTTGGAAGACGGGGCGGGCATCTGGGCGGAGGTTTGGCATGGGAGACAGCCATTTCCACCAGGGTCCCTGCGAGTCAGCCAAAGGGGCCTCAGGTGTGTGTGTGTGGTTGGGGGGGGGGGGGGGGGGGGGGGGGGCACCATGATGGGTAGGGGAAGGGGACGGGAGGGGCGGATGACAGTAGTAATGGTTGGTTGGGGTTGTGCGTGGTTGGTTGGGGTTGTGTGTAGATGCGTGTGGTAGGTTGGGTTAGGTGGGTTGCATGAGAGGAGGGACACTAGGGTGGAGGGTGCAGCGGCTGTGTTGTGAGGGGGGGGTCATAGGCATGGGGAGGACCCTACATGCCATGGGGAGGGGATTGGAGCTCTTGAAGGTGGTAGGGGGGGACAATTATCTGGGTGGCAGATGCTGGCTGAGATGGAGGCTGAGCCTGTTGAGTGAGGCCTTTTGGTAGTGGGTGACGGTTCTGCCAAATTTCAGTGTGAGGTCAGTTGTGGTAATCAGGTGGGTGCCCTTTGGGGTGATGGGGTCCAGGTAACAAGTGATACCAAGTGGAAAGAGAGCGCCAAGCAGTCTCCAGGGGACAACAGGATCAGGGGGGGGTCTGGGTGGGGGTAATGATGACATGTAGTTGGATGTCAGCCTGCTGGAGCAAGGAGCTTCTTTGATAGGGAGGTATATCTCGTGAGGGTCTGGGGAGTGTCTGGGCGAGCTTTGATCAGGGTTTGTTGCATTGCATAAGAGAGCCTTGGTGGTGATGCCCAGTTTCCCACTGTCATTGAGAGACCTCATAAGGGTGGTCGTGGTTATCTGGTTGTAGTCAACAAGGAGCCTTGCCCTGCCCTGCCCTGCCCTGCCCTGCTCGCCCTGCCCTGCCCAGTCCTGCCCTGCCCTGAGCCCTGCCCTGCCCTGAAGGGTGCCCTAGGCCTGCCTGGGTAGTGGGTTGGCAGACAGACGTAGAGGGAAAGGTGGTGGGCAGATTGCAACAAGCTTTTGCCAGGGCTGCTATGGCCCTATCTAGGGTATGGATGTCTCCAGGGCTGTACCGGTGCAGTACGGGTGCAGATTCACGGGGTGTGCGATTGCAGGCTTGGCACATGCCTCAATGAGGTGTAGCCTTGCCTTGAGGTGGCACCCATGGATTTGGCAGATTGTAGTATTTGGGTCCCTTTTTCTTGGATTTCGTCGTGCGCCCTAAGCATTTGGGGTTGCCAGTGCAACGTGAGGGAGATGAGGACCCCAGGTAGAGGTAGGGCGTGTCAGGATGTTGGTAGGCGGCAAAGATGCCCGGCCACTATTTCATTGTTGAGCACGTGGGATGGTGTTGTCTTATTGGTAGGATTTGTTGAGCAGGACTTGTGAAGGATACCAGTCACTACGCATTTACTGCCATATAGGGGGAGGCCTGCCCACTGACTGAATTCCTGAACCTTCTGGCTCTGTGTGGTAAGGTCCTCTACAGTGTAGGTAAGGACTGCTGTGTCATCAGCGTATCCTAGGCTGCCCGTGCAGGGCTGGTATTGTTGACTAGTGGTGAGGCAGCCAGCTTTGTATCCCCTGCCTCCAGACTTGAGCCATCTGTGAAGAGGTTGAATGTAGAGGATACAAAGGAGTGGAGAAAGGGTGTCACCTTGGATGGTGCCTCTAAGAATATCGATTGGCAGTCCCTGGTGTCCCTCCAGGGTAACGTGGGTAGTGACCCGAGTGCATATGCCTTTAAAGGTGTCTATGAGGTCATTAGGGAGGCCAAGGTCATACAGTGTGCAAGGAGGGTGTCATGGTTGATCATGCTGAAGGCGTTGGAGGAGTCAAAATAGCCAACTAGAACGTCTTGTTTAGTCACTGCTGCATCTTCTGTATCATTCGGGAGGTGGGCTAATTGCCTGTGGGTGCTCCTGTGTTGTCTTAATCCTTCCCGAGCCTCACTCAGAATGTTGTGGTGTTCAGCAATGCTGGCGGTTACTGCTGTGACCATACAACTTGGTGCCCCAGTTGCTGTTGGCATGTTGGAGACACAATGGCATCGCAGATCCTCGCCACACAACACACGTACCATCATCACCCGTGCATCTCATCACCACTCATCATCCCCCCTCTTTACATTGGACATGCAGGGGCAACAGCAGGTTGGTGTGCCTGAGGAAGATGAAGATGAAGATTTCGATTTCGATGCCCTGGATGAGAACGTCGCCAAGTATGAGAAGGAGAAGGAGGCAAGTCACAAACTCCAACAGAGAGCAGGCTGCGAGCTCCTCTCGTTTTGTCTCGCCTTGTAACTTCCTGGCATCTTCTTCCCTCCTTGCCTTCCTTTCAATTTCTTTACCCCGTCTGCAATGTATACCACACTCATCCACCCCACCCCCAGCAGTCTCGTCACCTCCCTCAACCATGTCAGGGACAGTATCAGAACCCATAGCGGTCCCAAATTTCAGGGGGCCAAGGACAACTCTAGCAACATCCCCAGGGTCCACCTTCCAGCAGTGGGGTATAACAATATTATCTGAGACACATTATAGTGGCATATTATATATATAGTGACACATTATAGTGGCATAGTATATTATTTATGTTCACATAGTATGTTCTATAGTGACCACATTATAGTGAAACATTATAGTGGCATAGTATATTATATATACTGACATAGTATATTATATAGTGACAACATTATAGTGACACATTATAGTGGTCTGCTCTTGTCCAAAGAGAAGGAGAGTATCTGCTTCATGCCGTCATCTTCCCATCCAGTTGGGGCGAGAGTCCCGGGGCCAACTGGTTGTGAGGGTGCGCTTACGTCTAAATCCTGGACTTTGGGGTTGGTTGTGAGAGTTCACGAATGTCTGGATTCTGGACGTTTCAGATGTGGGCCAACGTTTTGCATTCGAGTAGAACATCCACTTCTCAGACGTTGCGTGAGTTTGCATCCTTATGGAATCTCCGATATCATGAGCATTTAAACTTCCACTTTATGGAAGTTTGCATCTGGTGACTTAGCTGTGTCATCAGGCATGTCATGTTGCCATGACCAACCAACCAACCAACCAACCAACCAACCAACCAACCAACCAACCAACCAACCAACCAACCAACCAACAAACCAACTTAACAGATCATTTGTAACGAATTTCAAAACTTGTGACACTGTGCAATATGGTCTCAAAGCCAGGCTAGCTTAACAGCTGTCCCTGTATTTGTCCAGTCTGCCCAAGCAGCCCAAGCATTGAAAGCTGACCAACGGCCGCCACCTGCTGCCCAACGGCCGGCACCTGCTCCCCAACGGCCGGCACCTGCTCCCCAACTGCCGCCACCTATTGCCCAACGGCCGCCACCTGCTCCCCAACGGCCGCCACCTGCTGCCCAACGGCCGCCGCCTGCTGCCCAACGGCCGGCACCTGCTGCCCAATGGCCGCCACCTGCTCCCCAACGGCCGCCACCTGCTGCCCAACGGCCGGCACCTGCTCCCCAACGGCCGCCACCTGCTGCCCAACGGCCGGCACCTGCTCCCCAACGGCCGCCACCTGCTGCCCAACGGCCGGCACCTGCTCCCCAACGGCCGCCACCTGCTGCCCAACGGCCGGCACCTGCTCCCCAACGGCCGCCACCTGCTGCCCAACGGCCGCCACCTGCTCCCCAACGGCCGCCACCTGCTGCCCAACGGCCGGCACCTGCTCCCCAACGGCTGCCACCTGCTGCCCAACCACCTGCGCCGGCTCAACGGCCGGCCCCTGCTGCCCACGAGGTAGGTCGGTGGCCTCATAATGTTTGTTTGATCTGCGTCGTGATCATATATGCTTATCATTTTTGTTTGTCAAGCCTCAGCGAAAGGCTTGTCGTCCTTAAACTCCTGTTGAGCCGATCAAAAAATCTTACTGTACTGGGCTAACATCTTGAATATGGGTTTAGCTACTTCATCATGATGGTCAGATCATACACGATTCCCACAAAAGACAGTAGGATGCATAACAATACTCTCCTGAACATTTTTCTGATTTGTTTTGGCCAAGTTTGGCTAAATCAGTTCACAACTGATGGTGCTAATTTAGCTATTAACCCTATTAAGGCTACTTTGGTCCGCAATGAGTACTAACCTTCAAAACCTAATGCTGTACAACTTTGGTTGTGTACATATCAGCGCCTGTATGATCCATCAAGGATATCCTATGTTGCAGGCGACCGCTGGAGAGGATGATGAAGATGATGGCAGCAATGAGATCGGGGATGGGGATGAGGATTTAGCTTACACAAATGTCTCAACCGCTAAGTTTGAGGCGCTTGGACTCAGGTACTGAGGCATGGAGTTGGACTATGCAGCTCGTGCTGTTCATCTTACATGCAGTATAAGGCTTTGTTGTGGTGGTTACTAAAAGCTTTACATTTTTCATTCTGGTTCTTCGTTCTGATACTATGTCAGCATCATTCTGGATTTCCATTCTGGTTGTTTATTTGTTAAAAAGGAATAACGCGTGTATTAACTTCTAAAAAGGAATAACGCGTGTATTAACTCTAGCCTCTAGGATTCGAACCTAGATAACTTCCGGGGAGGTTGGATGGGGCGTCCCATGTACCAGATTAAACCTCCCTAGGTCAAAGCAAACGGACCTAGCTGTCCCATGGCCTATTTTGACCACGGGACCTGTCTTACACCAGGCAGTTAGGAGTTGTGAGTTATACGCTAACTCACTTCTGGTGATCCCCACGTAGGTGATCCTAAATCACCAAGAGGTGATGTTTTGTGAGATTCTTCATGTCTCACATTATTCTAGTCATTCATTCTGGTCATTTTTTCTGGTCATTCATTCTGGTCATTCATTCTGGTCATTCATTCTGAACATTCATTTTACTCATTCATTTTCGTCATTCAATCTGCTGCTCCACTACATCATGAACGATCACCTGTCCCATTGGTGGTTTACTTATCTCCTAGTGCTGCTTTCAATTGGATATGTAACTTGCGTACATTGTTCAAAATTTATTTGACCGTCTGCTCCATATAAGATGTAGACTATGCTTGACAATGTGAGTTTGAATGTTTTCATTTATGCCTAAGCCAGTGAGCAGCTTGGTTTGAACCGTAAAATAACTTATCTTCTACTGTACAATACGAAGTATCTCCTCATATCTTCCTGACCCTCTGGGCACATCTGCCTTCGATGTCGACTTTGTGCTCATTCTGTTGGTTGGAATGCTGACTGCATGCAGGCCTCACCCAGATCCAGTGGCACAATGCAGCTCCCTCTCATGTGTGGACGCCCCAGAAGCAGATTACATTTGCCGCCTCCCAGCACACGTGCTCAAAAGTACGAATTTCAAGAGCCATGTGGGAGGGGGCGTAAGGCATTCTGCATATCCATGCCGGGGTCTGGTGATAGAACAGAAGGTTGAGGATGGGGTTTGTATGTCAACGATGTGTGATGTAGTACCGAAGTCCGAAGTCCAACATTTTCGAAAACCCAACTTCCAGATCATCCCGAATTCCTTTAAGGGAACTGTGCAAGGATGTCCAGAGACCAAACAGATTGTGCAATATCAGCATGGGCTATAGTCACTGCTGATTTTGGAGTGTGCTTCATAGAATGGACAATATTTGAAACTGAGCATCAGTGCGCTATGTGTTTGCATGTCAACTACTTTGTGCCGGTGATGTATCAAATGAAGACCTTATTAAGTGATTGTATGTGATAATCTTAAACATACACTTATAATACGCCAGTATGTCCAATATAGCACATTTAAAATTGCTGTTGGGTTGTGGCTTTAAAGTGCATGTTGTGAGAGCTTGGAATGTATTCCCAAGCAGGTGCATTCATACAATTCATTGCTGGTGGGCCATGTACTTTTATTGGTCTCTGGTATCATATCACCATGACCTCATCTGGTGTGCACCCACCTAATAGCACTTAGCTCGTCGTACATTTTTCCTTGCGCATGGCTCCCTGGGCAAACGATATTCGTAGTTTGCTTATCTTACTGTTTCCCCCCTTTCACACAACTCCCTGCACAGCCGGTATCAGTGCTCTCCAATTTGAGGCAGTCAGGCTTGCGTGCTACAAGCACAAGTTCTTCCTACAGGATGGAAGCCGCTGTGGCTTCTTCTTAGGGGATAGTGAGTATCCTGATCTGGTTCATTTGTGCTTTTTGATTCCAGATTATGTTGCTTGGTGTAATCCCGTAAAGGAAGGATGTCTCTCCCTTTACCTCATTGTTATTGTGTTCAGACTCCTAGGATGGAGAGGGGATTGGGGGGTGTTGGGTGAGACATGCACGCCTGCATTCATGTAGCTAGTGCCATTCAAAGCTCAAGACAGTGCAGCGGTGCAACAACAGCCACGTGATCCACTGAACATCTTTCTGCGTGCCTCATCCAGGGCCGGGCGTGGGGAAAGGCCGCCAAGTGGCCGCCATGATTCTTGGAGGATTCTGCCATGGCCGCAAAAAGGTGAGTCAAGGGCATGCCTTCGACGATGATAATTACATTTTTGATGATGATCAGTTCACTTCAGTCTTTGATCACTTCAATCTTTCATCACTTCAGTCTTTCATCACTTCAGAAAATTCAATGGGCTAGCCTGGCAGTTACAATACACCGTACGTACATGGATTATCTCCTGGATTAAGCCGGGATTAAGTACTGTTTATTTGGGGGCTACTCATGGCAGTTTCCCTCCAGCTCCAATAGCCAGCCTCTTGGTCAAACCCAATGCTTAAAGATGCCATGGAATGCTTGTCATATCAGCTTTACGACGCACTAGCTAGCTTCAGGTTTGGCCCAAGGAGGGGGGAAATGAGCTGCCTAGAAGCTTCTACACGGAGCCCCCAAAAGGAACAGTTCCCATATAGTGTTGGTCTAGAGAAGTATCTTGGAATAAGAAATATCTGTTACTGTGGGTTGCCAGTTAGGTTATTCAATTATACTTGCCAGGCTTTTTTGTGCGACCCCTGGTTTGGTCACGCAAGCACGAAATAGGAAGGAGATCCAAGGTGTAATCATGTGATTGGGAGCAAGAGGGATCGCGGCTTGATGAGTGCAACTGGCAGGTGGGTTGTGGACATGAGAAGGGGTATACACTCAATCATCCATCTGGAGTACTCATCTGTATCAAATTCATTGCCTGTACTTTCCATAGTTTCTCACTTGCAGAATCCTAAGCGTGCAACATTTTTCATTGTGCATTCTACCCTCGCATGGCGGTACTTCAAATCGGAAAACGGTGAGCAGCCCAGAGTTGGCTGAAAAACCACGTAACAATTCAAATTCAAATTCATTGTGCATTCTACCCCCAGGCCGTGTGGTTCTCTGCCTCTGGTGACCTGGCCAAGGATGCTGAGCGGGACATGGACGATATCGGGGCCCTAGCATACAAAGGAGTCCGGATCCATGAGCTGAAGAATATCAAGGTAGGGCGACTGTTGTGAATGCTCATCCTACATTCCACATGTCCCCCTTGACACCGTCAAGCCGCGGGCACATTTGGAGTCCAATACGGCACCAGGATAATGTAACCATCACCATCATCTTTAGAAACTCTATTCGAAGTGGTTAGCTCAGTGAGTACGAGTGCCCTTCAGTGCTGACTGTCTGTCTGTTTTAGTGTGTCGAGGGGATATGAGCCTAATGTGGGTGGGGTGAGATCATCCCACCCAGACATACTGGGTAACAAAATCAACATATGATTGCTTCGTCTCACTGTTATTGTGCTTGTCAGGTCAAGCCTGGACAGCAGCTGGCTGATGTGCCCAAGATGGACTCTGGAGTGCTGTTCTCCACCTACTCTCTTCTTATCTCAGGTATGAGCAGATCATTCATAGCCTCATAGCTAGGGACCGGCATTTCACATGATGTTGACCAAAGGCGAGTATGAAATCATATGAATATATGATATCATTCAAATTGCATCGTACGATATTGTATATAAATGTTAAATCCAGCCTAGTCAGACTGCCGGCATCATATGATATCATATTGCTGTTCCCTACTCATAGGTCATTCTAAGATTCCCTTCTCATTGGCCATTCCAAGATAATAGTGCATACAGTAAGCATATCATGAGATTAAGGATCGCTCCAGCTACCAATACCACTCATCTGTTGCCTGCATATAAAACATATAACACAAACATTTGAACGAGTTGCAAACAAGATAAGGGAATGCACCATGCATCCAGCAGAGCAGTAAAACTGTGACATGCATACACACACATGAAAACACATTCAGATGTTTACTCCATCATCTGCAGGGAAGAGCAAGCTGGAGGGCAATACAGTGGAATTTGGTGAGTGCCTGTGCCTGTGCCGTTTGCCACATCGCAATGTTTTCCAGCTCAAGCGCGGCAACCAGCCTGGTGTTGCAGTCTGGGGTTGCTGTCTGTGGTAACCGACTACTCTGCTTAGAGAGTGGACTGACTTTCTGTGGCCTGACTTTCAGAGAGTGGCCTGACTCTCAGTGACCTCTTCTGTTATCTGTCTAGCCCTCATTCCCATTTTTTTGAAGTTGTGAAAGGAGTTTCACTCCCAAGAGGTGGGTCTCCCTACACAAACCAGCGACACGGAGGATTCAGTTCGAATGGCTTTGCCACTCCTACAAAAGAGTAGGCGCACTTAAGGTAAATCTGTGACTTCTCCGGTTGTCCTTTTGCTCTGCTTGGTGTCTGTCAGTGCCTTTGCTTGATTTCCTTTTTTAGCCCTAGTTTCCGAAGTGGCCCTAGTCTCTGAAATGACTTGATTTTTGACCTTTTATCTTCGTATCTGTGTCATGCAGGGGACGGCACCCGCATGCAGCAGATCATTGACTGGCTGGGTCCTGACTTTGAGGGCCTCATTGTCCTGGACGAGGCCCACAAGGCCAAGGTAAAGAACTCTTATACCCCAATATGGACCAGGAGGAGGTCTTGGTGTGCAAAGCTCTTGGCTCCATGGGATTAAGCGTTAGTGCATGGGAAGGATGGAATAATGGTGCCTGATCAGATGATCCACCACCCACCCTAGTGGGCCCCTCAAAACGAACCCTTTATGAAACGATGTATTCAATGTCGGCGTGGACAGGTCATAGGCACGTTCAAAGGAAGATTGGCGGAGAGTGTTGGCTATCGTAGCGACAGGTAGCAATGGAATCGAGTGCACTGAACCATAGCCAGGGTTTACAACAGGTCCAGGGGCCAGTTATGGCCAGGGTTTCTTGTGGTCGGACGGTCAAACGGACATTGGGTTGACCCTCAGGGCTCATGCCCCCCAGAAGGGGGAGCTCCGCCAAAAAATCTCTATAGGCCTCTATGGCTATCCACATACTTGATCGCATGCTATCACACTTTCTCAGTACCATCTCCTCATTCTGTGCTGGCCAGCCCAATCAGACCGACCAGATCTGCATTTCACTTAAAAACAGCTTATTTTAACTTATCCTTTTCTGTGACTGCTGCAGAACTGCATCGCGAAAGATGAACTTAAAAAGATGGGCCCTGGCAACGCAGCACCGAAATCCCATTCTGAAGACAAGCGAAAGGAGAGCAAGACTGCCAGGGTAAGAATCTGCCCAACAGCAGCCTGCCCCCTGTTCAGGTTATCAAACAGGTGTTCAGGGTGTTCAACACCTGTTTATGTACATTATTGGTTAAACAAGTAGATTTTGAACAGGTGTTGAACACCCTGAACACCTGTTAAACAACTTGACCAGGTGCAGGCTGCCGTAGGGCTGCATTGGTAGCTTCAGCATTTATTGCACAAAGATTTTCGCCTCACAGTGTGGGTCTCCTTGAGTTAGCCCTAGACTCAAGGATTATGTTGATGTGATTGAATGTGTGCATTTCAATTATTATATTTTCCTTTCCTGCAGCGTTTCCGGGACAGCCGGGGCATCCCAGTCTGCATCGTGCACTCAGCTAGGTGGTATGTATCTGTACCGGTATGTGTACGTGTGTGTCTGTCTGTGCGCGGGGGTGAGGTGGGTGAGCGGGGATGGGGGGGGGGGGGGGGGGGGGGTCAGGTGTGGGGTCGTGTTGAATGGTAAAGAGTGTGTGCCACCTACTGAGCTAGGACAAGCAGACATAGCACAGGATAGCCCTGCTTGTGAAACCTGTCAGTTCCCTGATGTTGCTCTTTCATATCCTCCCAAACACTACAGTTTACTCTGTCCTATCCTACCAGTCACTTCATGTTTCTCTATCATATCTGCCATGTCCCTCCCCCCCCCCCCCCCCCCCCCCCCTCCTCCCAGGCTGTTGTTGAGCTCCAAGCTCGCCTGCCCCTAGCTCGCATTCTGTATGTTTCGGCCACGGGAGCTACGGAAGCTGAGAATTTGGGGTACATGACCCGCCTTGGACTGTGGGGCGAGGGAACAGTGTTGAAGTAAGTGGCATTTGATGTTGCACATGCAGACACTGCATATACCAGCCCCCCTCGCGCCCCCTCCCCAGTCGATCCCCACCTCCCCTCATGATCACCCCCCTGTTCCATATCACCCGGCGAACAAGTCCACAGCTCACGAACGACGAACTCACTTGACACATGGACATCCCTCAGATCTCTCCCTACATCCATCCCTCAGACACCCCTCATATCTCAGATATCAGATCCCTTAGATATCCCTTAGATCTCTTACATCCATCCCTCAGGTCCCTCAGACATCCCTCAGCTCCCTCAGACGTCCCTCAGAGCCCTCAGATCCCTCAGATCTCAGATCCCTCAGACATCCCTAAGATCTCTTACATCCATCCCTCAGGTCCCTCAGACATCCCTCAGCTCCCTCAGACGTCCCTCAGAGCCCTCAGATCCCTCAGATCTCAGATCCCTCAGACATCCCTAAGATCTCTTACATCCATCCCTCAGGTCCCTCAGACATCCCTCAGCTCCCTCAGACGTCCCTCAGATCTCAGATCCCTCAGACATCCCTAAGATCTCTTACATCCATCCCTCATCCACTCCTCAGACATCCCTTAGGTCTCTTAAATTCATCCCCCATCCACCCCTCAAATCCCTCAGATCCCAGACATCCCTCAAATCTCCTTCAGATCTCAGATCCCTCAGACACCCCTCATCCCTCCCTCATATATCTTACATCCATCCCTCACACGCATTCATCATACCTTCAGCCTCACAATCCTTGTCTGTATCGCATCCCCCAAGATGCCGTTAGTGATTTCATACCATGCATCGATCACACTGCACCTCTCTTGGCTCCATGGATCACTACCAACCGACTGCAGGGACCAGCTTGAGTTTGTGTCCATGCTGAAAAAGCGAGGTGTGGGTGCCATGGAGCTGGTGGCCATGGAGCTCAAGATGCATGGCTCCTATCTTGCCAGAACCCTCAGCTATGAGCGCGTCTTATTTGGGCAGAAGGTTAGTCACATAAGAATGTGCTCACTGATCAGTGGGGTTCGGTTCATCAGTGTTATTTCCATTTTAGCTCAAGATGCACAGCTCCTACCTTGCCAGAACTCTCAGCAATGAGGGCGCCACCTTTGAGCAGAAGGTCAGTCACATGGGACATTGCTTTGATTCAAGCACTGTATGGAGGGTGGGAGGGAGGGAGGGAGGCAGGTGTGTATGTGTGTATCTGTTGTGCAGTCCATGGGTAGCCAAATAGGCCATATAGACTTGCTCAAGCTAGAATGATCAAGATCAACTCTGAGTTACTAGGCACTGTAGATCACACATGATAGTTGTTGTAAACTTATCATGGTTATTATTATCATCATTCGTATTATGATCATGGTCATAGTATCATATTATTATTATTGTTATTATTGTTATTATTATTATTATTATTATTATTTATTTATTTATTTTTATTTGTGGTATTATTACCATCATCATCATGGTCATGGTCATGGTTATTTACCACTGTGTCACTCCCATTTCTTTTATGATGTCTGTCTGACGTATCCACACAACTGCCGTTATCTCTGTGTAGGTTATCAATGTAGACGACTTCGTGAAGGAAACCTACAACAAAGCAGTTGACCTGTAAGTTGCATGCTTCGATCATGTCCCTCGGAATGAGTCGGTATTGTCAGCATGCTCCCACATAAATACTGGAGTAATCTGGGTGATCTTGTCTTCTAACAGATGGTGGAGGGTGGTAGGAGGGAGCAAGGGAGAGAGGGAGGGACAGACGATTGGGTGAATGAGGGAACCATATGTGAAGGTCTTTTGTACCTTCCCGAAGCTGTTTGCATTTACTTAGGACTCTCCTTCGTCTTGCATATTAACGTACCGTATGACTGCCATGTGACAGCTTACCATGTGAATAATGAGTCATGCATGAATGACCAACAAATGCACTGTGTCTTTTGGGGGCTACGCATAGCATCTTCTAGACAGCTCGTTTCACCCACCCTTGGACCTAACCTGAAGCCAGGTAGTGCTTCTGAAAGCCAAATGACAGGCATTCCAATGCAGCGGTAATATCGGGGCTTGGCTCAGTCGCTCGCTAATTGAGCTGGGTGGAAGCTGCTGCGTGTAGCCATAAAAATGAAACAGTGAACCCATGGTTACTTCGATCAATCGATTGTTTAATACTGCATATTATATATACCTATGATGTTATATTTGATATCGATTTAGCTGCTTGATGCACAGAACCTCCGGTACATATACCGAAATTATATGACTACTGCAAATTAAATGCATGTATATACAAATACAAATGGTTCTAATTGTTTACATGTATACACAAATACAAGAACATTCAAATACTATGCATTATTAGCAAATACAAATATATTCAATAGTGCATACCTCGAGGGATCCATCCATAGTGGTAGGGGAAGCTGGTCAGCACTTCTTTTCCTAAACCCCCTAAACCTACCCCCCCCCCCCCTAAACGTAAACCACCTAAACCCTAAACCACCAAAACCCAAGTGCTGACCAGCGTCCTCCAATAATCCATGATGTTCCCCAGGTGGATTGATGTCAGAGCTCGCACCATGAAGCTGGCAGGCACTGGTCAATACACAGATGATGAGGGGGAGGTGTGTTCAGCCGTGCACAAACAGTACTAGGCCTAGCGTAGCTAAAAGGGCTTGCAAACTATTAGTTGTGGTGTAAGTACTAGTACAAATAGTATAGTGTACTTGCATGCATGCGTGTTAGTGGGGGAGCTGTCTGGGTTATTCTGTCATTTACGTGGACACTTGTCATGGGTATAGGGACCGGCATATCATATGATGTTGACCAAAGGTGAGTATTATATCATATGATTGTATGCAAGTTGCATCATATGATATTTGTATATTAATGGTAAATACGCCTAGTCAGACTTCCGGCATCATATGATATTATATTGCCGTTCCCTTGACATGTAGAGGGCTGGACATGAGCTTACACTTATAGTTATTATAGTTACATCTGTTTTGTTGCTTATTTACCGGCCCCCAATGAAGGCTCAACCTCTTTACAACACCCGTACTACCGGCAGCGGTGGGGGTGCCGATTATACCTAAGGGTCCAATGTCAACTGAGTCCTATGGCCCACGCCACCTGCGCATGAGCCCGTGACATGGGCCGGTCACCTGTTCCCATAAGCCTTCTGATTGCCGATATTATCAGAAAGTATCATTAAACCCCGAAGACAAGATACACCCAGTACATCTGTACATGTGTACAACTTTAAATCATACGTTGTTCACTCTATATCCTTCCCGAATCTGCCGTCTATAGCCTATCTTATCCATGTCAGCGAGTGTCCTGAGCGTGTGTTCTGATAAATGTGTGGCGTCGCAACACAGAATTGGTAAAGAATGACCTTGCCGTGGTATTTCCCCCGTCTGTTTTCCCTCCTGCAACACTGCTCCTTCAAGCGTCTGATGTCTTTCTTATCAGTGACTCTGCATATATGTTATAGTCCAGGAGTACTCAAATACACTATAAGGACTTGCATAACCTCAAATAATCAACATCTCTGCTGTCTCTTTTGTTGTGTGCAGAACAAGTTAGCGGTCGTGCTTGGCCAGTACTGGGGTGCACACCTGAGGTGCTTCAAGCAGTTATGCACTGCTTCCAAGGTCCCCGCAATTGCTCAGATGTGCCTTGAGGAGCTGGCAGCTGGCAACTGCGTTGTGATCGGCCTGCAGAGCACTGGTGAGTGTGTATGTGGGTACTTGGGTGGGTGGGTGGGTGGAAGTCACTGAATTTCAGCATATCAGGCATTTGTAGATTGATTGATTGATTGATTGATTGATTGATTGATTGATTGATTGACTGATTGATTGATTGATTGATTGATTGATTGATTGATTGGTAGATTGATTGATTGATTTTTTGATTCATTCATTGATTCATTGATTTAAACACAGGTGGATGAATGGATATATTTACTGATTATATGGCTGTCCATCAGCCCATCCGTACCTACCAGCGTGCTGCAAGACCCCCTCTCATCTCATTTCTATCTACTTTGCCTGTCAATTAGTGCGGCAGTTATCCGCACTTGATTGCTGCACTTATATTTTCCAAGTGTGCCACAAGCGCATTTGCAAGCTTGAATGCATCATATGGCCCCTATTGCCCCCTAGTTGCAAGCTTCAATTCAGCATATGGCCCATACTGATGATTCACCCTGTCTGTTGCAGGCGAGGCCCGCACAACTGCTTACATGAATGTGAACGGCGGTCTGGATAGCACCTTCGATGCTCATGTTGAACCAATAAGCCAGAGCCTGATCAACTTTGTCGGCAAGCACATTCCCCCCGATGAGAGCAAAGCTCTGCTTCAGAGAATCGAAGACCTCAATCTTCCCAGCGCTCCGCTGGTTAGTGCTTGTGCTTGTCCCAACAAATGTATACATGGGACCTGGACATATCTTGAATCTGTCCACACCTATGTGATTGCATTATGTATTCAAGAGTGTGGTGTAGTAGCGTTTATACCTTCCATGAATACTCTTCCTGCAAACGGTGAGCAGCCTGGAGGTTGAGGTAAGAACATGTTATCAATCCAAATGGATGTATTGCAGGTGTCATGGTAGGCCCCATGGACTCAGGCGAGTGAGTAAAAAGAGCTACGTTTGTTGGAATATGTATTCAACTATTTATAGTATTGCTTTCGTTGCACATGCTCCAACGCTTGGAGCAGGAAGCTGCAGGATAGAGCTGTGCCTTCCAACGCTTGGAGCCGCAAGCTGCAGGATAGAGCTGTGCCCTTCAACCTTGAGAAGGCTGCAGGAGAGAAGTGTGTCCTTCAACCTTTGTCCCTCAACCTTGAGAGGGCTGCAAGAGATAATTGTGTCCTTCAACCTTCATGTCCCAACCTACTTCTTTCAACCTTTGTCTCTCAACCTTTGTCTCTCAACCTCTCTAACATGCCCCTGTTCAGTGCATGGGTTCATCGACGTCAGTGTACTGTGGAATCGAGGAAATTCCTCCGTGCTGCCGTGGGGTAATCCGAGCTCAGATGCAGTAGTGGTCTGCGAAAGTAAAACCCACTGTAACCATTCCTCAGTGCAAGCGAACCGGAAGGTTCCTTCAAATTCACACCACGTGGCAAGGCGTAACAGTTCCCATTTTTTGTGCTGTGGCATGTTTCATTTCTAAAGTCATATAAATAAATAAAAAGTACGCCTTATTAGGAGGCGTAAGGTTGAGGGTTCCAGCCCGTTTGCTTGTACTGGGGAAACCACCAATTTGAGACATGTCATATTCTGCCTACAACATCTGAAAGCCCTTATGTCCACGCTTGCAGGATGATTTAATTGACCTCCTAGGAGGGCCTACTCGTGTAGCAGAGATGACTGGGCGGAAACATCGCATGATCAAGCAGGATGACGGGACGTACAAGTGAGATACAGCAACCGAGGCTTGGGCTTGTGGAAGTGGGGCTGGAAGGGGATGCAAGGGTGGGGGTTGGTGGAAGGGGAGGTGCCAGGAAAAGACATCCTGGTTGTAGAGGACGGGATTTGATAGATGAAGGAATTTGGAAGAGGAGGTATTTGGTAGAGGATTTGGTAGGAAGAGATTTTGTGAGGGGAGGATTTGGCAGAGAAAGGGATTTGCCAAGTTGAAGTTCATATGCTGCTTAGATCCTTCTTGCTGCTTGTATCTTGGTACATAGTTTAGCCCAGGGTAGTCTGATAGGCTCAAGCAGGCTTGCCCATCTTGTCAAACTTTTGAAGATTTAATCAGCCTTTGTCTTGCTCTGATTTTAGGTACGTAAGCCGAGCTAAGGACGAAGGCATTTCTTCTGATGAAGTCAACATCTACGAGAAAGACACCTTCCAGGCTGATAAAAAGCTGGTGAGTTGTTGCATTACTTCCTTGAGGCATTGCAGTATATCTTGGTTTTATTTTCAGCTACCAGCAGCAGCTTCCAGGCTGGCCGTAGCTGGCAACTGGCAAATTGTTGCATTACTTCCTTGAAGTGTTACAGTATATCATAGCTTTTCTTTTTAGCTACGAGCGGCAGCTCCCAGGCTGGTCGTAAACTGGTGAGTTGTTGCATTACTTTATTGAGGGATTGAAGCAAGCAATCTTGCATTACTCTCTTGAGGCTGTTAAGTATACCATGACAATCGAAAGTTCTTACGCCTTGAAACGGGACGTGGGGTAAAGTGAACCTTCCTGTTCGCTTGCGTTGGGGAAGGCTACCGTTTTCAAGTACATGATCTAGCAATCATGCTCTTCATTAAATTATTTCTGATTCGATTACTATTTAAGACTATAACGATGAGGATGAACATGACGAAGAGTACAATGATGCTTTGATGACGCTTTTACTTTGCTTTCATATCATGTCTTGATATGGTGTGTTAGCTCTGTCCTCTGTTTCTTTTTCGGGCTACATATGGCAGCTTCCAGGCTGCCCCATTAGACAGTGACCTACCTCTGCCCATTGCTCCAATCTCCCCCCTTTTGTCCCACTCGCGTGCTTCTCATACCTCCCCCAATCTCAGATCGCCATCATCAGCCAAGCTGCCTCCACTGGCATCTCCCTGCAAGCGGATAAAAGCACGCTGAACACGCGGCTGCGAGTCCACATCACTCTGGAGCTCGCGTGGAGTGCAGACAGTACCGTGCAGCAGCTGGGGGCGTACGCACAGGAGTAACCAGGAACAGCCGCCACGCTATGTGTTGGCTTGCACGGACATCAGTGGGAAGAGCCGCTTTGCATCTGCAGTCGCCAAGGTGTGAGGCGGGTGTGGGTGAGAGAGAAGGGAGGGGCAGGAATCTTGCGCTTGACACAGGCTTTGTTTCGGTCCATTCATAGCAGGGGTTTCACAGGATCATAAGCAAATCTGTCGTGGTCGTGGTCATGGTAGTGGGTGTGTTCATGGCCATCAGTCAGCGCAGCTTGTAGGATGGCCTCTCTCTGTTCCTGTTATTGTTCAGCCTCTCCTGGTAATCTAGGGTTGACCTTAATAGACCTTTGTTAGGCTTTTAGTCCTTTTGAAAGGGCTTACTACCCCTTTATGCCCCCAACTTCATGCTAGCCCCCCCGTTTGAACCTATCTGTCTACCCCTGGACTCTAAAGTACATACATGCCTCTCCATCTCTCACCCTTTATGTCAGCGGCTGGAACAGCTGGGCGCACTGACTCATGGTGACCGGCACGCCTCATCAGTATCAGACGCCCTGTCTGGATTTAACATCCAAGGGCGTTACGGGTCAGCCGCCCTCGTGAAGCTGTGGAAGTATGTGCAGAGGACGGAGTCTTGCCCAATCAACCTCACACCTCAGGTACGACCTTCCCTTGTTTTGTCTCTTCACTTGGCAAATCTCATCTCTTATCTTCGTCTTATTCTTTCTTTTCTTGTCTCTTGTTTTGCCCTGTCCCTTGGCAAATCTCTTATATTATTTAATCTGCTTTTTCTCTTCACTTGATTTGTCTCATCCCTCGTTACGTCTTCACGTTGATCATCATGTTATCTGTACCCTCACTTCTATTTGCACGCTTGTGCCCATGCCCATGCCCCCGATACCACAAATCTTATAATAGTGAGCAAAGATGCAAGGGGCAAAGCAGACAGGTGGCATGAGCGAGCTGGTGGAGGCTGCTTTGCATGGCTGCTCTTCCACCACCAAAGCACCCCCACCCCCACCACAGCACCACAGCACCCCCAACGCCACCCCACCATCCTCACAACCATCCCCACCACCAACAACAACAACAAAAGTGCCACCATCACCTTATAATTGTGAGCAAAGAAGCAAGGGGCGAAGTAGCTTGCACTAATCCGTTTTTTAATCAAGCAACGTGCAGCCACAAATGTATTGCTTGTACCCTGTGATTTTGAGGATGGTTGGAAAACCCCCTTGGATGTTGTGGAGAGGGCTTGTCTTGGGTCAACTACCGGTATGGCCTGTACATGCCAACGTGATGTACTGTAAAATACACTGAAATTTACCTTGACTGCAGTGGATGAAGGATGAGCTCAATGGAGCACTGCCGGATGCATCCACGGATCCCAGCCAGTGGCAGAGCGCACGCAAGGTAAGCTTGTTTCTTCCCTGCTGCTGCTGCTGCTGCTTACATGTGCTGCTAATATCATGGTGATATGGGGTGAGATTTGTTGGGGACTGCTTCATCCAGTGTTTCCTTCAACTAGCCCCCCTTGGAAATCTGGGGCCAGGTCTCCCAGTGTTTCTTTCAATTAGCCCCTCTTGGAAATCTGGGACCACTTCACCCAGTGTTTCTTTCGAATAGCCCCTCCTGGTAATCTAGAGATGATCTTGATTGGTTGAGGTTGGGCAAGTCCCTTTAGCCTATTTGGCTATTCCTGGTCTGTAACATACAGCAACATACAGCAACATACAGTAACATGCAGCAACATACTGCCATCGAGCTCAGGCTGGTTTGTTCAGTAGAATCCATCAACCTCACTTGTCTGCGGTCCGAGCCCTTGCCAGGTTCCCAAATTTCAGACCTGCCGCCTTGGAAGAGGTAGAGAACTATCCTCCTTGCTGTCGCACGGTAGTCCAAGCTCAGGCGGAGTAGAGGTCTGAAAGCAAAACCCATCATGAACCATTCCCCAGTGCAAGCGGACGGGAAGGTTCCTTCAACGTTACGCCCCCTGGCAAGGCGTATGAATTTCATTTTTTACAGCAACACACAGCAACATACAGCAACGCACAGCCACATTCAGCCACATACAGCAACATACAGTAAGGTACAGCTAACACACAGCAACACACAGCCACATTCAGCAACATACAGCACCAATTATTCTTATATACCATGCCTGCGCAGTCCCCTCTTGCACCCAACTCAAACTCTCTCAATACTCCTATCCATCTTTTCAGCAAAAGATGGATGCATTCTTTGATGGTGCCAACAACGCCATGAAGCTAGTAGATGCGAACAAGGGTGGTGATGTCAACAGATGGCTGAACCGCCTCCTGGGCATGAAGGTGGATATGCAGAAGAAGGTAGGGACTGAGTATAGAGGTATACGCGAAATAACAACACAAACAGAAAGAAGTGATATTTTTTCAGAAGGGATTGTAGCCTGGGAAAAGTGTCGCAGTCGTTTATTGGTTAAAAAAAACAAAAACGATGTTCACCAAACCTCGTTTTTATTAAACCTAGTGAAATTCCAGTATTACGTTGCAATATTCCCATGATGTTTGGACAACATATAAGCATACCAAACTGGGATAAACTGTGACCCCAAAAATTATTTTACATGTTGCAATCAAAGAGTGGCCACATAGGTAAATGGGGATTATCCAACCTCAGCATATTCAGTATACCATTCAGCATATTCAGTTTACAATTGAGTTGTTTTATTCTTCTATATAGTTGTTCAATTGCTGCCATGCTACCCTTCATGGGCTTCTTACCGGATTTCAAATACAGACTGCCTATCGTTAGCAAGTAAGCCTGCACCCACTGTATTTGTTTTGGGCCACATGCGCTTCTATATATGGTTAGACTCCTTACGGCATATAGAACCATGTGACCATTCTTCTTCTCTCCACTTACCCCCCCCCCCCCCCCCCCCCCTCCCCTCCACTCGGCTCTACATGCAGATCTTTGGATTCTTCACCTCCCTCCTGGTGAGTCCATAGGTGGCACTGTTTGTCTTTTCAGCTACAAGCAGGAGCTTCTAGGCAGCTTGCAGACCTATCCACTGGGCTAAGCTTTAAGATTCCAGCTGCACTTCCCATATGTAGCAAACACTACAACTCAGCGTGCGTGTCTTTCCGAAGACTGAACTTATGCAAAAACTACAATTAGCCTACAGTCTTGTGCATCTGTATATCCTTGCCCTATTCACAGTCCACTTAACACCTACAGTCCTCCTCACACCAGCAGTCCACTCCGCAGTCCACTTCACATCTACAGTCTTCTGCATCTGAATGACCTTCCTTCCATGTTCACTACAGAAGCTTGAGTTTGCTGTCTATTGGTGGACCAAACTGTGAGGTCCACCTTATATTCTCATCCCTGTGTACGATGACAACGATGATGATGATGTTGATAATCATAATCATAATCATGATGATAGGTACATGTATAATGTCATTTCCATGGCCGACCCTGACTGCAGGACAGCGAGATTGTGGATGCCAAGAAGATGGGCACGTACAACGAGCAGGGTATCATCATGCCCTCGTGCAACTCCATCACGTTCCAGTCTAAGGAGTTGATTTATGAGAACGTAGACTGCGGCATCGAGACCCACTATCTTCATTTTTTGGTCAGTACCAGGAGGACGGAAAAAAGCTGTCAGGTTCTTAAAGGTTGTAATATTTCAGAAGGGGAGAGGGGTGTATATGGGGGGGGGGAGGGGGGGGGGGCACATGTAACTCCATAAACTTCCAGTCCGAGGAGTTGGTCTATGCGAATATGGACTGCAGCATCCAGTCACACTACCTTCATGTTCTGGTCAGTACCCTAATTAAAAAGTGCATATGTTGTCATTGTTCTTGTTTACTCACTCCAGAAGCGTTTGAGACGCCAATACCAGAAACAAAGCGTCACAATTTTTTGTATGGTTGTATGCCTAGTCCCTTAAGCGTATATGGCTACATCCTGGACCGAAACATATTATAGACAGACAGACTGACATGTGAATAGGCAGAACAATACACGGTGAGCAGTGAAACATAAGCCTAACAAAAATGAGTGCTCCCGTTGATAAGACCTTTCTTAGTCATCTGATGCCCATGGTGTAATAGGCTTACATACATACACACACAGAAATGCAAAGTTTGTATGCCACCATTGCTAAGTTTCTGTGCCAACATGCTAAGTTTGTATGCCACCCTCTTCAGACCGACCGAGGCTTCACCTGGGAGGCAGCGCTGAAGCGCTACAACAAAGAGGTGGGTTGGCATACAACATGATGCTCAATACTTGATAAATCTATCTCCCCTATTCAGACTACAGCTCCATCCTATGCATGCCTATGAACACCAAAGCCCCAAATCTCAGGACTTTAGAAGCTGCTGTTCAATACCGAAAAGATAAGCATGGATGTCCAAGTGGGTGTCTCTCCCGTATTAAACCTTCGGCTCCATCCTATAAATGCCTATGAACCCTAAAGCTATAAATGCAGCCATCGCAGGGCTTTGAAACTCTACAGTCAAGCACACCAGCTAAAATATGCCATGTGACAATAAGCCATGTTGGCTTCATGTGCATACTTTGTTGATAAGCCCTCTACTCACACCTGCGTGCATACTTCATCGATATGGTGATCAATACGCTACTACCCTGAACAACCTATTCTTATGCTTTGACTACTTGTATGCTTGCAGAAGGAGGAAGACCCCAACACATTCTCCTGCTTCGCCTTTCACGCCAATGTCAGATCTGGCAAGAGGTAGGGGTTCTATGGGGCTGGTCTGATGGGTCAAATACTGAAGTCGTTGTATGAGATGTTGTGGATTTATGCGGTGTCTGGTATCTCATACTTGATGGTATCATTTATGTATGCAGTCATATAGGAATAGCCATTCAGCGGATCATTTGGGAATTGAGGGATTGAATGTGCTGAGGGTACTCCCTACTTTCATTGGGTGTCGCATGCGGGGACTAGCAATTTGAAGAACAATGCAGCTAACGATTGAAACAGTTGGAATAACAATGGGACTTGCAATTGGAGGGCGGTTGGCATGTAACAATCATCCTTCTCCTTGACTTGCAGGACCTACGTTCTCGCCATTGAGCGCAACGAGCGAGGCCGTAGGATCAAGAACCAGAAGGGGAAGAAGAAGCCTGCCTACTTTAAAATTATTCGCCCGTGCACTGGCTTTGCCCCTGGGGACACTCCATACAAGGTGAGGTGCATTACAATCGTGATCAAATAGACTGACTGCCCTAATCTAATGCCAATTGGCTTGGGGTGGGTATTTGTGGGTTCAGGGTGGTGTGTAGGATGCCCCTGGTGCGGGTCGGTTGTTGGCATTGGGTTGGCTGTGTGTTGTGTGCGTTGTCGGGGCTTTGCCCAGGGGGACATTTCTTGCAGGGTGAGGTGCGTTACAATGATCATACAAAAAGAGAAATACCATATAATATGATAAATAATGTAATAATGCGATAACTTTTGTATTCATGTGATACATAATGTAACAATGTGATAAATAATGTAACAATGAAATAAATAATGTAACAATGTGATACATAATGTAACAATGTGATAAATAATGTAACAATGTGATACATAATGTAACAATGTAATAAATAATGTAACAATGTGATGAATAATGTAACAATGTAATAAATAATGTAACAATGTGATAAATCATGTAAACATGTGATAAATAATGTAACAATGTGATAAATAATGTAACAATGTGATAAATAATGTAACAATTTAGTAAATAATGTAACAATGTGATCAATAATGTAATAAAGTGATGAAACTATGTATCTCCACAGGTGCCTAAGTCTTGGTGAGCATGAATCGCATGGTTTTAGCCTATGGAGTCCAGTCCAAAGACAAATATGTTGTGGCATAAAGTTGCCGAACCACATCAGTTCAATACATAAATACTCAAATTTGAGTTTGCTCAATTGGTGGGAACCAGGTCAAGTGAAACACGCCAATTTCTTAACTATGGGCTTCCCTAAGTTGAATCACCTTTTTCATAAAGATGATTCAAGGTCTATCGCGCTCAAGACAAATTCCATTAAAATAAAAAGTAGGTAGTCGTATAGCTCACACCTTCGTTTAAATGTCATGGTGATGGCAGGTTGTGGGATATACCGTACAGGCGGTACGGCAGTACTCAGAGCCAAAAATCACTGATAATTTGCATCTCGTGGGTGTCCTACTCATGTCCGTAGCTGCGTAGACTCAGTTGTATCATTCTGAGTTTCAGTTTTTGCTTGTTAGCATGTAGAATAACTGAAAACAAAAAAAAAGTTTTCAAATTTCAAATTTCAAATCACACTTTTCAAATATATTCGAAAAAATACTTTTTTAAAACTTTTCCTTAATCGTCCTCATCTGAAGTTAGATTTGTATTTGGGAATGGGGGTGAAATCTCAAGTTGGGAGGTGGAATTGGGACTAAAGGAGGTGAATTTTTGAGTTGTACTGCTATTCCAGTAAATTTCGTGGCCAAGGCTGAAGCGCAGCCTCTGACCTTGTGATAGGGGTTCGATACGCCTTTCATAAGGCGGAAACTTCAGTCGCGGTAGCTCGCGCGATCCCGTACCGCGATCTCGTTGAAGTCGATTCAAGCTTTTTGTACATCTCGTGTACTGCCAGCCAGCCTCCCAAGCTGGGCTGCTCGCGGCCAGATGCGAATGCGAACAAAATTAGCTGCGCGCCTAGCTGACGCAGTCGTGGACAATATGATCTACTCAGAATTCAATTCCGAGCAGTTGGGGTCGTGTAGGACCTTGAATCGCAATAGTGATTCAACTTAGGGCGTTTTAGGACTTAGGCACTTATGGAGATAATGAGATAAAATAAATAGTACTTCTCACTGCGAGCCGTGAGGTTGAGGGGGCCAGCCCGTTTGCTTGCACTGGGGCCAACCACCAGATTACAATCATGAACATATTTAGTGATGTCAAAAACGCGATATTTCTGAATTATTGCACAATATCATACGATTTATTGTACGATCCCCATGTCCTGTACCACGTTTCTTTGAAAATCATAATAAGACCAAGGGGATATTATAGGAAATAGCCTTCACATGTCCATACAGAAAAATCAAGTCAATGAAACCGAGATTGAAGAAGATAGAAAACACGATAATTTTTTTTCCGTACAATATATTTATTGTACAATAAAAAAACAATATAATTGTGTATTGACCTATGTCGTATGATGGAAAGACGATGTGCACTTTTGTAAGCACAGGACCAGGCGAATTAATAATTAACCTCATGCTTCCGTGTCCCTGGAGGTGCTCCTGACTGGAATCGAACCCCCGACCTCTGTTTGACCTCACCCATTCCGTACTTCACCACGGATACCTTGCCTTGCTATAACTCTTGACCACTATGGTAGACGTTAATTAGCGAATTTGAAAAGTAGATTAGGATATCAGTACGATATCAGTTTGCCACATAGCATGATAAAGTGTACAATAAACACGATAATTGGAAATATCGTACAATAACAGTTCACGTTATCGTGTTATATCTATGATCCACGATATCGTGCTTGGCATCCCTAAACATATTGCATTGTAATGCATATTTGTTACAGTTGACTTGTGCAAGGTCTTATCACCACGAGCACCTCAGGAATCACTCATCTTTGTCAGGCCTACATGGACTGCTTACCATGTTTTTTTCCTTCCTATTGTCGCAGTCCAGGGGTAGTCAAATAGGCTGAAGGAACTTGCCCAACCTCGCACAACCAAGATGAACTCTACATAACCAGGAGGGGTTTTTTGAAATGAATTTGTTGTATTACCCCGTAGTACCTTTGATTATTCATACCACCTTTGTGATTATTATTATTTGTATTACCTCAGATTACCTTGGTGATTATTTATATTATTATATTTTGTATCGTTATTATCGGGGTTATTATAATAGTAATAATTATTATTATAACAATAATTATTATTATTACAAGTATCTCAGTGATAGCATCATTTTACCATGATGATTTTTTTATTTGTATTTCCTATGTATGCAGTTTATAAGTCCCCCTTGACTTCATCAAGCCGCCTGCACATTTGGAGTCCATAAGGGCACCAAGAAAACTTGTATAACCATCATCATTATCATCATCATCATCATTCTTATGTTTGATGGAGTTCAACAAAAGCCTGTTTCTGACCTGAACCAAAGCCTATTCCCTACCTGAAAGGTGCCCCTCCCCCCCTCACACACCCCACCACACATACACCCCACGCACCTACTACACACACCACACACACACCACACAAGCACATCATATACACACCGCACAGGAGTTCAACAGAGATTGGGAGCCTCTTCCTGACTCGGAGGTGGATGATGACCTAAAGGGAAGGTGGAACGAAGAGCTAAGGTGGGATTTAGCGTTGCGCTCCTATGCTATGGTTGTCTTGTTCCTTGGTGATAGCTTTGGGAAAATGTTTATTTCATTATTTTGCCTTGGTGATTGCTTTGATAACAGTGTTTATTTCCTTCCAGGTGTAGCAAGTTGGACTGAAAGAGACTTGCCCACTAAACTTGTGCAATAAGAGCTTTACAAATATGATCAGTAGCTAAAGCAGTCAACCAAGCATATGAATACATCCTATCTGCACATAGCTTAGACAATCGTGGGTATTGTATTCCAGGAGTAGCAAGTTAGGCTAAAAGGGACGTACCCACCGGACAGTAAGAATTTGCAAAAAATGAGCTGAAACCAAAGCAGTCAATCAAGCTTCGTTAATACATCTAACATGCACATAGCAATAGGAGCAATATGACTCCTTGCCCCCAATATAACACTGACAAATACCACTTATGAATGTTCACAGACAACCTGCACCCCCCTGTTCTGTTTTGCAGGAAAGGCGAAAAGAAACGCTACCAGAACCTTCACCTGCTGTGCGGCTCTATCCTGCCACTTCTCCCAACCATCGATTTGGTGATCATGACCAAGTCCAGGTATGTGTACGGTGTATGCACAATGATTGTGCCAAATAACTTCATACGGGACGTTTGCAGGACATGCAAATTAGTTTACCTGGATCTGCCTGGATATTTAATAATTTTGAATTCAGCTCTGTACTGAGCACCTATCTATAAACCATGGAGAGCAAGTAAGCAAAAGTCAGTATGCAGTTATATACATGAAAGCGGGAGCTACATAACAAGGATCTCCATGAAGGCATTTGATATACAATTAGCCTGAAAATCTTGCCTGGATACGGCTGGATACAATGTTTTTTTTAGTGTGCGACGTATCACAAATTGAGGTGAGCTGATCACTGATCGACTCAGTGTGACCCCAGTGCGACATGCTGCCCCCCGAATGGTGGGGCATTTCTGACTACTTTAGCCGGACCCATGCGTCACCATTCAGCGACGGAATGGCAGCGCGTTGGAAAACAACAGTGCCTAGATGGTGGCTTGTGCCGGGTGCTATGTAAGGGCGCCATATGCTGACGCAGACTGCCATGCGCTGACTCATGCAAATACTGTAAACTCAGGCTACTAGGGAACAAAATACAAACATACGTGGCATTTGTTGTGTGGTGTGATACCGCACGCTCATGACCTCATGTGCATTGGTGCCCTATACAGTGCTGCATTTCAGTTCTTAGTCCATATCCTATGTTATTCGCTTGTATACATGCATTTGGTGCCTAGCTGATTCATTGCTGCACCTGCTACAGTACACACTGCTGCAGCACATGCTACAGTGCAGTACAGTACACTGCTGCTGTACCTGCTACAGTGCACACTGCTGCAGATTCATTAATGCACCTGCTACAGTACACATTGATAAAGTACACACTGTTCTGAGTCCATATCCTATGTTATTCGCTTGTATACATGCATTTGATTTATTGCTGCACCTGCCACAGTACACACTGCTGCAGCACCTGATACAGTACAGTACACTGCTGCAGATTCATTGCTGCACCTGCTACAGTACTTGTGTCTCACATGCCCCTGGCCTCTTACCCACTTTACCTCATAACACACCCAACCTATACCACACCCACCCTAGCCTATACCACACCCTTTCTCGCATGCCCCTTGCCTTGTCACCTCAGGACCCAACTCAAGGTCATGCGGGTGGAGTCCACGGCTGGCACTAGCGATGGCCAATTAGTGACCGCTGTGGGCGTTCAGGTAGGTTATGTGCTCTACTTATAATGCTGTGTGTATGCTGTATGCTGTTGTGTGTGTTAAGGTGGATACAATGTGCGCCCTGGTAAGCACTATGAGTGTCCATTGTTTGCACATTGCATACAGGTTTCCCCATATCCACTGCGGATGAGCTAGGATATGCTGCAGATGCCCACATATGCACTTTGAACATCAAAATGTGCACCAGGATCTACCATCGCTGGATAGCGCCCTCTTAGGAATTACATGATGACTGAATCAGATGTCTGATAGGTGCATTGGTAGAGTAGTATGATAGATCCTGGCAATCTGTATTGTGGGTGTTCATGAATGCACTGTGGATGACGTGTCCATCCTGCAGGGGTCCACAAACGCTCTGTGGATGACCTAGGATGTGCTGCAAGTGCACACATATGCCCTTTGGACATCCAAATGTGTATTGCGGGTGTCAATGTATGCACTACGTATGAGCTGGGATATGCTGCAGGTGCTCACATATGCAGTTTGGCCATCCAAACGTGTATTGAGGGTGTACATGTATGCACTGCGGATGAGCTGAGATGTGCTGCAAGTGCACACATATGCCCTTTGGACATCATTAGGTGTGGGTGTGCATGCATGCACTGTGGAGAGTGTATATATGCTATATGTGTCCACGTATACAATACGGCTGACTTATGCATCATGCGGGGGGTCACACATGCACACTGTACCTACATACACATTGCATATCACATAGTATATGCGTAAGTGCAGATTGTATATCAAAGCATATAATTGTATATGCAGATAAGCGCATTGTAATGCACTTGTAAATGTGTATGCACATTGGACATCAAAGCACATAATGCGGGTGCCCATGATTGCAAGGTGGACACTTCTGTGCTTCTGGTTGTCATGTTATGTGCTTTGGATAGTCTGCCTTTCAGCCTTTGGCTAGTCCCTTCCATTGGCTAGTCTGCCTTTGGCTAGTCGTTATATTATTTGGCTAGTCTACCTTTGGCTAGTCCCTTCCATTGGCTAGTCATGTTATCTGCGTTGGATAGTCAGATATTCGCTTTGTCTGGTCTGTCCACAGCGTTCCCACATTGCCCTTAAAGCTACCTTGTGGCTACTTGTACTGCTGACATAATGCTATCTTGTGGCTGCTTGTACTGCTTACAGGTAGCAATACAAGTCACTGCTCTTAATACTATCTTGTGGCTACTTGTACTGTTGGGCGAGTCTCTTTAGCCTATTTGGCCTACCCCTAGACTGTGACAGGCATACATAAATGCATACATACATAAATACATGCATACATATATAAATACAGACAGACATACATGCATACAACAGCTGCTTCTGCTTGTTCCAGTCTCATCTATGCTCTCTTTTCTTGCACAGGTTCAGGAGAACCTGCTCGGGCCCATGCTAAAGGCCATCAAGGATCGGCCAGACAACAAGCTGCCGCCATCCGTGGATGCTAGCAAGAGACGTAAGTGTATCACACCAGGGTACTGCATTTTGCCATTTTGGGTTACATGAAAAAGTGTTTATGGGGGCCTTGAAGTTACTTGCTGGCAGTGTCTGGCACGTAACTTTGGGTCTCTATGCTTAGGGGGGTTCTTTTTTTTACGTGATTCACGTTGACGGGCTCCCAAAGCTTATGTGCACGTTCGCAAGCGATTTGTGTAGCACCCTCCATCACACCATCATACCATCACACCAAGACCTGCTTGGTTGATTTGATTGCATTGGTAGCCAGCCTGCAGGCTGCTCATGTTATGCGGGAAGAGTAGAGAAAACACGAGTAGAGAAAGCGTTAGTGCACCACAACCCTGAGTACAGAGTGCAACAACATGGTGTGGACAGTTATGTACAGTGTGAACAGCACAGCGTGATCAGTCATGTACAGTACAGTTTGAACAGTTATGTACAGTACAGTATGTACAGTTATTTATAGCACAGTATGTACATCACTTTACAGTACAGGTATGTCAAGGCGGGACCTGCTTTCCTTGATGTTCCCATTGCTCCTCCTTTCCCTCCCTCTGCCGCAGCGAACCTGGGTGGCGTGATCCAGATAAAGGCCGATCCGTCCCAGGTGAAGGATCCGTCCCAGGTAGTGGATCTCTCGCATGACTGCAGTGGGGCTGCGTCATCCAGCAAGCGTGCGTCGCAACACAGCCGCACACAGCCTGGCATTGATGTAAGGAAATGGAAAAATACATAAATTTGGTTTACTGAGATTGGATTGAACTGCGCTGCAAGGAGAAGTATGGACAATGATTGATACCCTGATGTCATGACAGCACAAAGCTATTATTAACAGTGCTTGTGTCTTAATGTTATTGTTCATGCAGTTTCACAAAGTGTAGGCTTTACTGAGATTGGATTGAAGTGAGCTAAGCTCGTAAAATTGTTTTCAGTTCAGTGAGCAGTGATAAATAAATTGAAAGGCATCTTGTCCCTTTCTCACCGCAACTCACTTGTGCCATGATCAGGTGGCCACCGAGGTTGTGTTTGCTGCCCTTGCCTCGGCTGGTTTGTGGGCAGCCCCTGATGCAAGCATATTGATACCCAAAGAGGTAATTCAACAGCCTCTGAATGCTCTGCACGTGTGCACATCTTGTTCTTTGTTGTGTACATGTAGATCAACATGTAGATAGATATGTTAGGTTATGCACACTATCTGTCTCTCTTATCTTGAAAGATACCGACGAATTATTTCAAGGAGTCCAATAGGTACTGTATGCAGTTTGTTTTACATCAACCCTCCATCTTTCCCATCTCTCCATCAACCTTGAATCCCATATGCCTTCCATTTATCAACATCAACGCTCCCTCCCATATGCCTTCCATTTATCAACATCAACGCTCCCTCCCATATACCTTCCATTTATCAACATCAACGCTCCCTCCCATATACCTTCCATTTATCAACATCAACGCTCCCTCCCATATACCTTCCATTTATCAACACCAACGCTCCCTCATATATACCTTCCATTCATCAACATCAACGCTCCCTCCCATATGCCTTCCATTTATCAACATCAACGCTCCCTCCCATATACCTTCCATTTATCAACATCAACGCTCCCTCCCATATACCTTCCATTTATCAACATCAACGCTCCCTCCCATATACCTTCCATTTATCAACATCAACGCTCCCTCCCATATACCTTCCATTTATCAACACCAACGCTCCCTCATATATACCTTCCATTCATCAACATCAACGCTCCCTCCCATATGCCTTCCATTTATCAACATCAACGCTCCCTCCCATATGCCTTCAATTTATCAACATCAACGCTCCCTCCCAAATGCCTTCCATTTATCAACATCAACCTTCCATCCCTGTCATACCTCCCATCAACTCGATTCTTAGGTAAGGAACGACGGCGTGGTTGGGGGCAACGGAGGAGCAGGTAAAAAAGGGGCCGTACGGAAGCCTCCACCTCCTGCTGCCTTGGCGATGACGGCTTCCCCAAAAGCCCCTCGACTGCCCTTGTCAAGGATGCCTTCAACTGCTGGTCTCAGCACTGGACTTGCTGCCAATACCAGTCACCCTGGCCGGGTAACCCCCAGCGTGAGCGAGTCGTGCATTGTCATCGATGAGGATGATGAATCATCAGCAGCAGCCCCAAAACTGGACAGATTACCAGCTGAGGATGGCGCCAGCCTGGATGATGATGGGGATGAGCTGCCAGTGTTACGTGAAACCAGCCACACTGGCCGGGTCACCGAGCCCAAGTTCCAGGCTGGTGAGTCTGGTAAGCGCTCTGGGAGTGTCAATCCCACTGGACTGGGCAGAGCGCTCGACACAGCAAAGACAGACGCTGGGGATGGTGCTGCCGGCCCCAGTGGAGTGGGCAGAGCTAAAGGCAGTGGCGCTGAGGAAGGTGCTGTTGCAGATGAAGCCCCTGCTGCAGGCAAGACAAGCCGCGCTGGCCAGAAACCCAAGCGTCCAGGCTCTCTCTCAAGCCTTGACTCAGGTGGTGGCTTGGGTTCCTCTGGTGCAGACAGTGACAATGACGACACCCCCCTGTTTATGCTCAAGACTAAGAAGCGACACCTGACGGCTCGTTTGGACAACATGGCAGAGACAGCCCAGGAGGAGAAGAGCCGGCCAAGCTCAAATGCTAAGGCAGGTGGCCACACCCCACTGTCCTCCAACCCGGGTAAGGAGAATATGCCTCCTGCCTGTTACAAGTCTGCTGCAAGAACAGCCACTGCCTGTGCTGCTGCCTCTACTAAGGCCAGTTCCACCATGAATGCCAAGAGGGCAGCTGACGAAGAGAACATGCACAATGGCTCTCATGCTGCCAAGAAGCTCTCCAGACAGGAGAAGGCCGCCTCTAGCTCAGCCCCCGCTACGTACATGGAGCCCCCCTCCAAAACGGACACACATTGTGTAAAGAAGCGCATCAAACCCTCCACTCCCTGCCCATCAGAGCTCCCTCCCCTGGTGTCCAAGATCCAACTCATCACGCAAGATCTGATCACGCCAAGCGTCACGTGCAACGCGTTTGCCTTGGCCACCAAGCCACGCATTTCAACAAGAGCTACTGAAAATTATTGACACAAGCTACCTGGCTCCATCCCCAATGGGGCCCTAGGTATGGCCATGTCGACATTGACCCCCCTCGGCACAACTGACGCACAAGAAGAGAAGCTCAGCATACATTACACTCCGCTGGGTATGGCCGGGCCTCGAGAGCTTGAAAAGGTTCCCACAGAATCAAAGAGGGATCCCTAGAGTCCCGGGGATCGGATAGATGATCTGATGCTGTGCCATCCACACGTCCGGGGGCATCTATAGTAGCTGGGCTTGCAGCTCCTAGCTCTGGGGAGCCCTCTCCCATCCCTTGGGCAGGAGCTGCTGGTCTCAAGGAGCTTGCCACACTTTAGGCTCGACTCCTGGAGCAGCAGAAACAGGCTTGGGATGCGCGCCAGAAGGAAATTGAATAGCTGAGAACCCTGCTGAATGATGAATAGCTGAAAACCCTGCTGAATGATGAATAGCTGAATAGCTGAATGATGAATAGCTGAATGATGAATGATGAACCCTGCTGAATGATGAATAGCTGAGAACCCTGCTGAATGATGAAATTGAGCAGCAAAAACAAGCCCGGGATGCGCGCCAGAAGGAAATTGAATAGCTGAGAACCCTGCTGAATGATGCAAGAGTGAAAAGGTCTTGTTCTGTTTGGTTTGATTGCATGGCCTATCAGCCTCCAGGCTGCTCACTGTCTGAGGACAGAGTAAACACAAAAAGTACTAACGCTACTGCACCACACTCTTGAGTGCAGAAAGCAAACACTTAGGACTAGACAGTTGAAAGACATGTCCAGGTCAACGCTTGAATCGGGTGTCGGGGAGAATGCATCACCTGTTCTCTACAAACCCAACCCAACGGCAAAGAAAGTTCAACAGGGCCAAGGGTGCAAAACTAGACCCCGCATGCAAACACGCTTATCAATGTTTGCAGCAAGCAAGGAGGGCCAGCAAGCAGGCAAGGATAGACGGGCTACCTCCCAATATCTTTGAGGTAGCCACCCAGACTGAAAAAGAGGCAGCTAGGAGATACAAGGCAACGTTGAGGGCTGCAAAGCGCCAGAATGTGCGAGCCCTCTAAGCCCTCCAAGCATGATTTGGGTATCGGGGAGAATGCATCCCCTGTTCTCCACAAACTATGTTTTGGTTCTGTATGTGCAACGTTAAAGAAGTCCCTGAACACGTTCAATGCTGTTCACTTAGATGTTGAGGGATGGTGGCCGATTTAGGGAGGAAGTTACATGGCTCCAGCCAGCAATTTGGCTGCTCGCCGTTTTCATTGTTGGTTAAGGATTGTGTTGTTGCTGTTGTTGGATGGTGGCTGATATAGTGAGGATGTGATGCAAGCTGAATAATGTATGCTGCAGTATCTTACAAGAACAACAGCTATCTGATGAGGTATTTGATCAATACAAGAAGTTCCTCCTTCTAAAGGCTTGGGTGACAGGGAAGAGGGCATTCTTCATGAGAGCAACACTTATTGTGGATTGCAGCCCATATGTTGCTCCCTCCCTTAATTTAGTTGAGATGTAATACCAATGGAATTGAAGGTATTTTAGGCTTTGCAGGAACTTGAACTTGGTTTCAAGGCTCTAGTCAGCAATTTGGCTGCTCGCCAAACATCATGCATGAACAAAGTTGAAGTTGAACATATAATCTAGACGTTGGCAGAGTATGGTCGTGGTGGTGATTATAGAGCTGATGTGTACATGTACCCACAGCCTGGTAACGCCCCACATGGTAGCAGCCCCCCACACCCCCACTCTCTGCCTCCATACACATCCGGCAGCCCACAGCGCGATCAATACGCTCCCCACAATGCTTCCGGTAGCTCTGGAGGCGGTGGATACACCAAAAGGTCTGATGATGACAGTGGATACAGGGTGTACATGGATGAGAGGAATGGAGGCGTGTTTGTGGATACTGCCGGGCGGCAGGTTGAGGGTGGGAGAGTAGGTGAGTTTTATCGGTGCATTGCCTTGCAGATGGTGTAGGCACACTACCTTGTGTCTTGTGTAGGTGAGGTGTCTAGTGTTGATAAGCTTTGACTTGTGTCAGGTGTAGGTGAGGTATCCAGCGCTCCAATGCTCATATCAATACACCATCTTCTATCACATATATGTTTCACTTGCTTCTCGACTAGTAGTCCTTCCATGGATTGTATGGCCCCCCCTGGCACAGCCCAACCAGGATCACCGCCTGGCCCACTCCCGGTTCACATGGGACAATCATACAAGTCCACTGTTCCCTGCCATCCATTCACAATGCACAAACATATATTAAATAAAATACAAGCCCCACAAAATAGAGACGTAAAAGGACAGTTTACTCCACATAGCTACACAAATGAAAGAAATCATTAAATACAGCAATTTGATAAATAATTAAAAATGTGTCCAATTCTCATGTTAATGCACCATCATCTTTTGTCATAGATACGCTGGCAGGTCGACTATCAAGAAGTATCCCTGCCGTGGATCGTATGGCCCCTGGCACGGCCCAACCAGGATCACCGCCTGGCGCACCTCCTGCACAAACAGGGGGGCCATCCATCAATGAAGATGAGTTTAGGATGGCGGCAGGAGCTTTTGCTCCTGATAAGTTTGCCGAGTATAACAGACAGGTGAGAGTTCTTCTCGTTGCAGTCATATGTCTAGGGACATCAATATCGTACTGGTCCCCAAGATGATCAGGCAATGTAATATACAGTATCAAACGATATATTACACAATATATTGATATACTGTACAATATAATGTATGATATATCATATTAAATCATCGATTATCATACAATATATATATATATATATATATATATATATATATATATATATATATATATATATATATATATATATACAATATCGTACAATGACAACCTTGCATATGTACATATGTGTTTACCCCCAAATCACCCAAGTGTCCTTCAAATTGTTAAAAATGGGGTATACAATATCGTACAATGAGTCACTACATGAGGACCAGATTAATATCATACAATGACTCACTACATGAGGACCAGAACAATATTGAGAATCTGCATATGTCCATAAATGTGATGTGTGATGAGGGAGAGAAAGGGGAGGGTGTTGGTGGTAGTGGGGGGCAATAATTGTTGGTGGAGTACAGCAGAAGAGAGAGAGAAAGTCGGAGTGGGAGTGGGACATTAGAGGAGTGAACTCCATCCCAAAATAGCAGATGTTGTGTGATGCAAGGGCAGGCTCTCGCGAGGTGGATTACTGTAATGTTGTTTTCTAGCTGGCTGTCTGATTGTTTCCCGATTCTGAATTAAGGTGTCAATATTTACTGTGCGGCTAGAACACAACTTAGCTGTGTAACACCATTCACCAAAGTGGAAGGGAAGGAGGGCAAACAATGATAGGTGGGACTGCTCACTGCAGGAGTGGTAGAGTGGAGTGTGCAGTATGAAGCAGGGCAGAGAGTGAAAAAGGGAAGACACATTAGGTGTAGCAAACTGCCACACAATGGGAGTCACTGTTTCAGTGGCAAACCATCACAAAATGTAGCTACAGACAATTATATGGAGCAATGAATGCTAAACAAATATCCACTTCCTATCCATCTGTCCTTGCCTTACCCTTACTAGGTTGATATGGACATGGAGCGGAGAGCTTTGGAGGAGGGATATGAAAGTGACCAGGTGACTTCCCATTTATTGCACTTGCCTTAAACATGTGTGTGTGCATTATGAGAGTTTGTGTGTGCGTTGTGAGTGTGTGACTGCGTATGTTGTGTATGTATGTTGTGACTTCTTATGTTGGTGCTCTTTTGTGTCTATCTTTTGACTGTGTATGTTGCTCTCTTAATGATGCGGTACATGGTTGTCCATTGGTTGCTGCACGTGGAGCAGTACATGGTTGTAATGATGCAGTTCATGGTTGTCCATTGGTTGCAGTACATGGTTGTAATGATGTAGTGCATGGTTGTTCATTGGTTGCTGCACATGGTGCAGTACATGATTGTAATGGTGCAGTACATGGTTGTCCATTGGTTGCTGCACATGAAGCAGTACATGGTTGTAATTTATGCAGTACATGGTTGTCCATTGGTTGCTGCACATAGAGCAGTACATGGTTGTAATGATGCAGTACATGGTTGTTCATTGGTTGCTGCACATGGAGCAGTACATGGTTGGAATGATGCGGTACATGGTTGTCCATTGGTTGCTGCACATGGAGCAGTACATGGTTGTAATGATGCGGTACATCGTTGGACCACCATTTTATCCTTTGGTATTTAATCCTTCTCATTTGCTGTACCCACTGCATAGGAATTGGCCGGCGGTGAACATCCCAGGTTTGGCTGAAGAATCATGTAACAATTCGAATTCAAATTCAAAAATTCCACCTCATAGGAGCGTGAGAGAAATGCCATGGATGCAATGGATTCTCTCACAAAGGCACAGCGGATGGAATTTGAGCGGCAAGAAGAGGAGGGCAAGGAGATGGCCCAGCTTCTGCAGGTGACTTAGTTGAATATATAAATATGTAAATAACAGATGAAAATGTTGTGAATGTGAAATGAATAAATCAATTAATTGTATGCCTCCGGTATGCCTTATGACGAGGTGTGAAGTTGAGGGGGGCAGCCTGTTCACTTGCACTGGGGCCAACCACCATTTCTGTTGATGGCTTGCATTTAATTGATAGATGCGGGTGAATTGTTGCATCATCCCGCCACACTACTGGACTTAAGTGATCACTGTAGCACAAAATCAGGGCCCTTGCGGGTAAAACAATTGCTCGGGATTCACTTAATCAATTCCTTTTCTTTTCAGCCCTTCCAGTCATGGTTGAGCAAGTCCCTTTATCCTATTTGGCCTACCTCTGGACTGTAACATACATACATACACATATCATCCCACCACACTACTTGAATCAACATGTGCACCTCAACTGAGTCAAGAGGTGGCCCCACTTTTGAAAATCTCAAATAAGAGACATTAAAAGCTGTTATAAACTGGATTTGGTAGAATTACTCTGACAAGATTTGAACATACGATGCTGATGCCCCAAAACTCCCAAAACTGTACGAAACTACAATGTCCTGATATATAATTTGGATTGATTGCATAGTTTATCAGCCTTTAAGCTGCTCACCATCTCCAGGCCGAATACCTTCGGGCATTATAAACACTACTACATCACACTCCTGCGTACAGAATGCAATCACGCAGGTGTAGACAGTTTGAAGACAAGTCCAGGTGGTATCCTTATATACCATCACATTCAGAATATAACTGAACTGAAACAATCAACTCTGTCTGTGCCACCAAATATCATGGGGGGAGACATGGGAGGAGCAACTTATACGTCAAGTCATGCACGCTATTATTATGCTTGCATGGTGCATATGGTCAAATTCTACTTGGCCGAGAACAAATAAACTAATACAAGTGACTTTTTGTATCACCGGATTTTAGGAAACGTGGCAGGAGCAAGACTCCTGGATGGACTTCTACCGCAATCGGCTTGGCCCCAATGATGGTTACCACTTCAATGAGCAGCAAGAAGGAGATGAGGGGGGCTATGGACAGGGAGAGCCCAGGAGCACTCATAGCAGCCCTGGCCCAAGACACCAATACCTGGTGGATCAGTATAACACTGCGCGTCTGAACAGGTTTGTTCGGCTATGCATGGGGGTGTTGGGGGCATGGCAGGATGTAAGAGTTGCATCACAGTGCAGGATGGAGATGGACAGACAGTCACGAAGTACTAGCAGTCCTGGCCCAGGACACCAATATAGTGGAGCAGTACAGTCCTGGCCTAAGACACCAATACCTGGTGGAGCAGTACACGTACATCATTGTCCACCTTTGTTTGTGGGTTCGGGGGTATGATAGGATGGTAGATTTGCGTTACAGGTCAGGATGGATATGGACAGCCCTGCAGTACGCATAGCATCTCATGAGGAAGAGGATATGAATGTTAGTGAAGGTGAATGAAAGCAATACTGTGATGTTGTTGGTGGTGGTCGATCATAAGTACATACTTGTTTACTCTTAATTTGACTGTGCCACAGGGGATATCTGGGTGAGGGAGAGGAGCTGTTTGTTGATAAAGATCCCTTTCTCCACAAATGATATTGACTATATGATGTTATGAGATGATATTTACAAAAGAGAGTAGCCTGATGACCCATGTGTGCTGTGTTTCATGTGAAGGGCAGTTTTATTTTTTACGACTGATCGCCACTACGTCGCCAATCCACTGTTGTATGGCAATGCATGACCCCCATCCCCCCCCCCCCCCCCCCCCCCCCCCCCCCCCCCCCCCGGCTCCGCACTTTGTGCTCGGTCATGCGATGGCCACGCAACAATCCTGAAATCAGGCTTGAGTAGCCCAAGTAGCTACTCAATCTGGCGTACAGCAATCTGAAATAAAAAACACTGTTTGCTGCTGGCATTTGAAGGGAAGGAATAACAAATTGTTGCTGCCTTGTTGTTAGTGGCAGTGGTGGTGGATAATAATTGTATACTTCTTATTTAACTTCCGCAGGGGGTATCTGAGTGAGGAAGAGGAGATGTATGCTAATGGGGATCCGTTCCTCCACACAATGACCGGCAAGCTGCGTGCTGAAGGATTGCACTCCATCCTTCGCGACCCTCCAGCCAACATCAGGCGGTCAATGTTTAAGCCCACTGTCCCACTAGCCCCCTTCACTTTTGAGGAGAGGGAGAAGAACAAGCCGAAGAGCATTCATAAGGCAAGTCTGCTCAAACACACAAGCAAGCTAGGTGTGTGAATGTGTAAGAAAATATACAAAACAATACAAATATTTAAATCCGTCTATGGAAGAGAAAAAAAAAAAAAAAAAAAAAAAAAATATATATATATATATATATATATATATGTGAGTGAGTGAAATATGTAGCAATATGGTGCATGTTTCATGCATCATAAACTTTAAAACCCTTGCCGCCTTCACCCCAACCACTTTCATGCACAACTTTTCGTTTTGGCTCTGGGAGCTGCTAAGGAAGGCCGATAAGAAAAGCCTCGCATCCATACCCACATGTACATAGTTGGCCTTAGCTGGACCTGCAGCCATTGTTCCCTACTCCTCACATCCACATGTACATAGTTGGCCCTAGCTGGACCTGCAGCCATTGTTCCCTACTCCTCACATCCACATGTACATAGTTGGCCCTAGCTGGACCTGCAGCCATTGTTCCCTACTCCTCACATCCACATGTACACAGTTGGCCCTAGCTGGACCTGCAGCCATTGTTCCCTACTCCTCACATCCACATGTACATAGTTGGCCCTAGCTGGACCTGCAGCCATTGTTCCCTACTCCTCACATCCACATGTACATAGTTGGCCCTAGCTGGACCTGCAGCCATTGTTCCCTACTCCTCACATCCACATGTACATAGTTGGCCCTAGCTGGACCTGCAGCCATTGTTCCCTACTTCTCACACCAAGCGCTACCTCATCTGCATTGCAGTTTGTCCCATCTTTGCCTCCTGCTGACCTTTGCTTACCATGCTTTGCATGGAACTGTAGTAAATATGTTTTGTTTATCCTGCCTGTGCAGTTTATTTTTTCCGGCAACGTATCGCCATTCCGTCGCTGCATGGCAACACATGGTTCTAGCTGAATTAATCGGGAATAACCCCCCAGGCTCCACGCTTTGTGGCCCACGATGCAATGGCTGCACAACAATCCTGAAATCAATCTTGAGTAGCCCAAGTAGCTCTTCAACTTGGCCTGCATAAACCTGAAATACAAAACACTGTGGCTTTGTAGGTCAAACTTGAACAAGACTTGGCATTGAAGCGACGTGAGGATGAGGCCATTAACAGGCTCAGGTAAGCTCATTGCATGGGTTGATGGGCACTCAGGCCAACCCAACCCAAGCCAAAGATGTGTCAGCATAAACACAGTGTTAGAGCATAGGTTGATGGGCACTCAGGCCAACCCAACCCAAGGACTGTAGTGTCGTGAGTATGATGCCATTAACAGGCTCAGGTAAGGATACCATTTGAACAATGGAACTTGGAAATGGATTAGATTTTGGGTTAAATGGATGGTATATATGGTGTAAATGTAGTATATTCGGGTTAGGGTCCATGGATTCCAAATGCAGTGTACAATGTGGTATGTTTAGGGTAATATGGATCATATTTACAATGTGGTGTGTACAGTTTAGGGTTACATGGATAATGTATGCATTGAGGTATATAAGGTTTAGGCATACATGCTTGATACATAGAACGTGGTATATAAGGTTTAGGGTTACATGGATAACATATACAGCATACAATGTAATATACCAGAAAAGAGGCTAAATGGATAATACAAACAGTGCGCTATGCGATGTGATATATAACTATCTAAGGTTAAGGTTTTAATGGAATTTGAACTCGATTGCTTGGCTCTAGCCGTAAAGGCTGCTTGCCTTTGTAGGCCTTATGTGTACATATAAATGTAGGTTAATATATTTATATAATATCGACAAATCTATATTCACAGAGACATCACTTCTTCCTCCTCCTCAGGTTCCATGCCAGTCCGCTGCCCAAGTCTGTGATGCAGCCACGCTATGCTGCTATGACATTGCAGAGGGAAGTCCAACGACAGGTCAACCGAGAGCAACGCATTATGGAGCTCCATGGGTACGTGCAGGTCATGGTTGTGGAGGGGGGGAGAAGGGTGGGGGGGGGGGTCAACCGAGAGCAATGCATAATAGAGCTCCAAGGGTACATGCTAGTGATGATTGTGGTGGGTGGGAAGGTGGGAAGGGTTGAGGTGGCGGGTGTGGGGAAGGGGGCAGGTAGGTGGGGGGGGGAGGGGGGGCAGAGCTGACCAGGATCATCTGTAGCTACCTTGCCTGGCCACAAGTATACCCACGTAGCTAATCATTCGTACAACTGCCATGTGATGTTTTTGTTTACGTTTGTGCACGCAGACAGATCCAACAGCCTTTCAGCTTTGAACAGAGGGAGGCAGAGCGCCAAGCGCTTAAAGAGACATACATGCGTGATGCAAAGGATCCCAACAGATTCCAGGTAAATACCTCCACACTTGACATTGAAAGCTGATAATGGCGCGTTCTTCTCATTATAACTTTATCGGGCCTGAATTAAGTAAAAAAACAGTGAAGACAAGTTTTTAGTTGGTAAACCTAGCCCTAGCTATCCACCCCTCTTGGGTTGCATCTGATGTCTAGGTTTACTAGCTAAGAATAAATTGTACTCGTTTATTATTGCTGTTGTCGCTCTCCTGTCGTTGTCATTCCCCACTTGAATCCATCAAGCTGCACATTTGGAGTCCAGTAGGGCACCAGGATTCTCTTTCTACCACCAATTATTGATGCAGCCTAGGTCCTATTCAAGGACAAGGGTGTACCACTGCACATGAGGGAGGAGAGGTTCAATCTTATCTCATCCCCATTTTTATTCTACCACCTATTACTGCCGCTGCCTAGGTCCCCATCAAAGCCAAGGGTGTGCCACCCCACACGTGGGAGGAGATATTCAAGCTTAGCTCATTTTCATTCACATTCTCATTCCTATTCTCATTCCCATTCTCATTCCTATTCTCATCCTCATTTTCGTTCCCATTCTCATTCCTATTCTCATCCTCATTTTCATTCCCATTCTCATTCCTATTCTCATCCCCATTCCCATTCCCATTCTCATCCTCATTTTCATTCTTCAACCTATTACTGCCACTGCCCAGGTCCCCTTCAAAGCCAAGGGTGTGCCACTCCACATGAGGGAGGAGAGGTTCAAGCTGATGCAAATACAAATGGAAGAGAAGCGAGGAGATGCACGCTCTCGAGCTGAGATGGCCAGGCAGCATGCCAAGGAGAGGGTTAAGGCTGAGACCGCAGAGCGTGTTTCTGAAGCAGACCGTGCTTACAAGAACCGCCTGCATGCCGTGGATCCTATCTGGAACCAGAGGTGAGCCCACGCGTCAAAAAAATTGTGTGGCGGGGTGGGGAGTCACTTCATCTGTTAGAGTGGGCTGATGTATGATGGATCCTTTCTGGAACCAACGGTGAAACCATGCGTCTGTACGTTTGTGGGTGGGTGTGTGAGGGGCAGGGGGGGGGGGGGGGGGGGGGGGGGGGGGGGGGTCAAGTTTTGCCCAATTCATCTGTTGTAGTGGGCTCATGCGTGATGAATCCTATGTAGGACCAGATGTGCGCCTATGCATCAGTTAATGTACTTAATTTGTTTATATTTAACCAGTCATATGTTGATCAGTAATATGTTGATATCTATCCTGCATATGTTGATCAGTCATATCATATACTCAAATGCTGATATATTGATCAGCCTTATCATATGATCGTATGTTTATATCTATCCAGCACTTCGCTTCCACATACCACGTACCTCCATCACCACATATATCACCACATACCTCCGTGTCTGCCCGTACGAGACCCGGCCCCCAGGCGCAGTACCTGACTACAACCCATTGCAAAGCACAATCATGTCCATTGCCATCACCATCACCACCACCACCACATACATCACCACATACCTCCGTGTCTTCCCTAGGTACGAGACCCGTCCCCCAGGCGCAGTACCTGACTACAACGCGATGCATGCACAATGGGAGATGGACGCAGCACGCATCCGAGCAAACAACCGGCGTCCCATTACGGTGCCTAACGATTTCAAGCTTAACGATGGCACCCCTGCAGATCAGGCAGAGAGGCAGCACAAGGTGAGACTTCCACTATTTTTTTTCTGGTCTATGCGTAGCAGCTTCTAGGGAGCTCCCCTTACCTGTCCTTGGGTGGACCTGGAAGCCAGCGAGTGCGTTGGAAAGCTGGCAAGACAAGAATTCCAATGCAGTTGTAGAATGCATGGAAGCTGCCATGTGATGTGTTGCCCCAAAATATATCAGTGGGGTCATCCTAACATGGGGATGGTGGAATTTGCTTGTCATTTGGCATTACCCTGGGTGACATACAGTTTAGGCTTCAACCTGGCTTGAACTTCAAAAAATAGGCTAGACATTTTACTTGTGTGATGGTTAATGCCGTCAGAGCTAGAGAACAGTTGCATATGCTTCTTGATAACCATTATTCCATGCATTGTGCCCTTAGAACCCCAACGCTCGGAAAGTGAACAAAAACGTGGAGGCCCGATACAAACTTGGCAAATGAATAGTAGTTGTGCCTGACTCGTACTCATACTCATTTGAAACATACTTCATTTTTTACATTCCCTTCCTCTGCAAACCTGCTGCCAGCTCATCTCGTTGACAAAAGATTGCATCCTCTCCATCCTTCTCCTATTGTAGTCACTGGAGCGCCGCCAGCGTATCATTTTGGACAAGCAACTAGATTCTGAACTCCTGCCTGAGATGCAATGGCCGTACACAACACCCAGGGGCCGTGTGCGTCCAGTACCACCACCAGCCACTGTTGACAACCTGCCTGACTACAAGGTGGGTGGGGGGAACATGGAACATGAATTTACTTCGTGTTCATTCATTCACTCCTTCACTCACTCAAATACTCATTAATTTTTGGGGACTCTGTCTCTCTATATTATTGTATAATTACATATTAATTGTATGATTAACACCCTGAGACTTGAATTGCATCTGCTGACGTCCTGCCATGCATAATTATTTATAAAACACCAAGAACCTCGCAAAGAGCATGTTTTTGAAATGAAAACTGCTTTCTTGGCCATGAATCCCGCATATATAATGGCTTGTTGTTTGGTGTGCTACAGATTGCTGAGACACGTGCTAACATGCTGAGGATAGCGTACAACAAGGGAATGATGAAGCGAGGGCAGTACGATATGAAGGACGAAAGGTACGCCCAGCTGCACACTTGTCACTGCAAGATGCTCAACTCCTTTGATTTATTTTTGGCTATCAAAAGCGACTTCTAGGCAGCTCCCCACGCCATTTACTGGGCTAAGCCCAAAGGTATCAGTATTCCTAGAAACCTGTTGATGTCGGCTACCAGGTGCTCTAGGTTACTTCAGTTTTTGCTCAATGGCAAACCAGGAGAGCTGGCTAGAAGCTGCTGGCAATAGGCAGCAAGAAAAATAGTGTGGCATTACCTTACCAGATCACTTGGTCGACAATCTGCTGCTCATTTTCCTCACATCTGTTCTCTTACCAGGGATCGCAAAGCACTGGACAAGGCACGGAAGGAGGCTATGGTCAGAGCACAGACCTGGATGACGGTGCGTTGTAGTCTAACCCTAAACCCTTGTCCGTAGATAAGTAAAAAAATGGCTAACATGCTTTAATAAGCAATTGCAGTCTGAAAGTACTCTCCAAGGGGCATGTAGACTTATAATCAAAAATGTAATCTTCTATACATAGTATGAGTGTTGCTAGCTGCAGCATGTGTAGATGTCTTTTGGTTCAGTGGGTGGGTGTGATTCATAGAGCTTCCCACTCCAAGCTACCCTGTCCCTGCTCTCTCACTAACACACACAACAAGGGTGCATTTAGGGCTCGATGCGATCGTTTGAGGCTGTGTTGTATTGTGCCCATGGTAAAAGGTATGCCTCATGAGAATCAAGCTTATGTTACACATTAGTTGCCACACTTCCCCAACCAACAACACCCTATTCCCTGCGCCTGCATAGGCAGTCTGTTCACCCTCTCCCGATCTCAATCTGACTTATCTAACCTCAATCTGACCCATCTGAACTCAATCTGACCCACATGATATAAAACTGATCCCTTTAGCCTAATTGGCCCCCTCTGCCTATAACATACATATACTGATTGTGCACCCTCCAGATCCAGCAAGACATCCAGCGCAAGAAGAGTGGAGTAAGCGAGGTTGACATCAGTGGCCTAGGTGGAGAGCATGGTGGTGGCGGCACTGCAGATGCGATGATGGGAGGCGGAGGCGGTGGATCTGGTTTGAGTGTGGCGGACAGGAGGGAAGCCTTAGCTTCACGCAGCCAGGCACCAGTCCAATACATAGAAGCTCGGCATGCTCAGGTAAATTAACTGACTTATCGGAATATAGTTATATACCGGTGGTACATAGTTGGTGGATGTGGTTTGATGGGGCAGACGGGAAGGATACCCTAGCTTCTCACACCTAGGTGCCTGAGTGCTTTCCAATACATTGAAGCTTGACATGCACGGGTGCATGGAGTGGATGTTTATGTGTGTGTGTGTGTGTGTGTGTGAGCAGCTTGGCATGCACGGTACGTCAATAGAATACCCGCAGTACTGTTTACAATGTTAAGCAGCGCCTGACTAACAATCCACGCAGTCACCAATTCACTCAGTGCAATGCAAACAGGAGTGGTGTCTCGTTGTGATAGACCAATTGTAAGGGACAGGGCTATTGACTCTAAAAGCCCTCAAAAAGCCAAAGCCCTGAAAATCTGTCCATTGTTATGGTAGGGAGATCAATTAAAAATGGCAGATGCAACTTCTGGAATGAAATATTATTGGCTGTGGCTGGAGGAACATGTATTGAACATGAAATTACCATAGGCAGGCCAGTGTAGACCACAAGACATGCCCACGCCACATGTTCTGTGGGACTCGCATCAACATACAGATTTTGAGGTTTATGATCCTGTCCTGTTTTACACTCCTCTCAGGCTGAGAAGAAGGCACGAGGTATTGTTGAAGATGAGCTCCTCAAGCAGGGGCTGGACACTTACAAATATGTGGAGGGATGAGCGGGAATAAGATTAAGGAGGAGCAGACTTGTTCAGGGGGACTCCAAGATCTGCAGCTTCAGACGCACCCAGTTCCAAGATCTGTATCTGAGATGCAACGGACCCTTCAAAGTCAGCGTCTGGGGCGAAGGTGCAGCGCTTCCTACAACGATGATGAAGAGCCCCTGCCTTAGATAACTGCATTTGCAAATGTGATGCTTCTGCAGCAGGGGCTGGAAGCGAATAAATACGCGGACGGATGAGCTAGAAGCACTTGTGGCTCTTGACGAGGATGCAGAGCTCCTGCTTTAGATGACTGCGCTTGGATATGTGATGCCTCTGCAGCAGGGGCTGGACGCAAACACATACATGGGAGGATAAGCTAGGAGCACTCGTGCCTCTTGATGTGTATGCAGAGCTCCTGCTTTAGATAATTGCATTTGGATTTGTGTTGCCTCTGCAGCAGGGGCTGGAAACTTATACATGTGTGGAAGGACTTGAATTTGAATTGCTACAAGTGTGTGGAAGGATTTGCAAGAGCTGCTTATGGCTCAAAGCATATGAGGAGCCTAAACTATGTATAGCAGTATAGGTCTTTGGCTGTGTGGTGCTTTCTTCTACCACCCTTGCATCTCTCTGCTGTATGCCTATGTCCACTCAGTGACTGGTGGTTGTCCAGTCATGGTGAATATAGTTCTGTGTGTGTCTCTTCAACACAGACACAGAGTAAACTGGTGCCACGCGAGTTTCTGTGTGCGTAACAGTTCAGGGATAGCCAACTAGGCTGAAATTTATTGATTTCCTGACATTTATGAGGATGATTTCTCGAGATCTGAATTTTTCAGATAATTGATTATGATGTCCTAGAAATCTTCATTATTTGATAGAACTGTCATGAATTTTCACTGAAAGGGTGGCACCCCTGGCGGTGCAAAACCGCAAACTTCCCCTTGTTCAACGCCTTCATTTATTATTCATTGAAATTGACAGTTGGCAACTTCGTGCGTTACACCGAAGCTTGATGACACTTATCGATATAAAGTTTTGAACTTTGTTATGTCAATACATATTGACATGGCGCAAACTGTAAGGCTACTCATTGCCTGTACAGCTGTGTTATCGACTTGTGGAGGAGTGCCATAATAAACCGGCCAAGCCATGAACCGACACACTAACATGGGAGATTGATCAGGCTTTTGGGCACGTATTTAAACTGTCCGAATACCGTGTGATTGCATTCTGTATTCAGGAGTGCTGCATTTAAGGTGTTGTGAACTTGAACTTGGTTACATAGCTTCAGACAGAAATTGTCTGTGAAATATGGGGGAACACTTCAAAACTAAGACATGCAGTTGATATGCTCTAATGCTGTGGTATTTCAGTCCAGATTGCAATAGGAGTTAGGTAGCATTTAAGACCCTCACTCAATAATTATATCTAAAAATTGTGAATTGGTCACTCATGTAGAGGGGACAAAAAGAGCAGACACAAGATGACTGTATGTATGAGCCACTTAATGTGAAGCATAGCTTTTCTATTCGGCTACGATCAGAGGATTCTAGGCAGCTCCCCTGAGCAGCTATTCAACCAAAATTAACACGCCCTAATGTACCTTGTTCAGTTGCATGGCTCCAGCCTTTAAGTCTGCTCACCGTCTTCGGCAGTAACTTAACCACATTACATCAAAGCATTCTTATAAAAATATACTTGTTCCAATGTCCTCATAAAATCATTGATACACAAATGCAACTTTTCACGAACTTCCACCTCTAGATTGCTTATCAAGTAATGTAGAGCAATGATTTGGTTATCAATTTGGGAAATCAGGTCCTGATCATTACGGATTGCACTCAAAAGGCCTTTATGGCTACCGTCGCAAATCACATTAGTTCATTTTGAAGTAGACTACCGGTGTATGTAACGCTCATCCAGCCTGGCAGTCTGAAGGAGCAGATAGGCGTAGATGCATACAAGAGAGAGTGGATAAGCAGCCGATCACTGGCACCACAAGGTTTCCAAGTGTCAACTTACATAGCAGGTGTCTGAAAACTAGGGAAATATAACGTATGCATCAAGACAAAGCAATATAAGCGCTCCTCAAGTAAATTGAGGCGCTGAGAAAAAGTTAGAAATGCTGGAAAAGTTGAAAAGGGTCTGGTGGTGGTGGGGTGGGTGGACCCCAGAAAAGGGTCCCCAGAATTTCACCGGACCTGGGGGAATCGACCGCTTACACCCTCCTCGACCCTCCTCCTAACCGCTACCACTTCCCGATACCCAAACTCTGACCCTCCCGGACTTTTAATGGCGTTTCGCATCCTCCTGTCCCAAGTGAAGGCATGTCATCAGGCATGTCATGTAGCCCTGACAAACTAACCAACCAACCAACCAATTAAACTGATAATTTGACGAACTTCGATTTTTCGAAAGATAAGATCGCAGCTTGACAGATGCCGGTCTTCACAGAAAGCGAATCAAGGCGATATGGAAGCACGCGGTAAAGATAGCGCGGCGTGGGAAGCGGCTCCCAGCGGGTTGCCTGGGCAACCGAGCGTGACTGCTCTTGCGGGACTGGACCAGCCACATCAGGCAACTGCTCAGGTAACAACGGGTACTCGTTTTTTCTCGCCTTGTTACGGTACTTAGCTGCGATCTGGATAAGATGGAGGCTGAGCCTGTTGAGGGAGGCCTTCTGGTAGTGGGTGACGGTTCTGCCAAATTTCAGTGTGAGGTCAGTTGTGGTAATCAGGTGGGTGCCCTTTGGGGTGATGGGGTCCAGGTAACAAGTGATACCAGGTGGGAAGAGAGGGCCAAGCAGTCTCCAGGGGACAACAGGATCAGGGGTGGAGCTGGGTGGGGGTAATGATAACATGTAGTTGGATGTCAGCCTGCTGGAGCAAGGAGCTTTTGTGATAGGGAGTTATATCTCGTGAGGGTATGGGGAGTGTCTGGGCAGGCTTTGATCAGGGTTTGTTGCATTGTCAAGAGAGCCTTGGTGGTGATGCCCAGTTTACCACTGTCATTGAGAGACCTTGTAAGGGTGGTCGTGGTTATCTGGGCGTAGTCAACAAGGAGGGAGGGTACCCCTAGGCCTGCCTGGGTAGTGGTTAGGCAGACAGACGCAGAGGGAAAGGTGGTGGGCAGATTGCAACACGCTTTTGCCAGGGCTGCTATGGCCCTATCTAGGTTATGGATGTCTCTAGGGCTGTAGGGGTGCAGTGTGGGAGCAGATTCATGGGGTGTGCAATTGCAGGCTTGGCAAATGCCTCAATGAGGTGGCACCCCTGGATTTGGCAGATTGTAGTATTTGGGTCCCTTTTTCTCGGATTTGGTCGTGTGCTTTACGCATTTGGGGTGCCAGGTCAACGTGAGGGAGATGAGGACCCCCAGGTAGAGGTAGGGCGTGTCAGGGTGTTGGTAGGCGGCAAAGATGCCCCAGCCACTATTTTATTGTTGAGCAAGTGGGATGGTGTTGTCTTATTGGTAGGATTGGATGAGCAGGACTTGTGAAGGATACCAGTCACCACGCATTTACTGCCATTTAGGGGGTGGCCTGCCCACTGACTGAATTCCTGAACCTTCTGGCTTTGTATGGTAAGGTCCTCTACAGTGTAGGTAAGGACTGCTGTGTCATCAGCGTATCCTAGGCTGCCCGTGCAGTGCTGGTCTTGTTGGCTAGTGGTGAGGCAGCCAGCTTTGGGTCCCCTGCCTCCAGACTTGAGCCATCTGTGAAGAGGTTCGATGTAGAGGATACAAAGGAGTGGGGAAAGGGTGTCACCTTGGATGGTGCCTGTAAGAATATCAATTGGCAGTCCCTGGTGTCCCTCCAGGGTAACGTGGGTAGTGACCCGAGTGCATATGCCTTTAAAGGTGTCTATGAGGTCATTAGGGAGGCCAAGGTCATACAGTGTGCAAAGGAGGGTGTCATGGTTGATCATGTTGAAGAAGTTGGAGGAGTCAAAATAGCCAACTAGGAGGTCTTGTTTAGTCACTGCTGCATCTTCTGTATCATTCAGGACGTAGGCTAATTGCCTGTGGGTGCTCCTGTGTTGTCTTAATCCTTCCCGAGCCTCACTCAGGATGTTGTGGTGTTCAGCAATGCTGGCGGTTACTGCTGTGACCATACAACTTGGTGCCCCAGTTGCTGTTGGCATGTTGGAGACACAATGGCATCGCAGATCCATGATCCTCGACACACAACACACCCACCATCCTCACCCGTGCATCTCATCACCACTCATCATCCCCCCCTCTTTACATTGGACATACAGGGGCAACAGCAGGTCGGTGTGCCTGAGGAAGATGAATATGAAGATTTCGATTTCGATGCCCTGGATAAGAACGTCGCCAAGTATTTGAAGGAGAAGGAGGCAAGTCACAAACTCAGAACAGAAAGCAGGCTGCGAGCTCCTCTCGTTTTGTCTCGCCTTGTAACTTCCTGGCATCTTCTTCCCTCCTTGTCTTCCTTTCAATTAATTTACCCTGTCTGCAACGCATACCACATTCATCCACCCCAACCCCAGCAGTCTAGTCACCTCCCTCAACCATGGCAGGGACAGTATCAGAACCCGCAGTTGTCCCACATTTCAGGGGGCCAAGGACAACTCTGGCAACATCCCCAGGGTCCACCTTCCAGCAGTGGGGTATAACAATATTATCTTCCAGCAGTGGGGGTGACAACATTATCTGAGACACGTTATAGTGGCATATTATATATTAATATGTATGTATATATATTGACGTAGTATATTATACAGTGACCACATTATAGTGATACATCATAGTGGCATAAAATGTTATATATTGACATGATATATTCTATAGTGACACAGTATAGTGGCCTGCACATGTCCAAAGACAAGGAGAGTATCAGGGCGAGCATCTGCTTCTTGCCGTCATTTCCCCCTTCAGTTGGGGCGGGAGTCCCGGGGCCCCCTGGTTGTGAGGGTGCGCTAAAGTCTGAATCCTGGACGTTGGTGACGGTTGTAAGAGTTCACAAACGTCTGCATTCTGGATGTTTCAGATGTGGGCCAACGTCTTGCATTCGCGTCGAACATCCACTTCTCAGACGTTGCATGAGTTTGCATCCTTATGGAATCTCCGATATTGTGAGCATTTAAACTTCCACTTTATGAAAGTTTGCATCTGATGACTTAGCTGTGTCATCAGGCATGTCATGTTGCCCTGACCAACCAACCAACCAACCAACCAACCAACCAACCAACCAACTCAACTGATCATTTGAAACAAACTTCAAAACTTGTGACACAGTGCAACATGGTTCTCAAAGCCAGGCTACCCTACCAGTGTTCCTCACTCTGTCGTCCCTACATTTGTCCAGGCTGAACCAGCAGCCCAAGTGTTAAAAGCTTACCAGGCTGCCTGGGCTGCCTGGACTTCCATATTTACCAGGACTGCCCAATCAACTGCACCTGCTGCCCAACGACCGGCACTGGCTGTCCAACAACCGGCAACTGATGCCCACGAGGTAGGCCTCATGATGTTTGTTTGATCATCGTCGTGATCATACATGTTTTTCATTTTTGTTTGAGCATCGTCGTGATCGTAAATGTTTTTCATTTTTGTTTAACCATCGTCGTGATCATTCATGTTTTTCATTTTTGTTTGATCATCGTCGTGATCATGCATGTTTTTCATTTTTGTTTGTCAAGCCGCTGCGAAAGGCTTGTCCTTGGCTTGCCTTCTGTATATGGCCATGCATTCGGCCATGGATGATCTCTAGTTCAACAGTGTTCAAGCAAATAACCACTACCTCTACAATGAAACTGATTGGGTGAATGACCGTATCCAAGGCATCAACGGCTGTTGGGGTTATCTTGGTCATTCATGAGGTGATATAATGCTACTATTTTCCATGCTTCATCAGGTGTGACCTGTTTGATTATGTGCACATATAACTAGGGAATGGCAAATCATATGATGTTGACCAAAGACGAGTATGATATCATATGATATCATACAAAAATCATAAGATTTAATATCATATGATATGATGCCCCAGGCCAAAGTTACCTAGTCAGACCGCCGGCATCATATGATATCATATGATATCATATTGCTGACCCCTACATATAACTACATTCCCAATTGTTGAGTTCCTCGATTCTAGACTAGGGATAAGGGACGTGGGTTCTGTCCATGCTGTATAGGGTTCGATGGGGGGTGGGGGTGGGGGGATAGGGGCTAATAGGGCTAAGAGCGCTAGCTAGCTCTAAATGACCTGTTCCTCCTTCCCATCTCTTTTCATTTGAAGCGATTCTCCTGGTCCTGTCATTTCGACTTGCCAAACTAATCAACCAACCAATCCAACTGATCATTAGGCGAATTTCGAAATTTCGAAACAAAATATCGTGCAGCCAGATAATGCTATTAAAAACATGCGAATGGATAAAGCTTGCAGAAGGCTCTCGGTGGGTTGCCCAAGCAACCGAGCGTGACTCCTCTTGAAGGACGTCTCCCATATCCGAACTTACCTGGGGGGTAAGCTCGCAAACGAGTAGGCTTGCTGACTGGAATTCCCCAGCGGCAAGCCCCTCTGGCTCCCACTGTCACGGCCAGTGAGATATGAGGCACTCTGGTCGCCTTACAGGCCATGAGAGTAGCAACCGATGCACAGCCACACCAGTCAACTGCTCAGGTAACAATACCTTAACTTGCAGCTCAAAGCCTCCAAGCCATGCATCAAAACCTATAACATGTGCAGGGGTAATATAAGCACTGCTTATCTACACTCCTGAGCACAGAATGCAGTCACAAGGGTGTAAACAGTTTCCAGAAGTGTCTAGACGTTTCTTGACGTGTCCAAGTCGGATTCTGAGTCAGCGTCTTGTAGAGCCAGATTTGTCATAAATTGGTGTCCCAATTGCTGGCATGTTGGAGATACGATGGCAGCCTAGATCCTAGTCACACAACAACCTACCATCCCCCCCCCCCCCCCCCCCCCCCCCTTTTTACATTGGACATACTCCGGCCTTTTTTCCCCGCACCCTTATGCCATAACATCCCACATCCTCGCCACTAAACAATATCACCATCCCCACCCAATCATCAAATCAACACTACCCACCCACCCACCCCCTCTTGCAACACCCTGACCATGGCCATCAGCAGCAGCAACTACAGCAACACCCTGAAAATGAACATGACCACAACCATGACTATGACCTGCAGCAACTGCTGCAGCACCCTAACAATGAACATGACCACGACCATGACTATGACCAGCAGCAACTGCGGCAACACCCTGAAAATGACCATCAGCAACGACAAGAGCAGCAACACCTTGACCATCAGCAACAGCAGCAGCCACTGCAACAACAAGTGCAGCAGCAATTGCAGCAACACCAACAACAGCAACTGCAACAACTGCAACAACACCAACAGCAGCAACTGCAACAACTACAACAACAAGAGCAGCAGCAACTGCAACAACAACAGCAGCAGGAAAGGCAGCAATGGCAGCAGTGGAACCCACAGCAGTCGCAAATCTCAGGGGGCCTCGGACAATCCTGGCAACCTCTTCTCAGATACCGCGTGAGTTTGCAGCCTTATAAAACATCTGATATCGGGAGCATTTCAACTTGTACTTTATTAAAGTTTGCATCTGGTGAATTAGCTGCATCACCAGGCATGCCAATTCGACCTGAAAAATTAACCAACCAATCAATCAACCAACTCAACCGATCATTTGAAACAAAGTTCAAAACTTGTGACAGTGCAATATGGTTCTCAAAGCCAGGCTAGCCTACCAGTGTTCCTCATTCTGTTGTCCCTGCATTTGTCCAGGCTGACCAAGCAACACAAGCTGGCCCAGCTGCCCAGGCTGACCTGGCTGCTGGGGATGGCCAGGCTCCCAGGGATTGCCAGGCTGCCTGCACTGCCTGGGCTGCCTGGGCTGACCTGGCAGCCGGGGATGACCAGGCTGCCTGGGCTGACCGGGTTGTCAGTGAAAAAGAGAAGGAAGTGCAACATCAGGTGACGTGGGCTCCTGTTTGCCCTCTCATAACCTCTGCTGGCGCATGCCCTTCTTGCCCCGCCCCTACATTTACGTTTGCCCCGACAGTGTCTGCCGCTGCTCCAGCTTCGGTTAACCCGGTGAGTTGTGTCAATTAGCCGTCACACCTTTCCACTGGAGCGGGAAGGGGTGTCGTGATAGATTAATAAGGGTTGTGTCAAATAGCTTCGTCCCCCTGGTGACTTGTGCCAAATAGCCTCTACCTTTGCAGTGGAACGGGAGCATGTCTGAGGGGGGTACTAAGATGCCAAGGGGCATGGTTTGGTTTGCCCTGGTTGAAGCTTATTGCAGACTTGTGCAGTGGAGCGGCTACATGTCCGGGGGGGGCAATAGGACGCCAAGGGGCAGGGTTTGGTTTGCCCTGGTTGAAGCTTGCTGCAGACTTGTACAGTGCTCCCGCTGTCTTCCAGCTGTCTTTTCATGCTTCATGGGAGGGTCAGCCGCTGATTGGTCTGGTAACTTGCATAGCTTCTCTTTTCAGCTACCAGTAGCAGCTTCTAGGTAGCTCCCCTGACTAGCTGGTCAGCTGCTGAGTGGTCTGGTAACATACATAGCTTTTCTTTTCACCTAGCAACAGCAGCAGCTTCTAGGCAGCTCCACTGACTGGCTAGTCAGCCGAGGCTACCAAAACCTAGTGCACCTTGAAGCTGACACAATCTGGTGTCCAGAACTGCTGAAATATTTGGGTGTAGCTCAGTGGCTGGCTCAAGGAGCTACTGCTCGTAGCAAAATAGAAAAGCTCTGTTAAGTTGTGGAAATCCTGTTGTTCCATGGGCCAAGTGCTACCCCGTGCTATGCATATCACTGCTCGTAATGCTACCATGTGGCTACTTGTACTGCTGAGAGGTAGCAGTACAAGTCACTTCTCTTAATGCTACCTTGTGGCTACGTGTACTGCTGACTGGTAGCAATACAAGTCACTTCTCTTAATGTTACCTTGTGGCTACTTGTACTGCTGACTGGTAGCAGTACAAGTCACATCTATTTATGTTACCTTGTGGCTACTTGTTCTGCTGACTGGTAGCAACACAAGTCACTGCTCTGCTGGCTGGTCAGATATTTGCTTTGGCTAGTCTGTCCACATTAGTCCCACGACTCACTCCTCTTCATGCTACCTTGCGGATACTTGTACTGCTGACAAGTAATAGTACCTTCTTCTGCTTGGTACGGTCTCATTCCCAGTCCCCGAAACCACACAGCGGACACGGACAATTGCCAGCCGTACTGCACTGCAGAAATTCAATATGCGAACTTTACCAGCCCAGCTTTGTGGTTGGTAACCCTCTGGTTGCCACCATTTGCCACGCGCATGTGCACTGGATGCACCATCTCTCCCACCAATTGCATTGCCTTCACAATGTTATTGCCAGTAATTTGAATTTCTCGAGTCCTTCATGACCATTCCTTCTTGCTGAGCGCTCTCGCCCTTACACCGCTCATGAGCGCGCCCATCCCTTGTCTGTAACTTCTTCTTAATGCATCAAATCGTGCAACGGCAAGTGTGTGGCAGAGTTTACTCAATAGATGGTCAACACCAAAGATGTCACGACCAACTGGGAAATGCACACAAAGTAGAAGCTTTAGGAATGTAACTTTGCAATTGCGCAGATTCGATTTTCTACCTGCCTGAAGCGTGGATTGCTACCATGGTTCCGAGCCCAATTTTATTGTGAGAGAGTGACAGATCCTTCTATTGAAGATTATTTTAGCTGGTCAAAGCAAGAGTTTGCACACCCAACTGAGTATCTGTGTGTGAAGATCCCTGCAGTGGGGCTGCGTCATACGGCAAGCGTGTGTTGCAACCCAGCCACACTCAGCCTGATATTGATGTAAGGAAATGGAAAAATGCATTTAATTGATTTACTGAGATTGGATTGAACTGCGCTGCATGGAGAAATATGGACAATGAGTGTTGCCCTGATGTCATAACAGCTCATGCCCACAAAGGTATTATTTGCAGTGCTTGTGCTTGTGTCTGGTAGTGGATCTCTCACATGACTGTAGTGGTGCTGTGATTGTGAAGTCATCCAGCAAGCGTGCGTCTCATCCCAGCCACTCTGGGCATGCTATTGATGTAAAGAAATGGAAAAATATTTCACTGAGATTGGATTGAACCGCGCAGTGAGGAAGAAGTATGGACAATTATTGATGCCCTCATGTCGTGACAGCTCATGCCTTAAGCTATTATTTCCAGTCCTCATATGATTGTTCATTTAGTTTCACAAAGTGTAGGCTTTACTGAGATTATAAGTGCACTATGCGCGTAAAATTGTTTTCAGTTCAGTGGGCAGTGATAAATAAATTGATAGGCATCTTGTTCCTTTCTCACAGCAACTCACCTGTGCCATCCTGAGGTGGACGCTGAGGGTGTGTTAAGTTTTTTTCTAGCGCAAGAAAGCGACTGCCTTGAGCCTTTTGGTAATACTGCACTTGCCTTGGCTAGTTTGTGGGCACCCAGACAGGTAATTCAACAGCCTTTGAATGCTGTACAATTGTGCACATATTGTTCTTTGTTGTGTAAATATATATCAACATGTAGATAGATATGTTAGCTAATACACTCTATCTGGTCTCTCTTATCTTGAAAGATACCAATCATTATTTCAAGGAGTCCAAAAGCTACAGTATGCATTTCGTTTTACATCAACCCTCCATCTCTCCATCAAACTTCAAGCCCTCACAGCAACCTTCCATCCCTCCCATATGCCTTCCATATATCAACATCAACACTCCCTCCCTCTTATATGCCTTCTTTTTACCAACATCAACCTTCCATCCCTGTCATACCTCCCATCAACTCCATTCTTAGGTAAGGAACGACGGCGTGGTTGGGGGTTACGAAGGAGCTGGTAAAAAGGGGGCCGTAGGGAAGCCTCCACCTCCTGCTGCCTCGGCGATGACGCCGTCCCCAAGTGCTCTTCTACTGCCCCCAGCGAGGATGCCTTCGACCTTCGATGCTTCCAAGGCCAGTCACACTGGCCAGGTCACCCCCTGTGCGATCGATGATGAGGATTATGAATCAGCAGCAGCACCAAAACTGGACAGATCACCAGTTGAGGATGGAGCCAGCCTGGATGATGATAGGGATGAGCTGTCAGTGTTGCGTAAGAACAGCAACACTGGCCGGGTTACCCAGCCCAAGTTCCAGGCTGGTGAGTTGGGTAAGCGCTCTAGGAGCGTCACCCCCACTGGACTGGGCAAGAGCGCACCTGTGCCGAGAGCAACAGTCACAGCAAAGACAGACAATGGGGATGGTGCTGCCAGCCCCAGTGGAGTGGGCGGAGCGAAAGGTGGTGGCTTGAGTTCCTCTGATGATGACAGTGACAATGACGACACCCCCATGTCGGAGCTCTTGCATAAGAAGCGACTTCAGGCCGCCAAGAGGCGCGCCAGACAGGAGAAGGCCACCTCTAGCTCCGCCCCTGCTACCTATATGAAGCCCCCCTCCGAAACTGACACGCGTTGTGTAAAAAGGCGCAGCAAGCCATCCACTCCTTGCTCATCAGAGCTCCCTCTCCTGATGCCCAAGATCCACCTCACCACGCCAGACCTGATCACGCCAAGCGTCACGTGCAACACGTCTGTCTTGGCCACCAAGCCACGCAGGTCAACAAGAGCTACTGAAAATTATGGACATAAGCTACCTGGCTCCATCCCCAATGGGGCCCTGGGTATGGCCGTGCCGACATGGACCCCCCTCCGGACATCTGACGCACATGAAGAGAAGGTCAGCATACATTACACTCCGCTGGGTATGGCCGGGCCTCGGGAGCTTGAAATGTTTCCCACAGAATCGGAGAGGGCTCCCTAGAGTCCCGGGGATCGGATAGATGATCTGATGCTGTGCCATCGACACGTCCGGGGGCACCTATAGTAGCTGGGCTTGTAGCTCCTTGCTCTGCGGAGCCCTCTCCCATCCCTTGGGCAGGAGCTGCTGGTCCCAAGGAGCTTGCCACACTTAAGGCTCAACTCCTGGAGCAGCAGAAACAGGCTCAAGCCTGGGATGGGCGCCAGAAGGAAAATGCAGAGCTGAGAACCCTGCTGAATGATGCAAGAGTGAAAGGGAAAGCTTGTTTGGTTTGGTTTGATTGCATGGCCTATCAGCCTCCAGATAGCTCACTCTCTGAGGGCAGAGTAAACACAAAAAATAGTAACGCTCCTGCACCACACTTGAAACAGGAGAAGTCTTTAACTATAAGAGACTATGCAATCAGCGGAGAAGGGTTGGAACTAGGAATTAAAGGGTTACACAACTATAATAGCGCAGCTAGGTTAGGCAGGGTAAGAGCAAAGTTACATAACAACAAGTAGAGGTAGTTTACCAGATGGTGGGATGTACGCGCGTCCAGCTTCAGAAGTAACTAGTAGATTAAAAGATAGCCCTGGAAGGGAGCGCGTCGCGTGATGTGTGAACCCATCAGGGTTCGGGTTTGAGGAGCAGTACATGGGTTAAGTACTGCTCCAGCAATCCCGGGCCGGGGGGGCCCGGGAAGCCGGCCAACGGTACAGGTCTTAGAGTAGGAGAACCTTCCCGTTACAACACTATTGAGTACAGAAAGAAAACACATAGGACTAGACAGTCGAACTACATGTCCACGTCACCGCATGATTTGGGTATCGGGGAGAATGCATCACCTGTTCTCCACAAACTATGTCTTGGTTCTGTATGTGCAACGTAAAAGAAGTCCCTGGACATGTGATGCTTTGTACATAGATGTTGAAGGATGGTGGCCGATATAGGGAAGAAGGAACATGGATCCAGCCAGCAATTCGGCTGCTCGCCAAACATCATGCACAAACAGAATTTAAGTTAGACATTTAATTTAGACATTGGCAGAGCATGGTCACGGTGGTGGTGGTGGTGATTATAGAGCTGATGGGTATATGTACCCACAGCCTGTTAACTCCCTCCCCCGTAGCAGCCCCCCACACCCCCACTCTCCGCCTCCACATGCATCCGGCAGCCCACAGCGCGATCAATACGCTCCCCACAATGCTACTGGTACCTCTGGAGGCAATGGATACACCAAACAATCTGATGATGACAGTGGATATAGGGTGTATATGGATGAGAGGAATGGAGGCGTGTTTGTGGATACTGCCGGACGGCAGGCTGAGGGTGAGAGAAGAGGTGAGTTTTGTCCGGAGTTGGTGCATTGCCTTGCAGATGGTGTAGGCACACTGCCTTGTGTCTTGTGTATATGAGCTTTTCCCTGTGTCTGGTGTAGGTGATGTGTCTGTGTCTTGCGTAGATGAGCTTTGACTTGTGTAAGATCCACTGTTGGATGGTTGGTGCTAGTGATCGGAATCAATATAACCTATCATAGACACACAATATATGACATAATACGTCCACTTCTCGTATCAATTCACCATCTCCTATCACAGATGCACTAGGGGGTCGACAAGCAAGAAACAGCCATGCTGTGGATTGTATGGCCCTCCCTGGCACAGCCCAATAAGGATCACCGCCTGGCCCACTCCCGGTTCACATGGGACAATCATACAAGTCCATTGCTCCCTGCCATACATTCATGATACGCAAACATATATAAAATATAATATGAGCCTGAATGGGCCATAGGAAATAAGGACAAAAACACTTTGTACTCATAGCCACACAAACAAATTAACAATTAGATCCGATTAAATAAATAATTAAACATGCATCCAATTCTCATGTCACTGCACCATCTTTTTTCATAGATACACTGGTGGGTTGACTATCAAGAAGTAGCCCTGCCGTGGATCGTATGGCGCCTGGCTCAGCCCAACCAGGATCACCGGCTGGCGCCTCCCCTGCACATACTGGCCCACCCATCCATTTGGAGTAAAGTAGGGCACCAGGAAAAATGTAATCATCATCCTCAGCATCCGTCAATGAAGATGGGTCTACATTGGTGGCAGGAGCCTTTGATCCTTCATTACGGTCCTTCATTACTACCTCTGCTTTATTCAATGCAACTTCCGCGAGGGCCTCCCGCCGGCTTTGAGAAACTCCATCAGTTGAATGGTCTTTCTTGGTCGCGCGGTATGCGCCATGTCATTGTTAGCAATGGCTGCGACCACGTCCTTCCTGAGGAGTTGAAGGTTCCTCATGATTGGCTTGATGTGCGCGCGCCAGCGGCCTCTGCTGCCGGAGAAGAGTCTCCTTCCGCCATCGTGGAAGCCACCCCCCTAGTCATACCTCCAACTTTCCAATTTCTTCTCCTACTGTTCGACGCCTCTCTCCTGAGGTTGAGGACGTTCTGATGACTCTATGTTGTGTTCAGACACAGATCATTCAGTATTCTTCGGGTGTCGTGCCTCCTACCGCCCAGTTCGAATCTGATGATAGCCTGACTGAGGATGAGGAGGATCTCCAATCTGATGATGATGATTTGAAGAGTGCTACGAGTGCGGACAACGGTGGAGGCACTCCGTCTACCGCTACTCCAGTCTTTGAGACATCTTCAGTTTCGCCTGTTTTTCAGCCAGAGCCTTGGATGCTGGATCCTTGGACCGCATCTTGTACGGTAGGATGGATATGAAGGCAACTCGGGCCAATGTTGATAGCAAGTTGCGTACTCGTCGTGTGATGGCCTTCACTGAGGTAGGACAAAAGTGTCGGTCATTTCTAGGGCCGGTTCCTGTAGGAATTCGCTACCCTCCTGATACTGGTGTTACGTTTGGTGGTGTGGGGCGTAGGAATCACGAGAAGCTAGGCTACCAGTGGGTGAAGATTCCTCGCCCTCTCTGTCCTGTTAAGCCTGATTTTGAGCTGTTAGTGAGCTTTGCGCTGTCCCTGCCGGAGATTAGGAACATAGATGACCAGCGCGCGTATGACGCTGGTCTTGCCGCTGAGTATTTTCTGGCGATTCGTAAGTCTTTGGCATCTTTGACACCTGCTCTTGCTGCTGCTTCGGCCTCTCATGGTGAATCCTCGGTAGATCCTGCTCTGTTAGGTTTCAGTGCACTGCCCCTGGACCGTCAGGAGTTCATGGTCTTGTCCATGATGCTCGCTAACGTGACGGATGCCATGGTAAAGGTATATCAGGACTATGCCTCTCCTCGGGACATCTTGTTAGATATCCGGGAGAGGCATTCTGATAACCTTGCATCTGGTGTCCCTCTCATGGTGAACGAGCTTCATGGTGCTGTCATGCGCCCTGATGAGCGAGTTGATGACTTCTTTCGCAGGGTTCGGGGTTACTGCCCTGACCTCCGCAGTGCTGGGTCTCCAGTGACTTTGCACTACGCCATGGGTGTCATCATTAATGGTATTCGTCTGGGGCGCTTCGATTCGCTGCGCATCGAGTATGGTACGATGCGACACCAGAAGGTTCCTATTGATTACTGGTCCTGTCTGGCAGAATATAGATCATTAGACATCTTGAACATTGCTCTCCCCAGGTCAGACTCCAGGCATCCTGGGTGGTCCCGTGACTCTCCCCAGGTTCCTGCCAATGCTGCATTCAAGCATGGGCAGGGATCTGGTTCTCAGGGTTCCGGTTCTGCCAAGAGACTCCTGGAGTGCACTTGGGGACCATGTCCCAACAAGAAGACCCACTCGGAGGACCGCTGCTGGACGAAGTTTCCGCATCTGCTAAGGGGCAAGGATGGTGCACTGGGTACAGCACCCGCGCCCATCAACTTGGCCCTTCCAGGTACGCTAACAACGAAGCAGTTGTCCGCCTTGCAGGCCCAGATTGATGGGTATGCTTTGTCCAAGAAATAGGAGGTACGCTCTGTCCTTTTCTCTTGTCACACGAAGTTTTCAAACGTGTGTAGCCCGAGCCTGTCTGAGGGTGTCTGGCATGTGGATTATGGAGCTGGGATGTCTATCACAGGTGATCTGTCTTTGTTCACTGTGTATGATGCTTCTGAAGCTGGCCATCAGTTCGATTTGGTGATGGGGTGGTTCAACAGTGGGTAAAGGATCCATTGTGTTATGTAGTGATTGGTTACCAACATCAATTACTCTTACTGATGTACTCTACATACCCCACTGTCCAGTGAACCTCCTGTCAGTAAATGCTGTGGCTCATGCTCAACACTACAAGATTTATTTTGATAGTCTTAGCTGTAATGCCACACATGGCTCTTCTGTACTCTGGTCTTTCCCTGCCTCAAGTGATGGTGTGTACAAGTTCACCTGTAGGCCTTGTACCATCTCCCGTGGCTGTTCTTTTGGTGCTGACACTTACCCAGTTTTTGCACTTGATGTTGATGAGGATGGTGGAGTTGTTATACCTACCACCCCTGAATGGCTGTGGCATAGGCGGCTGGGTCACCCTGGCTATGACGCCATGCACAGGCTTGTAAGGGATGGTATGGTTAACAACTTACCCCTCACTCTACGTCAGGTGAAGAAACTGGCTAAGATCCCATGTGATGCTTGTCAAAAGGCTAAGGCAAAACGTATCCCTTTTCTTAAAGCAAGCAAAACTAAGATCCGTGCACCTCTGCAACGCCTGCACTTAGACATCATGGGACCAGTTCATGTTAGGGGCTTGCGTGGGGAGTTTTATATTCTGTGTCTCACTGACCAATACTCTGGCCATGCTGAGGTATTGTGCTTGAGGTCCAGGGATGAAGCTCCCTTAGCAGTTCAAACTACCATCCTCAGATGGATGACTCAGCTACATGGGTTTGTCTTCAAATGTCTGAGGTCTGACAGGGCTAAGGAATTTCTGGTAAAGTGGTTCGCGGATTGGTTGATATCGGTTGGGGCAGTGCATGAGTTGTCGATGGTATACACTGCTCAGCAGAATGCAACTGTGGAAAGGTACAATGGGGTCTTACAAAATGTAGCTAGGAGTATCCACTTGGAGTCTAAGCTAGCTAAGTCTTTCTGGCCCTATGCCTTCCTAAGTGCTTGTTACCTTCGCAATCGGCTGCCCAATCAGGGAGACAAGACTCCATACGAGCTGTTCTTTGGGGTTGTACCTGATGTGTCGTTGTTGCGTGTGTTTGGTTGCCCTTGCTATGTCACCTTAGTAAATGGGACGAAACGCAACAAGCTTGACGAAAGGGCGTTATCTGGTAGACTGGTTGGGTATTCCCTGGTGAGTAAGGGTTATTTGTTTAGGTTCCGAAGTTGCGCCAGGTAGTAGAGAGTCGTGATGTACTCTTCTATGAGCAGTTCAGCTATAACTGCATACCTGGGCTATCCCCTTATGACGGGTCCCCGTATGTATCTCGCATCCCTGCTGCCATCAACAGCCACATGCTTGATTCTGCAGGAAATGCCTTAGACCCTTTACCAACCCCAATTGTTGATCGCTGTCCTGGTCATGGGATGACTTTGCGTCCCAGGTCAGGGACTGATGATGTTGTATTGCGTGTGAATGTACTGGGCGGGTGGGATTCTGATGTTCCTTCAGGCATAGACTTACCTGAATCTCAGGGGGTGGCCAGGCCCTCCTCTGCGCCACGTTCCGTCGGTGAAGCTTTAGGATTTGACCGGTCCCAGGTCATAGTGCAGCCTTTGGTAGGTCCGCTGTCTAATAGTCGCCTACCCCCGTCCACCTGTTCGAACAGGTGGACGGGGGGTGGCGACTATTAGACAGCGGACCTACCAGAGGCTGCACTATGACCTGGGACCGGTCCAATCCTAAAGCTTCACCGACGGAACGTGGCGCAGAGGAGGGCCTGGCGACCCCTTGAGATTCAGGTAAATCGCTGCCTGAAGGAACATCGGAATCCCACCCGCCCAGTACCTTCACACGCAATACAGCACCATCAGTCCCTGACCTGGGACGCAAAGTCATCCCATGACCAGGACAGCGATCAACAATTGGGGTTAGTAAAGGGTAAGGCATTTCCTGCAGAATCAGGCATGTGTCCGTTGATGGCAGCAGGGATGCGTGAAACATACGGGGACCCGTCATAAGGGGATAGTCCGGGTATGCAGTTATAGCTGAACTGCTCATTGAAGAGTTCATCACAACTCTCTACTACCTGGCGCAACTTAGGAACCCAAACAAAATAACCCTTACTCACCAGAGAATACCCAACCAGTGAAGCGGAACTATGTTAAATGGCAGTGGTAATTACGTAGCGTGAATATGGATGTAATATAATACGTGGGGGCGCCTAAAGACACCGAGTAAGAACTCTGGATTAGATTAGCTTCTTCGACCTGCGAGGCTGATTTATAGTAGTGTCGCGCACGCACGTGCGGGCGAGACATTCTGTATGTAACTGCTAGCCCTAGGGCTAGGTTGTAGGTATCGCAGGCAGCTGTTACCGAGACCGGGTACGATACCGGTTCCAGGCGGTTACGGCCAGCGGGCGGTACCTACTACTTGGCATGGTTACGGACAGGTAGTACGACGAGTGCTCTCGGCGTATACCTGACCTGTAACCACTGTAGCAAGCCTATCTGCTACACTCCCCCCCCTCTGAACCCCCCGGTCTCCTTGAGTCCATGTAGTACAGAGAGAATTATAATGAATACCCTGGGTATCCAAGTTGGTGTCTTTGTCTTGAAAGTTACCGTCTTCCTCTTAGATGGTACTCTCCTTGTGGCAACATTCGTAGGCTTGGCCATGTACTCATGGTATGCCTGTAAATGTTTCACATTCTGTTCAGGTTCCCAACTGTCCTGATCATCTCCAAATCCTTTCCATCTCACAAGGAATTTGTTGACAGGTTTAGGCTGACCTCTTCCTTTCCTTTTCTTCTGAGGAATTGTTTTCATATCTAAGATGCATCCAACTTCCCATAACGGAGACCCATCTGTATCATACTCCAACGGCTGTGGTGGGACATATGTAGAGCTAGGTGCGTATGGTTTCACTAATGAAACATGGAATACTGGATGGACTCTCATCAGCGGAGGTAACTCTAGTTTAACAGCTGTAACCACATCAACGTTAGTTGACCCAGGGGTTCTCTTTCCCACTAGCTGAATGACTTTGTACGGTCCTGTAAACTTGAGAGCAAACTTAGGACATCCAGTGGCTTTAAACTTTAGGTTCTTTGTACTAAGGAGAACTTCCTGTCCCACCTCATACGTTAGATCTCTCCGTTTCTTATTTGCTTGAGTAGCATGTCTCTCTTGAGCCTTCCTGACGCACTTCTTTGCGTACTCGAGTCTGTCTGTATACTGTGTTAAAAACAAATCAGCTTTCGGCACATAGCCACTGAGCTTTGCTTTAACTGCTAAATGAATTGGAGTGAGTGGCTGTCGTCCATAGAGGGCCATGAAAGGGCTCATCCCAATCGTTCCGTTCTTGGAATTATTGATGGCGAACTCAGCTGTGAACAAATGCTCATCCCAATCATCATGATATGGGCTGACATAATGCCTTAAAACATCTTCCAAATTCTTGTTCATAATCTCCGTCTGGCCATCCGTCTGAGGGTGGAAAGAGGTAGAAAATGCTTGCCGTATATCCAGAACCGAGGCTATTTGCTTTAGGAACTTTCCTATAAACCTGGCATCTCTATCCGTGATTATCTTCTCGGGTAACCCATGGTATCTGAAAACTGCCTTCAGAAAAAGATTTGCATAATCTTCCGCGTTGATGTCAGTTTGGCATGGTTCTGCAATGCAAACTTTGGAGAGTTTATCCACAAAGACTGCGATCGCATCCCTTCCATTCTTTGTTGGTGGTAGTTTAGTGATCAGATCCGTAGTGATACACTCGAAAAAATTCTTCGGGATTTCGACTGGGGTAAACACTTCTCCTGGTTTCTGGTTTGAAGGTTTATTGATCTGGCACTGATGACAGGTCTGGATGAAAACTTTTACATCTGCTGATAAATTGGGCCAGAAAAACGTTCTTCTAAGCATGTCTTCTGTCTTATCTCGTCCCATATGTCCAGCATATTTTGGGGTATGCATCTCTCGCATAATATCTGTTCTCAGAGATCCAACATGTGGAACGATAATTTTCCCTTTGGAAAAATAAAGTCCCTTGTCTGTAGACCATGTCTTCTTGGGGTGAAGGAATGTGGGATCTTTACTGTACCCAGCTTTGATTTGGGTCATCCAATCTGTGGTTTGTGAGCTTGCGCAGACCATACATGCGACTACCAAAGATGTCAAAGCAGGACTTCGACTTAGAGGGTCTGCCATGTTGGTTCTACCGGCTTCATAAATCCATGTGAAGTCAAAACCCATCAATTCCTGTTCCCATCTGGCCAGTCTTCTAGACAAAATAGGTTGACTTGCAAGGAATTTCAGAGGATGGTGATCTGTAACCACTTTAAATCTTTATATCCCTCTGTATAGCATTGCATTCTTTCAGGGCTGACACTGCTCCTAACAATTCTTGTTCTGTGGTGGTATAATTCTTTTCTGCAGAATTGAACTTCTTACTCGTATAAGCAACCGGTCTACCATCCTGAAGAAGGACAGCACCAGTTCCTAACAACGAAGCGTCTAAAACTACCGTAAAGGGTTTCTCAAAATCTGGCAGAACTAATACCGGGGCTATGACTAAAGCTTCCTTAAGCTTCTCAAAGAGTTCGGTATGGTTCGCTGACCAATGAGTACCAAAATCTGTCCCCTTTCTTGTAAGTTCATGGAGAGGGACTGTAAGTGAACTGTATCCTTGTATGAATTTTCTGAAATAGTTAGTCAACCCTAAGAATTGCCGCAATTGCTTAACATCCTTTGGGATTGGCCACTTGGTTACTGCGGAGATCTTGGCAGGATTGACCTTGATGCCATCTCTCCCGAAAATATGACCCCAAAACTTCACTTCTTTCATATTGAAGGAACACTTGCTCAACTTTACATGTAATTTCTCTTTCTCCAAAACTTCGAACACTAGCTTGATGTGTTCAACATGCTCCTCTGGAGTCTTACTGTATATCATGATATCATCCAGATATATCACTACAAACTTATTCAAGTATTTATGGAAGACTCTGTTCATGACTGCTTGAAAAATCGCCGGTGAATTTGCTAATCCCATTCCCAACACTTTGAATTCATAATGTCCCATGGGAGTAGTGAAAGCAGTCTTATGAGCATCCTCCTCAGATATCTTAATCTGAAAATATCCGGAATCGAGATCCAATGAGCTGAATATGGTACTACCGTTCAGTTTATCAATTGTTTCATCAATCCTTGGGATGGGGTACTTGTTCTTGATTGTTTTCTTATTGAGGGCTCTCCAGTCGCACACTTCCTTGAAGCCTCCTCCAGGTTTAGCAACAAACATAATGGGTGCACCAAAAGGTGATGTGCTTGGAGTGATAAACCCTTTTTTCAACAATTCTGCTACATACAGCTTACACATTTCCAACTCTGCTGGACTCATTCGTCTGCAGGGTCTATACGGTGGAACTGTATTTGCATCCAACTTGATAGTATGGCCAATGCCTCTATCTATATCATCAACCTTGTCAATTTTTTTGAAAAGGACCTTGGATTCTTGAAGAGTCTGTCGCATGATATGTCTCGGTACTAACGTCGGACATTCTGCAGACTCTAAAAGTTTATTCTCAATAGCATCGTCTATGCTGAGAGTCTCTATTGGTGGTGGAAGTGGTAATGCTTCTTCTTGTTGTGGGGGCTGCCCAAGCTGCTCTCTTTTCCTTTTTTCTTTACCCGTCGCAGTAAAAACTGCTTTCTTTTCAGTTCGGTTATGTGCACTCCCTTGCTGATTCTTACTCATACTCTGGCAAGTATGGTTACTATGATTTGTATATTCCTGCAGATGCTCTCCATCTGAGGGGAAAACAAGGCCCTTTCCTGTTACGGAAGGTTCCAGTCCTTGTTCCTGATCATTTGTCTCTTGTCTGGCAGATTCTTCAGACATGGGCGCTAGCAGGTCTTCTATGCTGTTGATACTTCCATCTCCTTTCTTCTTGATGGAGACTAGGAAATGTCTCGACCCTTTCCTCAAGGCTCGAACAGCTTGTTTGGCAGACATCACGACATCCTGTGTCATTGTTAAACCGTTCTGGTTAATCTCCATGTAATGAATGTATTCGGCCGATCTCGTGTACGTATCTCCTTTTGAGATTGGGTATAGTGTACATTTAGGAGATGCCAACATTACACACTGCTTTTTGTAGCTAACTTCGGCTTCCGTGGCTTCTAGCCAATCTTCGCCTAGAATGAGGTCAACTCCTGCTATCAATTTCTTTACCACTAACACTTTTTGTGTACCAATGTACGTGCCAATCCTGAGGCGCATTTCTGCTGTCCCCGTGACATCCATACTGGTTTCTCCAGCCACTTGCTTGTATATTATCTTGGCTGTTTGTCACGTGCAATCCTGCTTTACTTGCTAGATCTGCTGTGATGAAGGAGTTTGATGCTCCACTGTCCACATGTACGAGAGTACTTTGTCCTTGGACTAGACCTTGAAACACCATTTTCAACGTTGTTTTGGATGTTTTAACATGATTCAAAACTTTTTGTTGTGTGCTTAGGTCCGGCTTATGACCTGGTGGGTCATACCAAATTTCAGTATTCTTACTGGTACTACATTTATCCATTGTCGTTGTGCAATAGATTCTGTCTCTTCCAATATACTGTTTGATAAGCTGCATACCTTTTAGGTATTTTACCCATGGCTTTAGCTTTCCCATTGTACTTGGGAGTACGAAGACTGCAGACGTCTGAGGGTTCTTTACTTTCGTCATCGTGTAATGATGAAGCACATCCGCTATGATTTTCTGTGGTGGGTGGATCCACACCATTTTATCTTTGAAATCATGCTGGAAGAACTCTTCGTCTTGCAGCTGTATTGGGCATGTGGTAGCTAAGGGGTTACGATTGAATGCATAAATTCCGCAAATGTCTCCAAGGGATTCCATAATCTCAGTGTACACCTCAGGTTTGCACATGTTACACGCAACACTTTCCTCAGCCTCGCTGGGACTCAGTGTTTTTATTTGGTTAATAACATGAACAACTGGTGAAATTTGAAAAAATCGTCTTTTCCTAGGGAATTCTACCCCCTTCCACATCATATCGGTCCTCGGTGGGTTGCCCTGCCCACTAGGACTAACCTATTTCTTACCCCACCTAGGGCATGGCTCATTAGTAACCCGTCCTGCCTCGACCATGTGTTTTTCTGGTACGGGCTTGCTGTGCGGGCAACTGCCGCCCTTCCCCTGCGGTCTGTCGCACTGACCGTATGGGATGTGGCAGCCTGGGCAGTTACCTTCTTTCATCTGCCATAGCTGCTGCGCATTGGAGATTTTCTTGTTCTTCGCATTAGCTTCTTCAGGAGGGCCTAGGAGCTTCATCACTCTCTCGGTCTTGTGGTACCCTCCAGCAGACTTGTGCGAGCCGCTGGCTGCATACAAGGAGGTTGCCTGTGATTTGGGGGGGAAAGGGGTTATATAAGGGGGTTTTGCCTTCCAACTTTTGAAGGGTCCTCGTTCCTTAACTTTCTTATCCCATTGGGACTTCTCTCGCTTCTGTGAGTTCATTACCGCATCCTTCTTGAGTAGATGTTGAGTGAGATCTTTTAGAGCTTCAAATGGCTTTGACTTCTCGTTATAGTAGCTGACTTCTTGGAATTGAGGACTCAATGAATTCCTGAATCCTGTCAACAAGACCATCATGGGCAAATCCAACTTCCTGATTAATCTGTTAAAATTAATGATATGGGTTTGGATGGACGTAGTCCCTTGCTTGAACTCATTCCTCATAATAGTCTCTAGGTTCTTCTCAACTTCCCTTCTGGAGTGTAACACTAGAAGCTTCTTAGCCCACTCTAGGAAGTAATTCCAAGTAACCTTTGAATTATCGTGGGAGTGCTGCTCGCGCCACATCTGGTGGACTGAGTCACTCAAAGTGTGTGCCGCGGCAGTCACAATGTTGACTTCCCATTCTCTACTCCAAGGTACCGTGAAATGCATATGTGCCAACTCGGTTACCCCCATGACCCACTGTTCATACCCGTCTAAGTTCATATTCTCTTTGAACCTAGGCTTGACGACGCTTGCCGCTTTTGTCATGCTGAACTGCTTCTTTAAAATCTGATCTTTCTGATTAATGTTCACAGACCTGCGCATGATGGGTTTAGAACCGTCCTCTGAGGAACCACTGCTTGAGTTACCTGAGCTATGGGGCTTTCTTACCTTCCTTTTGGAGCCCACATGTTCTTGTGGTGGGTAGGTCTGTGGCCTCTGCTGCTGATGTACATGCTGCTGCTGCTGCTGCTGCTGCTGCTGCTGCTGCTGCATTACATGTTGCGGCTGATGCCATGTCGACTGATGTTGCTGACTCTGAGGTTGCTGCTGCTGCTGCCGCTTCCTCAAAATCGTAGCATATTCAGCCGGATACGTCCCTTCTGCAGCCTCTCTAAAGTGCTTTCCAATGTCATCAAAAGACGGGCAAACCCATGGGTCGTTTTTTTCATTGCCCGTTGATGCTGCACCTCCAGGAACACTTTGATAGTGTGTCTTTCTTCCCTCGATACCACTGAGTTGTCCAGACTGTTGAGCTGTTCAGCCACTTCAATGCTTGCATGTGGCCAAGTCTCACTTGCTTTCTTGACAGCGAAAGCCACCTTTTAAAAAGCGGAACTATCTACTTTAGGTCTGGGCTCCTCTGGTTGGTAAGGCTTATAGGGCCTAGGGGATGGCCTCTTGGCCTGAGGGCTGCCCTCATGGCTGCTAGTAGGGCTGTACGTGTCAGACCGCTTGGAGCCTGGGGCTGTACGAGATTGATATGTTGGGAGGCTGGGGGCTACGCTCTGGGCTGGGCTTGAGGCTGGACAGGTCGCTGTTCGAGCGGCTGTTGCTCGGATAGCTAGGGGACGAGGGCGAGGCTGACAGTGATCTCTCACGGGCCCTGAATTCCTTTCTAGCTGCATGCGACCTAACGTGGTCCTTGATCGTCGCCATGAGATTTTCGTTCTCGAGGGAAAGCCTGTCGATTGCTGCACGGTTATCCGTGATTTTCTTGGATAACTTAAGAGTCGCTGCCTTAATGGACTCTGCAGTCGTGTGGGCCTGCAAATAATATTCTGCAAGCTTGTTCTGATTCTCCCGAAGCTCATCCTGCATCGGGATGATCTGCTCCCTGTGGAGATCCTCGATCTCTTTCTCATGCCTCGCGTTTTGGAGACTGAGCTCCCGACGATACGCTGTGTCGTTGCGCTCCTGTTGACTGCCCAGTCCTGCATGGGGGTGGAAAAGAGTGTCACGGTAAGAGGGTTTGCTAGACATACTGGTCTGCTCGCACTTCTCACTTTTCTCTTTCGTTCCTTCTTCCCCATCTGCCGGAGTTTCCGGTGCTGCGAGCGCTACTTGCGCTTCGAGCTCTGGCCCTGTCTGCCTAAGCTCTGAGCTACGGACTTCTTGCACCTGACTGGTTGCTTTCGCTTTCGAAACAAAAGTCTGTTTGCGATTGCCCCATTTGCGCTTAAGAAGCCTTCTGAGCTCATCTTGAACAATCTTCGCTACCCGCGTCTCTGTGCTTGTTCGAGTTCTCACGGCGGGTTCAACTGATTTTTTCTCGATCCCGACGTTCTTGTCTGGGATCTTCTTTCTCTCGGCCTGCTTGCCGGTCTGCTTAATCCCGACGTTCTTGTCTGAGATTGTTTTCCTGTCTACGGCGTTCTTGCCGGCTAGGTGAGTCTTGCTCACTTTTTCTTTGCGAACAGGGGGCAAAGTAAGGGGATTCTCGATGTTCTTACCATCTATCCTCTGCCCGAGATCCTCCATGTGCTGACCGATTCGGTCCTCCAAGAGCTCCATCTGCAACTCATGTATCCCATCAATGGGGCTGAGGAGGTTACGGTGACTTCGGCCTCTTAGAGTCGAGCCGACTCCTTCAGCTCCTGCAGTTTGGCTCGCTTGCGCGCATTGGCCAACTTCCTGGCAGGACTGTCGCCCTGGCGAGCATGTGTCCGGGGAGAGCCTTCAGCAGGCCTCAGCCTGGGCGAGATGTAGGGAGATGTCATTGTATGATAGTACGGACCAGTTCCTCGCGAAACCAGTGAAGCGGAACTATGTTAAATGGCAGTGGTAATTACGTAGCGTGAATACGGATGTAATATAATACTTGGGGGCGCCTAAAGACACCGAGTAAGAACTCTGGATTAGATTAGCTTCCTCGACCCGCGAGGCTGATTTATAGTAGTGTCGCGCACGCACGTGCGGGCGAGACATTCTGTATGTAACTGCTAGCCCTAGGGCTAGGTTGTAGGTATCGCAGGCAGCTGTTACCGAGACCGGGTACGATACCGGTTCCAGGCGGTTACGGCCAGCGGGCGGTACCTACTACTTGGCATGGTTACGGACAGGTAGTACGACGAGTGCTCTCGGCGTATACCTGACCTGTAACCACTGTAGCAAGCCTATCCTGCTACAACCAGTCTACCAGATAACGCCCTTTCGTCAAGCTTGTTGCGTTTCTTCCCATTTACTAAGGTGACATAGCAAGGGCAACCAAACACACGCAACAACGACACATCAGGTACAACCCCAAAGAACAGCTCGTATGGAGTCTTGTCTCCCTGATTGGGCAGCCGATTGTGAAGGTACCAAGCACTTAGGAAGGCATAGGGCCAGAAAGACTTAGCTAGCTTAGACTCCAAGTGGATACTCCTAGCTACATTCTGTAAGACCCCATTGTACCTTTCCACAGTTGCATTCTGCTGAGCAGTGTATACCATCGACAACTCATGCACTGCCCCAACCGATATCAACCAATCCGCGAACCACTTTACCAGAAATTCCTTAGCCCTGTCAGACCTCAGACATTTGAGGACAAACCCATGAAGCTGAGTCATCCATCTGAGGATGGTAGTTTGAACTGCTAAGGGAGCTTCATCCCTGGACCTCAAGCACAATACCTCAGCATGGCCAGAGTATTGGTTTGTGAGACACAGAATATAAAACTCCCCACGCAAGCCCCTAACATGAACTGGTCCCATGATGTCTAAGTGCAGGCGTTGCAGAGGTGCACGGATCTTAGTTTTGCTTGCTTTAGGAAAAGGGATACGTTTTGCCTTAGCCTTTTGACAAGCATCACATGGGATCTTAGCCAGTTTCTTCACCTGACGTAGAGTGAGGGGTAAGTTGTTAACCATACCATCCCTTACAAGCCTGTGCATGGCATCATAGCCAGGGTGACCCAGCCGCCTATGCCACAGCCATTCAGGGGTGGTAGGTATAACAACTCCACCATCCTCATCAACATCAAGTGCAAAAACTGGGTAAGTGTCAGCACCAAAAGAACAGCCACGGGAGATGGTACAAGGCCTACAGGTGAACTTGTACACACCATCACTTGAGGCAGGGAAAGACCAGAGTACAGAAGAGCCATGTGTGGCAGTACAGCTAAGACTATCAAAATAAATCTTGTAGTGTTGAGCATGAGCCACAGCATTGACTGACAGGAGGTTCACTGGACAGTGGGGTATGTAGAGTACATCAGTAAGAGTAATTGATGTTGGTAACCAATCACTACATAACACAATGGATCCTTTACCCACTGTTGAACCACCCCATCACCAAATCGAACTGATGGCCAGCTTCAGAAGCATCATACACAGTGAACAAAGACAGATCACCTGTGATAGACATCCCAGCTCCATAATCCACATGCCAGACACCCTCAGACAGGCTCGGGCTACACACGTTTGAAAACTTCGTGTGACAAGAGAAAAGGACAGAGCGTACCTCCTATTTCTTGGACAAAGCATACCCATCAATCTGGGCCTGCAAGGCGGACAACTGCTTCGTCGTTAGCGTACCTGGAAGGGCCAAGTTGATGGGCGCGGGTGCTGTACCCGGTGCACCATCCTTGCCCCTTCGCAGATGCGGAAACTTCGTCCAGCAGCGGTCCTCCGAGTGGGTCTTCTTGTTGGGACATGGTCCCCAAGTGCACTCCAGGAATCTCTTGGCAGAACCGGAACCCTGATCACCAGATCCCTGCCCATGCTTGAAAGCAGCATTGGCAGGAACTTGGGGAGAGGCGAGAGTCCCGGGCACTCGGGGAAGTCGACAGATCGCTAAATGCGTACGAGCGCAGCGGAATGCAAGCGGAACGCACGCGGGGTCCGCGATTAGTCATAGTCCTTTAATGACCTGGCACTTCTGACTCTAGCGGTAAGCCCTATACCCGCGTCGCGTGTAGCTCAGAATCCTGAGACATTTCGCCTACATTTCGCCTAGGCGGATTGTCGTCGAAATGTCTCAGACTTCTGAGATATTTTGACTGCATCTCGCCACGCACGGCGGCTTGTGCACGGTAATGAGGCGAAATGTTCGGTCTTCTGAGACTTTTAGCCTGTACTTCGCGTGCAGGGCGGTTTGGGCACGGTGGTCGGAGAGGTCACATTTTCAGGAATATTTTCCAGGAGCATTTCTCAATTACATCAGGATTCGAGAAGATAGATTACATACATAATAAACTACCGTATGCATCCATTAACTTATTGATCTACCTATATATCTATGTAAGCATCCTTACACATGTACATCCGCTACATCCCATATATTTCCTCTATATCCATTAACCTTAGATAGACAGCGAGCAAAAGACAACGAGCAGCCAAATTGCTGGCTGGAGCCATGTAGCTAATTAAGTTCAAGTACAAGTATATAGGCTGCAGCCTGCAGGCAGCTATCCATTTGTCTACTCATGAAGACATACGCCCATATATCCACTAAGTAGAAACGTCCAAGCAAAGCTATACATCTATATATCTTCGCCGCTTCTATTATATATTTCCATCTTCTGCATTAATAGTTCCTTCGTGGCAGCAATCTTCATCGCAGCTGTAGCATTTCCATCCATCCTCCCTGCAAGACATGCAGAGCAAGGCAGGAGATAAAGAGCAAAGAGGGGCAGGGATAATGGCAAGGGGCAGGACGACAGTGATGAGCAGAGCAGGGCAAGCGATAGAGAGCAGAGAGGGGCAGGGATAATGGCAAGGGGCAAGACGACAGTGATGAGCAGAGCAGGGTAGGTGTTAGGGAGTAAGGAGGGGCTGGGATAATGGCAAGGGGCAAGACATCAGTGATCAACAAGGCAGGGCATGCAAAAGAGAGCAAAGAGGGGCAGGGATAATGGCAAGGGGCAAGACGACATTGATGAGCAGAGCAGGGTAGGTGTTAGGGAGTAAGGAGGGGCTGGGATAATGGCAAGGGGAAAGACGACAGTGATGAGCAGAGCAGGTAGGTGTTAAGGAGTAAGGAGGGACAGGGATAATGGCAAGAGGCAAGACGGTAGTGATGAACAAGGTAGGGCATGCAATAGAGAGCAAAGAGAGGCAGGGATAATGGCAAGGGGCAGGACGACATTGATGAACAAGGGAGGGCAGGCGTTAGAGAGCAAAGAGGTTAGGGATAATGGCAAGGGGCAAAAGACGACAGTGATGAGCAGAGCAGGGTAGGTGTTAGGGAGTAAGGAGGGGCAGGGATAATGGCAAGAGGCAAGACGGCAGTGATGAACAAGGCAGGGCCGTCGGTATTTAGGCAGACCTTTGAAATCGTTTGAATCAACTTGTTTGAATCAATGAACCCCTATCAAGCGGATTTCCCCTTGAATCAGGGTACCTTGAAAACAGTTTGAATCAGTGATTCAATTCAAGCAGCTTATTCATTGAATCAGACGGAAGTCAATCAAGACAATATCAAACGGAATTCAAGGTGGTCGAAGATATTGCACTTCGAAATGTAGCTAAGCTCCCATATGTAGGATGCCGAGAGGTAGGAAGCTTTGAATCCGAGGCGGGCGAGCGCCTAGCGATAACCGGCACAAATCCGTACCTTGTAGTACATTAGTTGTGCTTTCATTGGCTAGACAAAAATCTAGGGTGGGGTGTAGGTGCTAGCAAGATGATGGCTGTAATCTCAAGTGTCACAACTGGCTATGTAACCAAGTTGAAGTCTGGCTATGTAACCAAGTTGAAGTCTGGCTACGTAACCAAGTTGAAGTCTGGCTATGTAACCAAGTTGAAGTCTGGCTATGTAACCAAGTTGAAGTTGAATGTAGGAGTTTGGAAACAGCCCAAGTAGGGTGTGTGTGCGTGTTTAAGTACTCGCACTTTGGACAATGGTAGGAAAGAAACTTTTACAAGAAAGGAAACAAATATAATGCCAGAAAACAAATTGGTATCATATATTTAATTTTCCTGCTGAGGACGGCTTAGCTGGCTCGAAGCTACACAACAACCTAATATACAGAGAGACAGCCTAATGGAGCTGGCTGGAAGCTATACAACCTGGCACACAAAGTGAAAGTCTTATGGAGCTGGCTGGAAGCTGTACAACCTAATGGAGCTGGGTGGAAGCTTTACAACCTGCCACACAAGTGAAAGTCTAATGGAGCTGGCTGGAAGCTCTACAACCTAATGGAGCTGGCTAGAAGCTGTACAACCTAATGGATCTGGCTAGAAGCTGTACAACCTGTCACACAAAGTGAAAGTCTATTGAAGCTGGCTGGAAGTTCTACAACCTAAGGAGCTAGCTGGAAGCCGTACAACCCATGGCTGGAAGCTGTACAACCTAATGGAGCTGGCTGGAAGGTAGGTCTAATTCAGTTGTAGGGAAAGTATTCATCGTTGTGGGTATCGCACAATTGATGAATACAATACAGTGCTCTCGTGGGTATCGCACAAGAAGGCTGTATATTGTCAACTACCAGGCCCGGCTATTGTCCAAGGTGGTGGAAGGGATAATAGGCCTATCTACTGCTGTACTTGAAATTTCAAATTAAATTTTTGGGTTTTTTGTATGAGGGTTTAAAGGTACTGCCTGTCCTGGTCAACAAGGACAGGCAGTACCTTTAAACCCTCATAAACAAAACCCAAACTAAAGTCACCCTATGATTACTGCTCCATGCTACTATATATTCAGGGCACTAACATGCCTTAATATCCCATTGGCTAAGCTTGGCACCACATGATGGCAGCTTCCAGGCAGCTCCACTACTGCATATTCGTCCTTTACTTGCTCCCAACAGCCAGCATTCATGAATGACCTGCAAGGGAAAAACATTAGAATGAGTTAGATAATGCTGCTTAGAATGTGCTGCACTTATCATGTTGGTGACTTAAGTGTGTGCAGAGGGTGGTGGATGCATACATGGCTAAACGCATTGACCACCCATTCTGTAGCAAGCAGCCTCAAGGGCGCTTATGCGGCTACATAATGGGCAGGTGCAGCTAAGCCATATTTTTTATTACTGACATGCTTTAATTAAGTTGTTACATGAGGGTGGTTCAGGCATACCATACAAGGCAAATCGCATCTCCCGCCCATTCTGTAGCAAGCAGCCTCAAGGGCGCTTATCGGGCTACAGTATGGGAAGGTTCAGCTAAGCCATATTATGATATTATTGATAAGTAACATGCATTAATTAAGTTGTTACATGAGGGTGGTTCAGGCATACCATACAAGGCAAATCGCATCTCCCGCCCATTCTGTAGCAAGCAGCCTCAAGGGCGCTTATCGGGCTACAGTATGGGTAGGTTCAGCTAAGCCATATTCTGATATTATTGACAAGTAACATGCATTAATTAAGTTGTTACATGAGGGTGGTTCAGGCATACCATACAAGGCAAATCGCATCTCCCGCCCATTCTGTAGCAAGCAGCCTCAAGGGCGCTTATCGGGCTACAGTATGGGTAGGTTCAGCTAAGCCATATTCTGATATTATTGATAAGTAACATGCATTAATTAAGTTGTTACATGAGGGTGGTTAAGGCATACCATACAAGGCAAATCGCATCTCCCGCCCATTCTGTAGCAAGCAGCCTCAAGGGCGCTTATCGGGCTACAGTATGGGTAGGTTCAGCTAAGCCATATTATGATATTATTGATAAGTAACATGCATTCATTAAGTTGTTACATGAGGGTGGTTCAGGCATGAAAGCATAACTCACCACAACTTCTTGCCAAGTCCTAGTTTCGCTCCCCTCGAATCCTCCGAGCGAGCTGCAAGTGGAAACAGACATCAAAGTTAGTGAATGAGTGAGTGTTTCAAGTAGCTCAGTCCCCCCCCCCCCCCCCCCCCCCCCCCCCCCCATCCCCCTCCCAACCCCCTTGTTCTATAGTGTTGTGTAGTGTTGTGTAGTGTTGTGTAGTGTTGTATAGTGTTGTGTACTGTTGTGTAGTGTAGTGTAGTGTAGTGTACTGTTGTGTTTTGTCGTGTACGGGTCCCAGCAGCTGCAGCATATTTTTACCAAAGGCCAGCTGCCCACCTAGGGATCTGCCCAGAAGCTGCAGCATATTTTGTGTGGATCCAACTCTTACCCCCACCCCGCCCACCCACCCCCCACCCCACCCCCAACCCCTGTAGATAGCGCACCTGCATATCCTTGGGCATAATGGTTACCCGCTTGGCATGTATAGCCGCCAGATTAGTGTTCTCGAAGAGGCCCACCAAGTAGGCCTCTGTCGCTTCCTGAAGGGCCAAATTTGCCCCTGCTTGGATTCTGTAATTTCCGAAATCTTGTACAGTTTGTCGAACTAGCCTCGTGTAACTACGTGGAGCAGCTTGCACTAACGAGGCAACGATCACAAGGCCAAGATGCAGTTGGCGACCAGGGCTGCTCACCGATGCATGTATGCCTTGTGATCGTTGCCTCGTTAGTAGTTGTCTCCAGTCGAAGTGAAGAAAAAAAGAGGAAGAGGAGGATCGTAGCGTAGCGTTCAGAATGCGAGTTTACAATCTGGTGGCTCGAATTGCACTTGGCCGGTTCAGTTTGTGGGTTCAGGGGTTTGGCGTGCGTGGGCTCCGTTGCCAGGGATCTTCTACTGGGCGCGGGGACAGCTGAGAGCCGGACAGGAGTACGGTACACGGTTGCTTGGAACAACAGTCCAGCTAGCACTACAACAGTTCGCGTCCCGGATTTATTGGAACAGGGAAGAGAGGAACCAACGGTGAAGGGCCAGCAAGGGTAGGAAAGGGAATATACGGTTAGCACAAGGGTCTATATTGCTTATTAACCGTAGGTATTTCGGCCCAATTTCAGCAGTGAATACAACTGCATTATTTAATGAATAACTATTCAAATCTTTGCATACCGTACTTCCTTTAAGTTACATAGACTTAGATATGAATAAGGGATGCTTTGGAATATATGTCAAAGAGGTCATCAATGTAATAAAACATGTTTATAACATACCCCCATAGACTATCCTACAGTAGGAAAATGGTCCCTGAACTTGTCAGGTACCCATATGGGATCAGTCCGATTCAGGAAAACCAAAGATCAGAAGCAGATTCGAAGGAACGAGGAAGTTCTGAGTTCAAATCAGTAGTTACCGATCTGCGCTGTTTAAACCGTAACCAGTTGAGATCCTGAATCCCATAGACTATCCTACAGTAGGAAAATGGTCCCTGAACTTGTCAGGTACCTATATGTGATCAGTCCGATTCAGGAAAACCAAAGATCAGAAGCAGATTCGAAGGAACGAGGAAGTTCTGAGTTCAAATCAGTAGTTACTGATCTGCGCTGTTTAAACCGTAACCAGTTGAGATCCTGAACCCCATAGATTATCCTACAGTAGGAAAATGGTCCCTGAACTTGTCAGGTACCTATATGTGATCAGTCCGATTCAGGAAAACCAAAGATCAGAAGCAGATTCGAAGGAACGAGGAAGTTCTGAGTTTAAATCAGTAGTTACCGATCTGCGCTGTTTAAACCGTAACCAGTTGAGATCCTGAACCCCATAAACTATCCTACAGTAGGAAAATGGTCCCTGAACTTGTCAGGTACCTATATGTGATCAGTCCGATTCAGGAAAACCAAAGATCAGAAGCAGATTCGAAGGAACGAGGAAGTTCTGAGTTTAAATCAGTAGTTACCGATCTGCGCTGTTCGAAAGGCGCGGATCTGTAACCAGTTCTCTAAGCTCAGAACTTCCCCGTCCCTTCGAATCTGGTTATGACATTTTGTTTACCTGAATCTAATTTATCAGATATAGGTACCTAAGAAGTTTAGAAACCATTATCGTAGTGTAGGATAGCCTACTGGCGTGCAGGGTCCCAACTGGTAGCTGTTCGAAAGGCGCGGATCTGTAACTAGTTCTCTAAGCTCAGAACTTCCCCGTCCCTTCGATTCTGGTTATGATATTTTGTTTTCCTGAATCGATATAATCATATATAGGTATCTAAGAAGTTTAGAAACCATTATCTAGGTGAAGGATAGCCTACTGGCGTGCAGGGTCCCAACTGGTCGCCGTTCGAAAGGCACGGATCTGTAACCAGTTCTCTAAGCTCAGAACTTCCTCGTCCCTTCGAATCTGGTTATGATCTTTTGTTTTCCTGAATCTAAATAATCATATATAGGTGCATGAGAAGTTTAGAAACCATTATCATAGTGGAGGATAGCCTACTGGTGTGCAGGGTCCCAACTGGTCGCTGTTCGAAAGGCGCGGATGTGTAACCAGTTCTCTAAGCTCAGAACTTCCTCGTCCCTTTGAATCTGGTTATGATCTTTTGTTTTCCAGAATCGGAATAATCATATTTGGGTACATGAGAAGTTTCGGGATCATTATCCCCCATTGTTCATCAGGTTTGATTAGCATGACCCCCATCAGGGTTGTCTAGGTCCTGCGACGCAGATCCCGCATGCACCGCAGGCGCAGGCCCCGAGAATCCGATTCAAATATGGCGACCTGCTTCTCCGCCCATGCGCGTGCGGTTACGGCGGTACTGCATGCTGTACAGTTCAAACTGGTCAGCGCAATGGGTTAGCGCTTCAACTTAGCGGCTGTGCAAGCTTTCACTGTTCACTGCGCGTCAATTGGTTCTCGACTCAGCGATATTCCTGCAGAATAGCGCACCATGCTGCCTGCTTTCCTTGAATTAACTTGGACTGATCTATTCATAGCTTCAGCCATTCCCGAATTGCTTCCTAGATCCGTCAATACCTACATGCGCGAGCACTTTGCTTCCGCGGCACTTTGCTTTGGGAATGGTTGTGCTTCAACTCAAGACTGTAGCGACCTTCTTCTCCGCCCACGCCGGCGCGTGCGGTTAAGGTACTGCATTTTTCGTTTCGTCAAGTGGTGCCTTACTTGACCAGAGTTGTGTCGCAGGCATTAAGGCAGCTGCAGCAAAATGACCTATCATGGAGCCGCAAGAGTTCCAATGCTCGAGGTGTGAAACAGGTGCGCAGTCAGATAGCGACATGCTGCCTGCTTTCCTTGAATTAACTTGGACTGAGCTTGCTTTCATAGCTTCAGCCATTCCCGAATTACTTCTGAGATCCGTCAATACCTACACGCGCGAGCACTTTGCTTCAGCGGTACTTTGCTTTGGGAATTGTTGTGCTTCAACCCAAGACTGTAGCGACCTGCTTCTCCGCCCCCGCGCGTGCGGTTAAGGTACTGCGTTTTGCGTCTCGTCAAGTGGTGCCTTACTTGACCAGAATTTGTCTCAACTTTGACTGACTCGCTTTTTCGAGTTGTTCCGCAGGCATTAAGGCAGCTGCAGCAAGTCGACCTATCGTCCAGCTCATCATGGAGCCGCAAGAGTTCCAATGCTCGAGGTGCAAAACAGGTGCGCATTCAGATAGCGAATTTGGTTTGAACCATGGCTGCTATTTGAAAGTCGGAAGAATGCGCATTGCTGCCAATGTATCTCAACTAACGCTCACCAACGAACATTTGTCTGCAGGTCTCACTCTTGCGACTGGTCTCGCGTCAGAACGCCTGGATGCTTATGACCTTGAGGCTGAAGACGATGTCGTTGATGAACAAGAAGCACAGCATGCTGGAGTTTCGTCAATTCGTACCTGAGGAACTACTTCGTGGCCAACTGCACTTCCTTAGTAGCATATATATCTAGCTCTTCAATCACTAATTACTATCATGTTTAACTATCTAAGGATTCATTCATTATGGTGCTTTCAATTTCTGTAACAAAGATCGAAGAGTCCTGCTGTCCAAATATGCGCCCTCAGTCTTCAGTGCTTGCATTGCTTTACGAAAAAACAGATCTATTTGAACATGGTTTGAGTCATGTTTGAAACAACCAACCTTGTTTCAAACCTTTTTCAAGGGGAACGTTGATGACGGCTTGATTAAGATCTATTTGAACATGGTTTGAGTCATGTTTGAAACAACCAACCTTGTTTCAAACGGATCTCAATCGGTAGGTTTGATGGCCGACTGATTCAAACAGGAAACAAAGATAGTTTGAATCAAGGTTATCTCCGATTGAATCTAAGAATGAATCAAACGAACAATTCAAACAGGATTTTCTTTGTTTCAAACGACCCTCAAAGAAGTACTAAATACCGACGGCATGCAATAGAGAGCAAAGAGAGGCAGGGATAATGGCAAGGCCCAGGCAACATTGATGAACAAGGGAGGGTGTCAGCATGAATTGCGGTGCTCTCAAGCGTTTTATGACTTGGTGACTACTTATGTACTCCCTTAGAACTATCGGCCCTGATAGCTTCCCATAGTGATAGCTTCCCGTAGAACTGAGTCATCCTTTAGTGACTCAGTGTCAGCTTCCTATTGACTGCCTGTCTCTCTGTGTCTTATCGGTCTCTCCCTGACATTTCCTGTGTTAAACGGTGTCAGGGTGACAAGATCCGGGCTTAGGGTCTATTCAGGTTACAGGCATCCACTTCGCCCACCGCTGGTGTCCTTTAGTGTACGTCCTTGCTTGTAACGTTATTCTCGTCTCTGTGTATAGATTGGCGCGTCTGTCTCCGCTGCATACATCTCTGTCCACTCTTAGAAGTGCTTAATAGCTGATAGGTTCTGGGCTTCATCTCGATCTACCACTGCTTTATAATGCAACTTCCGCGTGGGCCTCCTGCCGGCTTCGAAAAGCTAACCCCACAGAATGGTTTGTCTTGGTCGCGCGGTATGGAGAGCGTCATTGTATCCAATGGCTGCGACCGCATTCTTCCGTTCAAGACTCGTGTTCCCACTGATTGGCTTGATGATTGCGCGCCAGCGGCCTCTGCTGCCTTAGATGAGTCTCCTTCCGCCATCATGGAAGACATCCCCCCCTACCAAACCTCCATTTCTCTCCCTCCTTCTCCTCTTGTCCAACGCCTCCTTCCTGAGGTAGAGGATATTCTGATGCGTCTATGCTGCGTCTCGACTCAGATCATCAAATACAAGTCTTCTCCTCCGCCTCCTGATGCCCGTTTTGAGTATGACAATGCTGATCTGGCTCGCCATAAGCATGAAGATGGCTACTACACTGAGGATGACGATGACGACGAAGAGGAAGACCTACAGAGTGCGCGGAGTGGTGACTTCGGTGGAGTCACACCTTCCACTGCCACTCGTGTTTTTGAGTCTCCGGTGTTTGAGCACCAGTCGGCTCCTCCTCCTCCTCCTCCTTCTCCTGTCTACAAGCCTCCGACTGCTCCTCCGCATCCACTTGCGGTACCTGAGTTGGCTATGCCGACTTTGCTGAGAAGCTCGTCACTTGGTCCTTTGATTCCTCCCCTCCCCTTTGTTCGCAACCCTTCTGAGCGAGCTCTTGCTGGCTACCACACGCGGTCTCGTGAGACTGCTGCTGCTGCCTCGAGTGTCCACAGCGATGCTGCTGGCCCCTCCCTGAATCCACCTCCACCTCCACCGATGGAGCAGCCTCCTGCCCCTTCTCCTTTTCCTCCCCCCCTGCCCTACTACCCGAATCGCTCGCTGGGATGCTTATCCTGGGAGCACCTGCTTGATGGCTCCTGGACCACACCTTCGCGCATGGATGTGCGGAGTTGCCGCCAAATTCGCCAGGCGCAGAAAGCTGGTGACTCCTTGGACCGCACTTTGTACGGTAGGATGGATCAGGCTGCCACTCGGGCTAATCTAGATACAAAGGGGCGGGCTAGGCGAGTGATGGTGTTCTCTGAGTTGGGTCATGCATGCCGTGCTTATCTGGGGCCTGTGCAGGCAGGGATTGACTACCCCCCTCCTGGTGGTGCTACCTTTGGTGGATTGGGAGTTCGAAATGCAAATCTACGCAAGTACCAGTTTGCCAAAGTTCCTCTCAGCTTTGTACCTCCTAGGCCAGATTTTGAGCTACTCGTTAATGTTGCGAGTTCTTTGGATGAGATTGAGAACCTTGATGACCAGCGTGCATATGATGCTGGCATCGCTGCCGAGTACTTTCTGTCGGTTCGCGCTATGTATGATGCCACGCCGTTTTCGCCTGTTGCCTCACCACCTGCCTCTCCTAGTCAGACTCGTGTAGATCCTGCACTGTTAGGATTTAGTACCCTGCCCCTTGCACGCCAGGAGTTCATGTGTCTCACCATGATGCTCGCGCACATGACGGAACCGATGGTACAGGTGTATCAGGATTTTGCTACACCTCGCGATATCTTACTGCATATCAAGAGGCAGCATTCTGATGCCCTTGCTGCTCGGGTTCCCCTCATGCTTGTTGAGCTTCGTAGTGTGACCATGAACAACTCTGAACCCGTGGATGTGTTCTTTCGCAGGGTGCGGCAGTTGTGCACTGATCTTCGCAGTGCGGGATACCCGCAGCCGCAGCGTCACGCGATGCACACTATAATCGATGGCATCACTCACCCTCGATTCGATTCGCTGCGCCTCCAGTTTGGCTTTGAGTTGTACCAGAACAAGACCGTAGACTACTGGTCTTGTCTTGATGCTTATAGATCGTTAGATTTCTTAAATGTGTCTCTCCCCAGGTCTGATCCAAGGCATCCTGGCTGGTCCCGCGACCCTCCCCAGATCCCTGCTAATGCTGCTTTCCAGCGGGGCAAGGGATCTGGTTCTCAGAGTTCCGGGGGCACCAAGAGGCGCTTGGATTGCACTTGGGGACCCTGTCGTTCGAAAACGAGCCACTCGGAAGACCGCTGCTTTACAAAGTATCCGGAACTCAGAAAGGCCAAGGGACGTGCACCTGGTTCTGAACCGGTGCCCGTAGCTTTGGCCCTTCCAGGGTCGCTTACACGTAAGCAGCTGTCGTCCTTGCAGGCTCAGATTGATGGGTACGCCATTTCAAAGAACTAGGAGGTAAGCTCTGTCCTATTTTCTTGCACGACTAAGTTCTCAAACATTTGCAGCCCAAGTATTTCTGAAGGTATCTGGCATGTGGACTCGGGAGCTGGGATGTCAATCACAGGTGATAGGTCGTTGTTCACTGTGTTTGAATCCTCTGCTGTTGGGCCTGCAGTTCGATTTGCTGATGGGGTGATTCAACGGTCAGAGGGTATGGGGTCCATTGTGTTATGTAGTGATTGGTTACCAACATCAATCACCTTAACCAATGTTCTATACATACCCCACTGTCCAGTAAATCTCCTGTCCGTAAATGCTGTAGCTCGTTCCCTCCACTGCAAGATTGCTTTTGATAGTATTAGTTGTACTGCCACTCAGGGCTCTTCTGTGCTCTGGTCCTTTCCTGCTTCCAGTGATGGTGTGTATAAGTTTGCATGTAGGCCTTGTCACACCTCCAGTCGTTGTTTGAGGGTTGCTGAATATTATCCAGCTTTTGCACTTGATGTTGATGAGGACGGTGGAGTTATTATCCCTACCACTCCTGCATGGTTGTGGCATAGGCGACTGGGTCATCCCGGTTATGATGCCTTGCACAACCTTGTCAAGCGTGGTATGGTTAAGAACTTACCCCTCAGCCTTCATCAAGTACAAAAGATGGGTAAGATCCCATGTGATGCTTGTCAAAAGGCTAAGGGAAAGCGTCTCCCTTTTCCTAAAGAAAGCATGACTGAGGTCCTTGCACCCCTCCAACGCCTTCACTTGGATATCATGGGACCGGTTCATATTAGGGGTCTTCGTGGGGAGTTTTATATCTTGTGCCTTGTAGACCAATTCTCTGGCTATGCTGAGGTATTGTGCTTGAGGACCAAGGATGAAGCTCCCTTAGCAGTCCAGACTATCATCCTCAGATGGTCAAATCAGCTGCAGGGGTTTGCCTTTAAGTGTCTGAGATCTGACAGGGCTAAAGAGTTTATAGTTAAATGGTTCGAGGATTGGTTAGAATCGGTTGGGGCAGTACATGAGTTGTCTTTGGCATACACTGCACAGCAGAATGCAACTGTGGAAAGGTATAATGGGGTCCTTCAGAATATAGCTAGGAGTATCCACTTGGAGTCTAAGCTTACTAAGTCCTTTTGGCCCTATGCCTTCCTGGCTGCTTGTTACCTTAGAAACCGTCTGCCTAACCAGGGACGCAAGACACCCTTTGAGTTGTTTTATGGGGTGAAACCTGATGTGTCGTTATTACGTGTGTTTGGATGCCCCTGCTATGTTACTCTAGTCAATGGGAAGAAACGTAATAAGCTAGACGAAAGGGCGTTATCTGGTAGACTGGTTGGGTATTCTCTGGTGAGTAAGGGTTATTTTGTTTGGGTTCCTAAGTTGCGCCAGGTAGTAGAGAGTCGTGATGTACTCTTCTATGAGCAGTTTGATCATAACTGCATTCCTGGGCTAACTCCCTATGATGGGTCGCCATATGTCTCTAGCATCCCTGCCGCCATCAACGGACACATGCCTGTGGTTGCAGTTGATTCCCTAGACCCTTTGTCTTCCCCAATTGTTGACCACTGTCCTGGCCATAGGATGACTCTGCGACCTAGGTCGGGGGCCAGTGGTACTGTTTTGCGTGAGAACACACTGGGCGGGCGAGTTTCTGCGGCTCCTACGGACAAAATCTTAGCCGAATCTGAGGGGGTCGCCAGGCCCTCCTCTGTGTCACATTCCGTCGGTGAAGTCGTTGGATTTACACCAACTCAGACCATTGTGGATCCTTTGTTAGATCCATTGCCTACTAGTCATCATACTCCCATCATCACTGATAGCTCGATGGAGTTGGTGAACGCTTCACCTCCTGCCGTCTCTGATAGATTACTCAGGAGTCCGGGTGATGATGTAGCCGTTGCAGATGATGCAAGTGATGATCTTGAACCGTGGTCAGGCTCCGATACTGCGTATGGCTGGGGTGTTCCGGTCGACCCAGGCTTCGTTGATTTAGAGGCAAAGAAGGCCGGCCCTGTTCAACCAGGCAGTAGTTCTGCACTGGGGGCTTTACTAATGGTTACTGCTGATACTGCTGATACCCCCGCTGCCCATGTACAAGTAAACTGCTTGTACGTGGGAGCATCTGTTGCATCCACCACTGAACTGACCTACAAAGCTGCCATGTTGCATACCAACCCTGACAGGGATCAATGGCTTCTTGCCATGAAGGATGAGATGGCTTCCCTTCATGCCCATGGTACATGGGTTCTCACTCCACAGCCTCGTAAGCAGAAGATCCTGTCTGGCAGGTGGTTATTTGTGAAGAAGATTGGTGTTGATGGTACTATACGCTTCAAGGCACGTTTTGTGGTCCGTGGTTTTCTGCAGCGTCCTGGGCTGGATTTTCATGATGTATATGCCCCTGTCTCCTCCAAAGCAGGTCTTAGGGTGCTCCTGGCTGCCATCACTCATAGGAAGATGTTTGTTCGGCAGCTGGACATCAAGACTGCATTCCTAAATGCCAAGCTGGAGCCTGGTCTGGACCTGTACTGCCACCAGCCTGAGGGCTTTAGGCACCTTGGTCCTAACGGTGTTCCACTTGTCTGCAAACTGATCGAGTCCCTTTATGGATTGAAGCAGGCACCCAGAGCTTGGAGTAGGGATGTCAAGCGGGTTCTGGTTGCTCATGGCTTTACTATGTGCAAGGCAGAACCTGCTCTGTACTTTAGGAAGGATTCTGATGGTGGGTGGAGCTATGTCCTGACCTATGTTACATTACATTACATTACATTACATTACATTACATTACATTACATGTTAAAGTCTACTTGACACCGCGAGGGTGTATGAGACTCTGTGCTTTAAACAAAAAGAAAAAGCACCCACAAAGCAAAAAACCCCATTACATCAGGGGTGTGTCGAGGACAAACAAGCCAAACTCCCAACCACCGTTTTGGTGGCGTAGGTATTAAACCCCTTAGAGCAGGACCCAGATCTCAACCACTTACAGTGGCGGAGGTAAGAAGCTAACAAATGAGAAGTCACAAGAAGAAAAAAAGGGATAATAAATTACGGTGCCACTAAGCAGTCCAGGGCTTCCTGTCTTGCTCTTCTACAAGGAGAAAGATAGTCGGCTAGGTTGCTCCAAAAAGACTTAGTGCCATTTCCATTCATAAAGGTTCTGAATGTGGAATCGCAGAATTCCACATTCCATACGGTTAAGTCGGTATCCTCATGGACATGCCTATAAATATCTGTAAACAGATTCTGGTAGCGGAGGCGAATATCATTATAAAAAGGGCACTCAAACACATGCATTTCATCCTCAGGTTTTTGGAACCCACACATTTGACAGTGTCTCATTGAGCGAGGGATGTGTGCTCTATCCACCACCCTCATTCTTTCTGTGTTCAGCCAATGGGAACCCATTCTAAACTGTGCTATAGAACGAATCTGATCCTGCTTATGTAAGGCGGATGTAAAGGGAATCAAGCCATTCTCATCATTGCTGTTGGCTGCGAACCATTTTTGGTATCGGAGGCGTTTAAAGCCAACCCTTCTCTCATCAGGGATGTCTCTAACTGCATTGGTTTCACTTGGGTACTTAAACCTCCATGACTCAAAAACTTCAGACATAATACCTTCGACATCGACAGCCTCCAAAATGTTGATGTTTTTACTGGATCCTAGCTTGTGGAGAGCACAACGCAAGTCATGAACCCAGCCAGTGTTGGAGTCAAAAGATTCCTCGAGAGCCATTCTAATGAGATCCTCAGGTTCTTTATGTATGGTCTTGTTCCAGAAGCGCAAAGCTTGTTTAAGCCAAGCAAAACACAACGGGGTTCTACCCAGCTCTTCCATGATAATATTAGATGTAGTAGATTGGCAAACACCCAACATTTGTTTAAGTATACCTCTATGCCATTTCTCACAAGCATGGTCATTTGAGATAAGTGTGTTGTTCAGAATAGAAGGAGCCCACACCTCACAGCCAAAATTCAGGATAGGTTGTACAAGAGAATCAAACAGGTGGGTGAGAATATCAATATTGTATATCTCCATAGTATGGCATCGCCTACGAAGCATGTGGTGTGCCTTTTGGGCCTTAGTGAGCATCCTAGAAAAAGCAGCTTTTGCACGATTGCTTGAGTCACCATCCACAAAGAGGGATCCCAAGTAGATAAAAGATAACTTTGTAGAAAGTTGTGCTCAATCATAGACAAATTTGTAATCAGGATCCATGCGGGCCTCATCACAGAATTGTTTGTTGAAAACGACAATCTCAGTTTTCTTTATATTCACAGCCATCTTAGTAGCCTCGCAGAAATCTCTCAGGCAGTCAAGCATCGCTTGCATATCTGCCGGGGATTCTGCCATTATAGCTAGGTCATCAGCATAAAGTAACAGTTGCAGAATCTTTCCCCTAAGCTCAGCCCCTACATTTGGGAGCTTGGATTGGAGGAACGATTCAATTCTATCAATGAACAGACCGAATAGGAGTGGGGATAGGGGGTCTCCTTGTTTAACTCCTACAAGGGATGGAAAGGAGGATCCAATGTCCCCATGTAGGCGAACTTGGAAAACAACATGATTATACATGGACTTCAGAATACTGAGATAGGGGTCCTTGACTCCTAGCCTTGCTAAGCAATCCCATAGCAAGTCTCTGTTGACCCAATCATAAGCCTTCTTGAAATCAACAAAAGCCACAAAGAGTGGTTTTTTCTTTTCTCTATATTTATCTACAATATGGTTAAGAATGAATGATGCATCTGCAGTACCCCTACCACTTCTAAATCCATATTGGCCAGCGGCTCTGAGGTTGAATTCTTCTGACCAATCATCTAGTCTACGTAGCATGCAAAGGGAGAAGATCTTTCCTATGGAGTTGCTCACCGCAAGACCTCGATAGTTGTCCTTGTCATACACACTGCCTTTGGATTTGGGTACGGGTACCAAGGCAGCTGCAGCCCATTGGCTAGGGTAAGAAGTCTTCCAGATGAGATTAAACAGGTTAGTCATAGCTTGTACAAATCGGGAGTTGGCCTCATGGGAAGCAAATCTGTACCATTCTGCAGGGATACCATCTACCCCGGGGGAGGAGTTTTTCCGTAGGGATTGGAGAACAGAAAACACCTCCTGGGTGGTAAAGTCTTGACATAACCATGTTGGTGCGGCCTCTATCTGAGGTCCATCAGCTTGAGGGACAAAGTCCCCAGCATCCAGACTTGGATCAATGTTGATGACTTTATCTGTGCTTTTAGTGAGCACAGATAGGTATGTGTTGCTGATCCAGGCAATGGAAGCAGCTGGCTGGGAGGTCAAAGAGATGGGTGTTCCAATTCAGTTCCTCTCTTTGGACATGGATGTTACCCTTGACTCTGAAGGCAGGTGTGTTCAGATCAATCTCTCTCAGCACACCTACATTGTTGATCTGGTGGAGCAGTTTGGTCTTACTGCTGCTGCCCCACCCAAGTTTGCTGCTCCCATGGCCAAATCCACTGTTTCTGACGCCCCTGGAGAGCCCCTGCCGTCTAATAGCCAGTACCTCTCTCTTGTAGGTGCTTTGCTATACCTGGCCACTTGCACCAGGCCTGATATTTCCTTTGCTGTTAGCTATTTATCCAGGTTCTCTGCTCACCCTACAGTCCCTCTCTGGGGGGCTGCCAAACGGTTACTCTTGTATTTGAGAACACATTCTCACCTGGGTCTCACTTACAACCACAGCCCTGATTTCACTTTTACTGTCTTTAGTGACTCATCTTATGCTGATGATGGGTCTGACAGGAGATCTCAGACTGGCTTTGCAGTTCTAGCTGGTGGGTGCATTGTTAACTGGATGAGCAAGCGACAGCCTACTGTTGCTATTAGCTCTAGTGAGGCTGAGTATCAGGCCCTGTCCCAGGCTGCCAGGGAGGTCCAATGGTTGAAGAAATTGAGGGTGGATCTGGGTCTGCCTTGTGCTTTGGTTACAATTAAGGGTGACAACTTAGGTTCCCTGAGTTGGGCCACTGACTGGCAGCTTCTGCCTCGCAGCAAGCACATTGATGTTATTCATCACTACATCAAGGAGCTGGTGGAGGATGGCCAACTGGCTGTTGCCTATGTTAACACTGTGGATAACTGTGATGACCCCTTCACCAAGCCCCTTGATCCTGCTGTGTTCTGGCGGTTTGTCCGTATGCTTGGAATGACCGCTACTTCTTAGGGTCATTTTTTAGTTTTTTGGTTACATACGTTTCTTGTTTTTTGGTTATCATTGTATGGCATTAGGTTCCTATTCCCGGATCGGGTTTTCTATACCGTTGTTACCCGTCATTGATATTCGGTTATCCTCTTTTCTCCCTTGGCACTCTTTGGTATTTTGCCTTGGTCCATTCCTTCATTTACACCCTTTGGGTTACATTTGAAGTTCTCTCGTTTTTTCGGAGTTCTTTAATTTTTTTTTTTTATCTGTTACATATAGTTCTATGTCCCCAGTGCCATAGGTGGAGTAGTAGTATTGTATGTCACCTGTGTCATAGGTGGAGTGTCAGCATGAATTGCGGTGCTCTCAAGCGTTTTATGACTTGGTGACTACTTATGTACTCCCTTAGAACTATCGGCCCTGATAGCTTCCCATAGTGATAGCTTCCCGTAGAACTGAGTCATCCTTTAGTGACTCAGTGTCAGCTTCCTATTGACTGCCTGTCTCTCTGTGTCTTATCGGTCTCTCCCTGACATGTCCTGTGTTAAACGGTGTCAGGGTGACAAGATCCGGGCTTAGGGTCTATTCAGGTTACAGGCATCCACTTCGCCCACCGCTGGTGTCCTTTAGTGTACGTCCTTGCTTGTAACGTTATTCTCGTCTCTGTGTATAGATTGGCGCGTCTGTCTCCGCTGCATACATCTCTGTCCACTCTTAGAAGTGCTTAATAGCTGATAGAGGGCAGGTGTTAGAGAGCAAAGAGGGGCAGGGATAATGGCAAGGGGCAAAAGACGACAGTCATGAGCAGAGCAGGGTAAGTGTTAGGGAGTAAGGAGGGGCAGGGATAATGGCAAGGGCAGGATGATGGTGATGAACAAGGGAGCGCAGGCGTTAGAGAGCGAAGAGGGGCAGGGATAATGGCAAGGGGCAGGAGGACAGTGATGAGCAGAGCAGGGCAGGCGTTAGAGAGCACAGAGGGGCAGGGACAATGGCAAGGGGAAAGACGACAGTGATGAGCAGTGCACGGTAGGCGTTAGGGAGTAAGGAGGGGCAGGGATAATGGCAAGAGGCAAGACGGCAGTGATGAACAAGGCAGGGCATGCAATAGAGAGCAAAGAGAGGCAGGGATAATGGCAAGGCCCAGGCAACATTGATGAACAAGGGAGGGCAGGTGTTAGAGAGCAAAGAGGGGCAGGGATAATGGCAAGGGCCAAAAGACGACAGTGATGAGCAGAGCAGGGTAGGCGTTAGGGAGTAAGGAGGGGCAGGGATAATGGCAAGGGGCAGGACGACAGTGATAAGCATAGCAGGGCAGGCGTTTGAGAGCAAAGAGGGGCAGGGATAATGGGAAAGGACAGGACGACAGTAATGGGCAGAGCAGGGCAGGCGTTAGAGAGCAATGAAGGGCAGGGAGCACGGATAGGGGCAGGATGGTGATTAGCAGAGCATGGCCTGCGTTACAGAGCAATGAAGGGCAGGGAGGACGGCAAGGAGCAGGACAGTGACGTGCAGAGCAGGGTATGCGCTAGAGATCAATGGAGGGCAGGACATAGACAGAAGCATATTACTGATGCAGTTACAGAGACGATGACAGAGACAATGACACAAACATAGACAGATGCACGTGGGCATTACCTATGCATGAATCAAGACACAATTCCCTATGCCACACTACTGTTGCGAAACCGCACCTACAAGCAAGCTTCAGTTATCACTTACGTTGTTGTCTAGCAGCCTCATGTGACAGTGGAACATCAGAACTGGGAGGGAAGACAGAGCAATGGTCCCTGCAAATACAGAATGCGGGCATAGTTAAATTATGTAGCACCCTTTACTTCATTTTTGATGATAGGTTAAACCCTCTTCTCCTGTGTCAACAAGCGCTCAAGCAGACAGACAAGCAAGTAAACATGCGTGCAACAGACAGGCACGCAGGCAGGCAACCAAGCCACTTTTCCATAGGCTGAACACTCTATGCCTAGCACCTCCAAGCAGAAGTCACCATCCAGATAGTCAGCCAATCAGTCACTAGGGAGGAAGATAAAAAGGCAGGCATACAGACAGGCATGCACGAAAGGAGGCATGCAAGCAGGTGGACACTATTTTGGCATGTGATCAAGTCAGAATTCCCTAGGCCACATTGTTGTGAAACCCTACCTACAAGCAACCTTCAGACCGCTTCCACACAGAGCATGGGTCCCTGCAAAAAAGAAGGGCGGGCATAGTTACATATATTGACACCCTTTGTGTTGTTTTTTCGTATTGGTAGGGAGATCCCCCTGGAAATACAACCTGCCTCAAGCTTAGGTACCTGAACCTCAGGTCCTACCCCAGCCTTGCATTGTCCACACTTACCTGAGTTTACCATGCAGAATGGATCCGAAAGAACCAAGCATAAAGACAAGGTTGGACTGTCACCCAACACTCAGCAAAGCAAGGAGAACCAGTCTCCACCACAACGCAAGAGGCAACGTTCCAAGACTACCACAACCACTACGAGTGAACCCAATGTGAAGATGCATGCCATGGACATGGGTCTAGTGCGTCAGCCAAATATACACAGTGCTGCCACCATCTATCATGCAGGGTCTCAAGGGATAACTGCCACGCATGATCTCCTGATACAATGCTCAAGGGCACCATGCAGCCAGGGCAGTGCATGATCCCACTAGAGTGTAAGGCCCCATGTCCTTTCAAGCTCTACTCAGGCCCAGGAGAGAACAGGTGGAAGTATGACTCACATAAGAGTTGGGAGCAAGTTGTCCCAGCATCCTACTTTGCACAGAGCCAACTAATCATGCTGCCACCCCAAGCTGAAGCCATGCTCCTGGGACAGTACACTCCACATACCACCATATTTGACCGTTTCCAGAGCAAAGTCGGGTGGGCTGCCGAGATGCTGCAATTTATGCAGCTTATTCATGCGATGGCAGTACAGCAGCGCCGACCGGGCTTCCTGGTTGAGGAGTTGACGACAAAAGGGCCGCTGCCTGCAAGATACCATGCATCCAGCAGATGCACTGACAACCTACACAGGTCTAGCATAGACGGATCGGTTGCGAGAATTAGCGGAACCGATGTAAGGGAATTTGTGTAGGAGATAGGACGAGAGCATTGGTCAAATTTCAAAAACAATCTGACGCACTACCCCGCGCTTGTCCATGCGGAAGGCGGCAGAGGGCGTTGCGCAGTAATCTGAAAAGAAAGCTGGAAAGAAAGGAGGTAACAAAGCAGGACGCCAAAAATATCAAGTAGCAACGAACACATGCGTTGGGCGAGGGAGGGAAGAATATCATGTAGGAGTACGAGAGGTAGAATGAAGGTCGGCGTGGCTTACCTTGGCCATATTGCAAGGCTCTAATCACCGGGCTCTAATCGTACGGCCATTTCGCCATGCCGCGTCCAATCCGCCTTGGCCTAAATGTACGTGAAAGGCTGGTGAAAGGACACCCTGCGAAAACATCTATCAAAATTAGTAAGAGCACTGACAGGTCATCGCAAGTCACAATAATATTTCAGTGTGACTTAGGCTTTCATCACAGTGATTAAAATCGTCCTGGTTTGGCCCTACAACAGCGCCATTTTCGACGCATGCAGCGAAAGCACATCGGTGACTTCGGGTGACCTTTTCCCGAATGAAAGCTATTCGCCAACAAGAAGTTCGCGCTAGTACTTCGTTGCCTAATTGTTCACCCTATCTCGGAATCGCTGGCAGAGCTTCGCAGGTTCGCAAGAATGACCCCTCGAAAAGGTTGCTAACAGACCCTCGAGCGACAGAAAGCTGCATACCCCTTCGCGTATTACAACTCAGTAGTTAACGTGCGATCGAGGAGTTATTGGTCACGCTTCAGTCTACGAAAAGTTCTGGGTGTCTGTCGGGATCGCTGGTTTGCGGTGAGCCGAGACATTTCGTCCACTGTACGCCTACATTTATCTGTAGTTCCGCTGCAAATCGTGTATTTCGCCTACATTTAGCAAAATTGTCACTTCCCCGAGTGGGGACCACCCAGGATGCTAGGAGTCCGAGTCCCTGGCGAGAGTCCCGGGACCACCTAGGATGCCTGGAGTCCGACCTGGGGAGAGCAATGTTCAAGATGTCTAATGATCTATATTCTGCCAGACAAGACCAGTAATCAATAGGAACCTTCTGGTGTCGCTCGTACCGTACATGATGCGCAGCGAATCGAAGCACCCCAGACGAATACCATTAATGATGACACCCATGGCGTAGTGCAAAGTCACTGGAGACCCAGCACTGCGGAGGTCAGAACAGTAACCCCGAACCCTGCGAAAGAAGTCATCAACTTGCTCATCAGGGCGCAAGACTGCACCATGAAGCTCGTTCACCATCAGAGGGACTCCAGCAGCAAGAGTATCAGAATGCCTCTCCCGGATATCTAACAAGATGTCCCGAGGAGAGGCATAGTCCTGATATACTTTTACCATGGCATCCGTCATGTTAGCGAGCATCATGGACAAGACCATGAACTCCTGACGGTTCACGGGAAATGCACTGAAACCCAACAGAGCAGGATCTACCGAGGACTCACCATGAGAGGCCGAAGCAGGAGCAGGAGCAGGAGTCAGGGATGCCAAAGACTTACGAATCGCCAGAAAATACTCAGCGGCAAGACCAGCGTCATACGCGCGCTGGTCATCTGCGTTCCTAATCTCCGGCAGGGACAGCGCAAAGCTCACTAACAGCTCAAAATCAGGCTTAACAGGACAGAGAGGGCGAGGAATCTTCACCCACTGGTAGCCTAGCTTCTCGTGATTCCTACGCCCCACACCACCAAACGTAACACCAGTATCAGGAGGGTAGCGAATTCCTACAGGAACCGGCCCTAGAAATGACCGACACTTTTGTCCTAGCTCAGAGAAGGCCATCACACGACGAGTACGCAACTTGCTATCAACATTGGCCTGAGTTGCCTTCATATCCATCCTACCGTCCAAGGATCCGGCATCCGATTGAGCTCGACGGACAAGACGAAAGTCCCGCAACTGCAGTTCCGGAGGAGGTCCTCCAGTGAGCACATGCTCCCAAGATTCGCAAGACAGCGAAGTCAACACGGGAGGGAGAGGGGCAGGGGCAGGAGGGGGCTCCTGCGAAGTGCCACCATCTCCACCGGCGGAGGCGGATGGGGCTCCTGCGAAGTGCCAGCAGCAGATGTGCCAGCAGCGACAGCAGATGAAGAACGCAGATGGTAGCCAGCGAAAGCTCGCTCCATAGAGTTGGAAGCAGTGGTGAAAGACGCAGAACCCTTCAGCTTAGACGGCTTGGAGAATGCCACCTCCGGTTGGACCGGTGGAACAGTCACACAGGGAAGCGCAGACGGAGGCTCAGGCTGAAAAACAGGCGAAACTGAAGATGTCTCAAAGACTGGAGTAGCGGTAGACGGAGTGCCTCCACCGTTGTTCGCACTCGTAGCACTCTTCAAATCATCATCATCGGATTGGAGATCCTCCTCATCCTCAGTCAGGCTATCATCAGATTCGAACTGGGCGGTAGGAGGCACGACACCCGAAGAATACTGAATGATCTGTGTCTGAACACAACATAGAGTCATCAGAACGTCCTCAACCTCAGGAGAGAGGCGTCGAACAGTAGGAGAAGAAATTGGAAAGTTGGAGGTATGACTGGGGGAAGGGTGGCTTCCACGATGGCGGAAGGAGACTCTTCTCCAGCAGCAGAGGCCGCTGGCGCGCGCACATCAAGCCAATCATGAGGAACCTTCAACTCCTCAGGAAGGACGTGGTCGCAGCATTTGCTAACAATGACATGGCGCATACCGCGCGACCAAGAAAGACCATTCAACTGATAAAGTTTCTCAAAGCCGGCGGGAGGCCCTCGCGGAAGTTGCATTGAATAAAGCAGTGGTAGTAATGAAGGACCGTATAACCTATCAGCTTAAGACACTTCAGAGAGTGGACAGAGATACTTGCAGCGGTCAGACGCGCCAATATATACACGGAGACGAGAATAACTTTACAAGGACTGGGGAACCCAAAGGGGCACCAACGGAGGAAAGGGGCGGCAACCTGAAACCTAATAAGGGTACAGGCTATACAGCGCGTGTCAGGGGAACCGGTGACGCAGCCTCAAGAAGCTGTCACTGTGTCATGGAGAATGACACAGTCTACGGGAAGCTGGCACAGTACTGTCTGGACCGATAGTTCTAAGGGAAGTACACAAGTAGTCACCAAGTCATAAAACGATTGAGTGAACCGCAATTGATGCTGATAAACTTGGTTACATAGCTTCATCCAACAATTTGGCGTGCATATAGATTGTGGGAGTCAGAACGTTTTTGCTACAGACATACATTCCTTCATCAACTAAGCCTTGGTAAGTCGATAGGTTATTCGATTCACATCATTACATCAACGACTGCTACTGAAGCTGTTGGAGAGGTCTCCCCACAAGTTCAGATTGATCGATGATGGAAATGGTTAGATTATCCTGGTACCATATTAGACTCCAAATGTGCCCGCAGCTTGACCAAGTCAAGGGGGACTTCAGAAAAACATGCGGCAAAGCTGGGCAAAGAAATAAAACGGATGCCCATCTACCTGTATTCAGGAAAATTCCTTATTATGTAAAAGCCAACCAGAATCATAGTCAGGCAACAGGCCACGCACTATCTGGCGCAACAAGTAGCCCAGGTTGAATTAAATGAGTAAACCAGTATTTAACAAATGATGTATGAATGAACTTGAACTTGGTTACATAGCTCCAGCCAGCAATTTGGCTGCTCGCCGTCAATATATGAAAATAGCATCGCCCTTTAAGCCAATAGTGCTAGGGATCTCGAGGAGATGCTGGACAAATTGGACACGTATGCTAAAAACAAGCCCCCCAAAGTTACCTTGAACAAATCGCAAGCTCTGTTTTAAATCCTGCCCTCTATGCTGAACAGTATTACATTACATTACATTACATGTTAAAGTCTACTTGACACCGCGAGGGTGTATGAGACTCTGTGCTTTAAACAAAAAGAAAAAAGCACCCACAAAGCAAAAAACCCATTACATCAGGGGTGTGTCGAGGACAAACAAGCCAAACTCCCAACCACCGTTTTGGTGGCGTAGGTATCAAACCCCCTAGAGGAGGACCCAGATCTCAACCACTTACAATGGCGGAGGTAAGAAGCTAACAAATGAGAAGTCACAAGAAGAAAAAAAAGGGATAATAAATTACGGTGCCACTGAGCAGTCCAGGGCTTCCTGTCTTGCTCTTCTACAAGGAGAAAGATAGTCGGCTAGGTTGCTCCAAAAAGTCTTAGTGCCATTTCCATTCATAAAGGTTCTGAATGTGGAATCGCAGAATTCCACATTCCATACGGTTAAATCGGTATCCTCATGGACATGCCTATAAATATCTGTAAACAGCTTCTAGTAGCGGAGGCGAATATCATTTAAAAAAGGGCACTCAAACATATGCATTTTATCCTCAGGTTTTGGGAACCCACACATTTGACAGTGTCTCATTGAACGAGGGATGTGTGCTCTATCCACCACCCTCATTCTTTCTGTGTTCAGCCAAGGGAACCCATTCTAAACTGTGCTATGGAACGAATATGATCCTGCTTATGTAAGGCGGATGTAAAGGGAATCAAGCCATTCTCATCATTGCTGTTGGCTGCGAACCATTTCTGGTATTGGAAACATTTAAAGCCAACCCTTCTCTCATCAGGGATGTCTCTGACTGCTTTGATGTCACTTGGGTATTTAAACCTCCATGAATCAAAAACTTCAGACATAATACCTTCGACATCGACAGCCTCCAAAATGTTGAGGTTTTTACTGGATCCTAGCTTGTGGAGAGCACAACGTAAGTCATGAACCCAGCCAGTGTTGGAATCAAAAGATTCCTCAAGAGCCATTATAATGAGATCCTCAGGTTCTTTATCTATGGTCTTGTTCCAGAAGCGCAAAGCTTGTTTATTCCAAGCAAAACACAACGGGGTTCTACCCAGCTCTTCCATGATAATATTAGATGTAGTAGATTGGCAAACGCCCAACATTTGTTTAAGTATACCTCTATCAGCTTAAACACTTCAGAGAGTGGACAGATGCTTGGCGCGTCTGACCGCTGCAATCTATACACGGAGATACCCGAATGAAAAAATCTCCAGATTTTACCCGAATGAAAAAAATTACAATTTTTTTATACCCGAATGAAAAAAATTACAATTTTTTTTTTGATTGAGGGATTAGCCTGTCAAAACTGTGTGTGTGTGTGTGTCCGTCCGTCCGTCACAACCTACTTTGCAGGTTTCACTTCAAATCACAAAAAAACGAAACATTATACAACATATAAAAATTATAAGACTTATTGATACCGGACATTTTCTCACGAGAACACATATGAGCATCGCAATTCAAGGAAAGGAGCTAAGGTTTGTGCTTTTTGGGCCAAAAGCGACAATTATTGGGTAACATTTGTTAATATTTCAAATTCGTACCATCCAATCATGTGCGCATACATAGGTTTGGGAATGGAATTGTCGTCAAGAAATCGAGGCGAAACATGCAAGCATCACAATGGACGAAACATTCCCCTGGGGCACTTGAGCTATTATTAGCACGGACTTCACCCACAACTCAGCCGCAGGGCCGTGCGTGGGGAGGGACGGGTGCGTGGGGTGGGCCTACGGATATGTACTGTGTACTTCTAAATCACGTAATGTTCATGTTTCCAGCCTCGCGAGCTTGCACAATGAACAATTAAATGGGCAACGATAACATTTCCAGCTCACACACTTGCGGAGCTTGGAATTAAGCACCAGCGACTTTCGAGTTGCAAACTATGGAGGTACCATCATTCGCATGGGCCAAGCCGCCCCCATTTGTATTGCCGAGGCGAAATGGACCACGCCACCGCGCCATACGTCACCCCTCCCTGGCAGGCGGCCTAGGATCGCCAGGGACCCGCTCTTCGATAGTTTTCCCTCCTCGCCCATTCTCGCAGGCTTATTCAGTTGAAGTTTCTCAATTATTAGCTTTCGACACGCGCCTAGGACTTGTCTTTGAACCAATTCTTCGCAATTCTTGATGCCCCCCTCAGTTCAACTCTGATAGTCGCCCATCGCCTCATTGAGAACGCGCGGTTCCCTGCTTCGCATGTAGCTGAGACAACATGGGACGGATCATGCTACCACCCCTTGCTCTACCTGCATGGTAAATTTGGTATGGTACTGCATGGTGCAGAATAGCATGACATTGAATGGTTTATACCTACATGCATGGTACAATGGTAGATTAGTATGGTATGGCCTGGTGCAGCATAGCACTGCATGTTATGGTTTATACCAACATGCATGGTACAATGGTATAATAGTGGGGCATGGCATGGTGTAGCATAGCATTGTATGATGTGTACCTACATGCATGGTATATTGGTATAGTATGGAGTGATGGTTGTGAAATATATGATTCTAATTGTAGGAGTGATGATGATGGTCATGGTGAGCTTGTTAGTACTGATGGTGTTAATGAGAAGATGATTGCGATCGTGTTATGTGGTGTTGTAGTGCGTGATATTTATTCGTGCTTCAGTAGTTGTGTTTGGGTTGTGCTGCAGTTGGATAGCCAGTTATGTGTGTGTTCAAGGTGTGTCTGAGTGTGTTTGTGTGTGTGCATGGGGTAGTGAATGGATAGCCAGTGTGTGTGAGTGCATGGTGTAGTGCATGGATAGCCAGTGTGTGTGGGTGAGTGCCTGAGTGTGTTGTTTGTGTCAATGGGATTGTCTTTTAGTGCATGGAGATGGCGAGGTGTGTGTGTATGTAAGTAGGGCGGTGTGGCAGTGCATGCGTAGCCCCTTGTGTGTGCGTGTGTGAGTGTCTGGGTATGTGTGAATGTGTGCATAGGGTTGTCTTGTTTTGCATGGATAGCACTAGCACATGGCTGTGCGACAATGTATGTGTAGCCCGTTGTTTTGTGTGTGCATGCTTGATTGGCTGAATGTGTTTGTGTTTGCATATGGTTGTCTTCTGGTGCATGGATAGCCAGATGTGTGTGTGTGCATGCACAGTGCTGTGTTGCAGTGCATGTAAAGCTAGATGAGTGTGTATGTGCATGCACAGTGCTGTGTTGCAGTGCATGGATAGCCAGATGTGTGTGTATGTGTGTGCACAGTGCTGTGTTGCAGTGCATGGATGGCAATTTGTTTGGTGCGTGCATGCGTGCGTGTGTATTTGAGTGTGTTTGTGTTTGCATGGGGTTGTGTTGTAGTGCATGGATAGCCAGATGTGTGTGTATGAGCGTGCGCAGTGCTGTGTGGCAGTGCATGGAAAGCCACATGTGTGTGTATGCGCGTGCACAGTGTTGTGTGGCAGTGTATGGATAGCCAGATGTATGTGTATGTGTGTGCATAGGGCTGTGTGGCAGTGCATGGATAGCAAATTGTTTTGTGCACGCATGCGTTTGTATTTGAGTGTGTTCATGTTTGCATGGGGTTGTCTTGTAGTGCATGGATAGCCAGGAGTGTGTATGTACTAGCACATGGCTGTGCGACAATGTATGTGTAGCCAGTTGTTTTGTGTGTGCATGCTTGATTGGCTGAATGTGTTTGTGTTTGCATGTGGTTATCTTGTAGTGCATGGATAGCCAGATGTGTGTGTGTGTGTGCGTGCACAGTGCTGTGGTGTAGTGCATGGATGGCCAGATTTGTGTGTATGTGCATGCACAGTGCTGTGTGGTAATGCACGGATAGCCAGATGTGTGTGTATGTGCGTGCGCAGTACTGTGTGGCAGTGCATGGATAGCCACATGTGTGTGGAAGTGCGTGCACAGTGCTGTGTGGCTGTGCATGGATAGCCATATGTGTGTGAATGTGTGTGCGCAGTGCTGTGTGGCTGTGCATGGATAGCCACATGTGTGTGTATGTGCGGTGTGGTATAGAGTATGTATGCTTTAGGCCTCTGATGACCCCCCTGGGTTCCACCTGTCTCTTTGTACATTAGTTTGTCTCTCTCCATCTGTGCTGCTGATATGGCAAACTCTGCACCCAAACATTTGGCTCGTAGTTGGAGTGCGCTTGACTAAAGATATCAGCTTTGCAGCGGTCATGATCCTTCTCAATAGTTGTCAAATGTTTTGTAGCATATTCTGCTATGAGTACCTACTTACTCCACTACTTCTGAAACTCCCAGCCTCCCTCCTCTCACTTTCTCGCATTCTGCATATCAACTATTTCTCGACTATTTGCCCCATTTCCTGCCCGTGACTTCTAATGTGTTCTGGGTTTACTTGCTTAGTGGTTTGAATGCCAGCGTTTGATTTGAAGTAAAGGTATATACAACACACTTTTGATTCTATCAAATTAATTAAATACAGTTTTATTAATTAATTAATGAATTAATACAATTAAATTAATTAAATTGATAATTCATTTAATATAATTTAATTAATTATATTATTGATTAATTAATTAATTAATACTTTTAAATTAACCAATCAATTTAACAGAATTTGATTAATTCAGTTTAATCACATAATCTATCAATTAATACAATTAATTTAATTAATTATACAATTATACAATAAGAAAATTATACAATTAAAATTTTAATTTAATTATTATCATTTTAAACATTTTCATTCGGGACGCGCCTCCAGGCGCCCTTTATTTGAAGAGGGATTAGCCCCATTAAAATGTCCGTCCGTCCGTTAGTCCGTGTGTCACAAACCATTTTTTCAGATTTTATGAAAAACATCAAAAAAGTTGAACATTATATATTTTTGATGAATTATAAGACATTTTTATACCTGACAAATTCTGACCAGAGCACACATGAGCATCGCAATTCACGAAAAGGAGCTCAGGTTGGGCCAAAATGCTACAATTAACGGTTAACAATTTGATTTCAGGGTGTTTTGACCTAACATTTCAAATTTGAACAACTAAAACATGTGCGCATACATAGGTTTGGGAGCACAATTGTCATCAAAAATTGGAGGCGAAACATGTAAGCATCACAATGGACGAAACAATCCCCTAGGGCACTTGTGCTATAATTAGCCCTCGGACCCCACCTCAGGGCCGTGCGTGGGGCAGGGGCGGGGGCCACCGGTCGGGGGCGGGGCCGGGGGCCACTGCGCGGGGGCAGTGGCGGAGGCAGGGGCAAGCCACGCCACCTGCCGCTGGCCAAAAACCCGTTTAGGAGGACGGGACCGTTCACGTCTGGGCTGGGCCGAAACATGCAATACCTTATACAAATTCCGTAAAATCAACCAGACACATGATTGGCCTCATTTTTCTTGCATCAAATTCTAAAAACATAAGTCAATCTACATACATGCATTTCATTACAGAACAGAAATAGTTCAATACTCCTTAAATCAACAACCCTTCAAAAACTATATTTTCGTCACTTTATAGTTAACAATGCAAAATCATCAATCGATTTATTGGAATTCAATTAATTGAAAGCATCCAGGCAGCCTTCAATTTTATCATATTCGAATTGATACAATTTAAAGCAATAACATGCATTCAAATCACGTTAATTAAATTAAATGTAAAGGAATGAATCGAATTTGAATAACACAACATTAAATAAAATTAAATAAATCCATTGACTTAAGGATTCGAATCATTTCATTCGGGACGCGCCTCCAGGCGCCCTTAATGAGAATAACTTTACAAAGACTGGGGAACCACCAAGGGCACCAACGGAGGAAAGGGGCGGCAGCCTGGAACTTAATCAGGGTACAGGCTAGACAGCGCGTGTTAGGAGAACCGGTGACGCAGCCAACATGAAGCTGTCACTGTGTCATGAAGGATGACACAGTCTACTGGAAGCTGACACAGTACTGTCTATACCGATAGTTCTAAGGAAGTACATAAGTAGTCACCAAGTCATAAAACGATTGAGTGAACCGCAATTGATGCTGATACTCCACCTATGACGCAGGTGACATACAATACTATTTCTCCACCTATGGTACAGGTGTCATAGAACTATATGTAACAGAATTAAAAAAAAAAAAAATCAAAGAACTCCGAAATCCGGGAGAACTTCAAATGAAACCCAAAGGGTCAGAGGAAGGAATGAAACAAGGCAAAAACAAAATTTTGCCAAGCTAGAAAAAGATGATAAACCGAATATCAAAGTTGGGTAACAACGGTACAGAAAACCCGATCCGGGAATAGGAACCTAATGCCAAACAATGATAACCAAAGAGACAGATGTAACCAGAAAAAAAAATGACCCTAAGGGGAAGCGGTCATTCCGTGCATGCGGACAAACCGCCAGAACACAGCAGGATCAAGGGGCTTGGTGAAGGGGTCAGCACAGTTGTCCTTAGTGTTAACATAGGCAACTGCCAGTCTGCCATCCTCCACCAACTCCTTGATATAGTGATGAATCACATCAATGTGCTTGCTGTGAGGAATCAGCTGCCAGTCATTGGCCCAACTCAGAGACCCTAGGTTGTCACCATGAATGGTGACAGTGGTACAAGGCAAACCCAAATCAGTCCTCAACTTCTTCAACCATTGCACTTCCTTGGCAGTCTGAGCCAAGGCCTGATACTCAGCCTCACTAGAGCTAATGTCAACAGTAGGTTGCCTCTTGCTCATCCAGTTCACTAGGCACCCGGCAGCAAGCACAGCATAGCCAGTCTGAGACCTCCTGTCAGACCCATCATCAGCAAAGGATGAGTCACTAAAGACAATCAAAAAGAACTCAGGGCTGTGGGTGTAAGTGAGACCCAGGTGGGAATGAGACCTCAAATACAAGAGCAAGCGCTTGGCTGCCCCCCAGAGGGGGACAGTAGGGTGAGCAGAAAACCTGGACAGGTAGCTTACAGCAAAAGAAATATCAGGCCTGGTGCAGGTAGCCAGGTATAGCAAAGCACTTACAAGAGAGAGGTACTGGCTATTAGAGGGCAGGGGGTCTCCAGGGGGGTCAGTGATAGTGCACTTGGCCATGGGGGCAGAGAACTTGGGCTTGGCTGCATCGGTGAGACCAAACTGCTCCACCAGATCAACAATGTAGGAGTGCTGGGAGAGGTTGATATGAACACACCTGCCATCAGAGTCAAGTGTAACATGCATGTCCAAGGAGAGGAACAGGACAGGTACACCCAACTCCTTGACTTCCCAGCCAGCAGCCTCCATAGCCTTGATCAGCAAGGCATACAAAGCCAGATCATCAAAAGCACAGATAAAATCATCAACATAGGTCAGGACATAGCTCCACCCACCAAAAGAATCCTTTCTAAAATACAGAGCTGGTTCTGCCTTGCACATAGTAAACCCATGTGCAATCAAAACCTGCTTGACTTCCATGCTCCAAGCCCTCGGTGCCTGCTTCAGACCATAAAGGGACTTGATCAGTTTGCACACAAGGGGAACACCATGAGGACCAAGTACCTTGAAACCCTCAGGCTGGTGGCGGTACAAGTCAAGCCCAGGTTCCAAGGTTGCATTCAGAAATGCAGTCTTGATATCCAGCTGCCGAACAAACATCTTTCTATGAGTGATGGCAGCAAGGAGAACCCTAAGCCCAGGCCGTTGCAGAAAACCTCGTACCACAAAACGTGCCTTAAAGCGCACAGAACCATCAATCCCCATCTTCTTCACAAATAACCACCTGCCAGATAGGACCCTCTGCTTAGGAGGTTGAGGAGTCAGAGCCCATGTGCCATGGGCATGCAAAGACTCCATCTCATCCTTCATAGCCAGTAACCATTGATCCCTGTCAGGGTTAGAGGGGTGCATGGCAGCTTTATAAGACAGTTCAGAAGAGGTAGAGATATACGCTCCCACGTAAAAGCAGGTAACCCCCACATACATGAGCAGCATGTGTATCAGCAGTATCAGCAGTATCAGCAGGAGCAGGCAGTAAAACCCCCAGTGCAGCACTACCGCCTGGTTGAACAGGGTCGGCATTCTTTGCCTCTAATTCAATGAAACCTGGGTCGACCGGAACGCCCCAGCCATAAGCAGTATCAGAGCCAGACCACCACTCCAGATCATCACTCACGCTTTCCGTGACGGCTAAATCATCGCGAAGCCTAGTCCGGTATAAACCACCAGGGACGACAGGGGGCGGTGGGATCAATACAGCCCGCGGGTCATCCGAACAGTTGGACGGGGGCTTGAGATAATCAGACAGTGGACCTACCAGAGGCTCCACTATGACCTGGGAGCGGTCAAATCCTACAGCTTCACCGACGGAACGTGGCACAGAGGAGGGCCTGGCGACCCCCTGAGATTCAGGTAAATCTATGCTTGAAGTAAGGAACGTTAGAATCCCGCCCGCCTTTTACCTTCACACGCAATACAGCATCATCAGTCCCTGACCTGGGACGCAAAGTCATCCCATGGCCAGGACAGCGATCAACAATTGGGGTTGCTAAAGGGGCTAAGGCATTACCCGCAGAATCTAGTGATGTGTCTGTTGATGGCAGCAGGGATGCGAGATACATACGGGGACCCGTCATAAGGAGATAGCCCAGGTATGCAGTGATAGCTAAACTGTTCATAATATAGAAGAGTACATCACGACTCTCTACTACCTGGCGCAACTTCGGAACCCAAACAAAATAACCCTTGCTCACCAGGGAATACCCAACCAGTCTACCAGATAATGCCCTTTCGTCAAGCTTGTTACGCTTCTTCCCATTTACTAAGGTGACATAGCAAGGGCAACCAAACACACGTAACAACGACACATCAGGTACCACACGAACAGCTCATAAGGAGTCTTGTCTCCCTGATTGGGCAGCCGATTGCGAAAATAACAAGCACTTAGGAAGGCATAGGGGCAGAAAGACTTAGGGAGTTGAGACTCTAAGTTAATACTCCTAGCTACATTCTGTAAGACCCCATTGTACCTTTCCACAGTAGCATTCTGCTGAGCAGTGTACATCATCGACAACTCATGCACTGCACCAACCGATTTCAACCAATCCTCGAACCACTTTACCACAAATTCCTTAGCCCTGTCAGACCTCAGACATTTGAAGACAAACCCATGTAGCTGAGTCATCCATCTGAGGATGGTAGTCTGAACTGCTAAGGGAGCTTCATCCCTGGACCTCAAGCACAATACCTCAGCATAGCCAGAGAATTGGTCTGTGAGACACAGAATATAAAACTCCCCATGCAAGCCCCTAATATGAACAGGTCCCATGATATCTAAGTGCAGGCGTTGCAGAGGTGCACGGATCTCTGTCTTGCTTTCTTTAGGAAAAGGCATACGTTTTGCTTTAGCTTTCTGACAAGCATCACAAGGGATCTTAGCCAGTTTCTTCACTTGCTGTATGGTGAGGGGTAAGTTGTTAACCACCTTACCACTGACAAGCTTGTGCATGGCGTCATAGCCAGGGTGACCCAGCCGCCTATGCCACAGCCATTCAGGGGTAGTAGGGATGACAACTCCACCATCCTCATCAACATCAAGTGCAAAAACTGGATAAGGGTCAGCACCAAAGGAACACCCACTGGGAGTGGTACAAGGCCTGCAGGTAAACTTGTACACACCGTCACTAGAGGCAGGAAAAGACCAGATAACAGAAGAGGCCTGTGTGGCAGTACAGCTATGACTCTCAAAAGAAATCTTGCAGTGATGAGAGTGAGCCACAGCATTCACTGACAGGAGGTTCACCGGACAGTGAGGGATGTAGAGTACATTGGATAGAGTGATTGGTGTTGGTAACCAATCACTACATAACACAATGGATCCACTACCCTCTGACCGTTGAACCACACCATCACCAAATCGAACTGCTGGCCCAGCTAGAGAAGCATTATACACGGTGAACAAGGACAGGTCACCTGTGATAGACAATCCAGATCCAGAATCCACATGCCATACACCCTGAGACAGGCTCGGGCTACACACGTTGGAAAACTTCGTGTGGCAAGAGAATAGGACAGAGCTTACCTCCTACTTCTTGGACAAAGCATACCCATCAATCTGGGCCTGCAAGGAGGACAACTGCTTCGAGGTCAGCGTAGCTGGAAGGGCCAAGTTGATGGGCGCGGGTGCTTTACCCGGTGCACCATCCTTGCCCCTTCGCAGATGCGGAAACTTCGTCCAACAGTGGTCCTCCGAGTGGGTTCGCTTGTTGGGACATGGTCCCCAAGTGCACTCCAGGTGTCGCTTGGCGGAACCGGAACCCTGATCACCAGATCCCTGTCCATGCTTGAAAGCAGCATTGGCAGGAACCTGGGGAGAGTCACGGGACCACCCAGGATGCCTGGAGTCCGACCTGGGGAGAGGAATGTTCAAGATATCTATGGTGCTATACTCAGCTAGACAGGGCCAGTAATCAAGAGGAACCCCCAGCTGGTGACGCATCATACCATACTTGATGCGCAAAGAATCGAAGCACGCAAGCCGGATACCACCAATGATGATGCCCATGGCGTAATGCAGAGTAACTGGAGACCCAGCACTGCGGAGATCAGAGCAGTAACCCCTAACCCTGCGGAAGAAATCATCGACGCGCTCATCAGGGCGCATGACTGCACCATGAAGCTCATTCACCAACAGAGGAACCCCGGCAGAGAGAGTATCAGAATGCCGCCTCCGGATATCTAAAAAGATCTCCCGAGGCGACGCATAATCCAGATACACCTTCACGAGAGCATCCGTCATGTGAGCGAGCATCATGGACAGGACCATGAATTCCTGACGGGCCAGGGGCAGTGCACTGAATCCCAACAGAGCAGAATCAACAGAAGACTCACCAAGAGAGGCGGAAGAGGCAGCAGGAGCAGGAGTCAGGGGAGCACAGGACCTACGACCCGCCAGAAAGTACTCAGCAGCCAGACCAGCATCATACGTGCGCTGGTCATCAATGTTCCTAATCTTAGGCAGGGACCTGGCAAAGCGCACTAACTGCTCAAAATCAGGCTCAACAGGACAGCGAGGGAAAGGAATCTCCACCCACTGGTAGCCTACCTTCTTGGCAGCAGCGCGCCACCCAGCTCCAAACGTAACACCAGTATCAGAAGGGTAACTAATTCCTACAGGAACAGGCCCTAGAAATAACCGACCTTGCTGTCCTAGCTCAGTGAGTGCCATCACACGACGCACACGACCCTTGTGATCAATATTGGCCAGAGTCAGCTTCATATCAAGCCTACCGTACAGGATGCGGTCCATGGATCCAGCATCCTTTTGAGCTCTACGGACAAGCCAATAGTTCCGCAATGTCAAGTCCGGAGGAGATCCTCCACTGAGCAGATGCTCCCAAGATTGACAAGACAGCGGCAGTCCCATGGGAGGGGGAGGGGGAGGGGCAGGAGGTGGCATCTCCACCGGCAGAGGCGGAGGGGGCTCCTGCGAAGTTCCAGGCACAGATGCAGAACGCAGATTGTAGCCAGTGACAGCTCGCTCGAGGGAAGACGGAGCAGTGACGAAAGAAGCAGTACCCAGCTTAGACGGCCTGGAGAATGCCACCTCCGGTCCGACCGATTGCACAGGCACAGACGGAGGCGCAGGCTCAAAAACAGGCGAGACAGGAGAAGCGCCAAAGACTCGAGTAGCGGTAGACGGAGTGCCTCCACCGTTGTCCGCACTAGTAGCACTCTTCAAGTAGACTTTAACATGTAATGTAATGTAATGTAATGTAATGTAATGTAATGTAATGTAATGTAATGTAAGTCGTCATCATCAAAGTCGTCATCATTTTGGAACTCCTCCTCATCCTTAGTCAGATCGGCATCAGAGATGCAGCCACCCCAGAAGCGAGCGGTAGGAGGCACCAGACCCGAAGAATACTCAATGATCTGGGACTGAACATCACAGAGAGTCATTAGAACGTCCTCAACCTCAGGAGATAAGAGAGGAAGCGGACAGTAGGAGAAGGAACAAGAAAGTTGGAGGAATGACTGGGGGGGGGTGGCTTCCACGATGGCGGAAGGAGACTCTTCTCCGGCAGCAGAGGCCGTCGGCGCGCGCACATCAAGCCAATCATTGGGGACCTTCGGCTCCTCAGGAAGGACGTGGTCGCAGCCATTGCTCACAATGACATGGCGCATACCACGCGACCAAGAAAGACCATTTTGAAGATGGAGTTTCTCGAAGCCGGCGGGAGGCCCACGCGGAAGTTGCATGGAACAAAGCAGTGGTAGAAATGAAGGACCGTATAACCTATCAGCTTAAACACTTCAGAGAGTGGACAGATGCTTGCAGCGGTCAGACGCGCCAATCTATACACGGAGATGAGAATAACTTTACAAAGACTGGGGAACCACCAATCAAGGGCACCAGCGGAGGAAAGGGGCGGCAGCCTGGAACTTAATCAGGGTACAGGTTAGACAGCGCGTGTCAGGAGAACCGGTGACGCAGCCAACATGAAGCTGTCACTGTGTCATGAAGGATGACACAGTCTACGGGAAGCTGACACAGTACTGTCTATACCGATAGTTTTAAGGAAGTACAGAAGTAGTCACCAAGTCATAAAACGATTGAGTGAACCGCAATTGATGCTGATAACCTCTATGCTATTTCTCACAAGCATGGTCATTTGAGATAAGTGTGTTGTTCAGAATAGAAGGAGCCCACACCTTACAACCAAAATTCAGGATAGGCTGTACAAGAGAATCAAACAGGTGGGTGAGAATATCAATATTGTATATCTCCATAGTATGGCATCGCCTACGGAGCATGTGGTGTGCCTTTTGGGCCTTAGTGAGCATCCTAGAAAAAGCAGCTTTTGCACGACTGCTTGAGTCACCATCCACAAAGAGGGATTCCAGGTAGATAACATATAACTTTGTAGAAAGGTGTGCTCCATCGTAGACAAATTTGTAATCAGGATCCATGCGGGCCTAATCAGTAATGATAACGCGGTCATTAAGGCTTCGGTGACCGGAGTTCGAGCCCCGCTGCCGGAAGACGGCGGGTGGTTTCTCGAGTCCGACTTTAGGGCGGTGTTGTTTCACTGCTAGGACATGAGCCCCTTGTAATCTTTCTTTCTTATCTCTCAGGCAGTCAAGCATCGCTTGCATATCTGCCGAGGATTATGCCATTATAGCTAGGCCACCAGCATAAAGTAACAGTTGCAGAATCTATCCCCTAAGCTCAGCCCCTACATTTGGGAGCTTGGATTCGAGGAACGATTCAATTCTATCAATGAACAGACCGAATAGGAGTGGGGATTGGGGGTCTCCTTGTTTAACTCCTACAAGGGATGGATGGGAGGATCCAATGTCCCCATGTAGGCGAACTTGGAAAACAACATGATTATACATGGACTTAAGAATAATAAGATAGGGGTCTTTGACTCCTAGCCTTGCTAAGCAATCCCATAGCAAGTCTTTGTTGACCCAATCATAAGCCTTCTTGAAATCGACAAAAGCCACAAAGAGTATGACTTTCGCCTGAACGATCGAAACCTGAAGAGGGTGACGTAGTTTAAATACCTTGGTGTGGTTTTTGTATGTTGTTACAGTCTAGGGGTAGGCCCAATATGCTGAAGGGTCTTGCCCAGCCGTGACAGGACTCACAGGAGGGGCCAAGTCGAAAGCACTGATGAACTGAACCCCAAACAGTCGTTTTTCAGACAGGGGCCCAGAGTTCTTGCTACAGTGAAAATGTAATTCTACAACTATAGGTTTTTAATGAGCAGGGATGCATGTAACATGCTCTAGACGCTGACAAAGGGAGCTGGATGGAAGCTGCTACGCGTAGCCCCAAAACGAAACAGAGAACAACTATGAACGTGATGGAATCCATGGGGTCTTCCTTTTTGTCTTCTTCTGCGCCTGTGTATGTGGGATGGTCCCGACTATGCCCTTGGCGTACTCCTTGAACTGATTGCCAAGCTCCACGAGACCAACCTCTTTGAATGCCTGCGACACCACCTACGTTTGCAAGGGATTTGTGTGTAAGAAGCGATCCCACAGCCTACCAAATTACAAAGCAGATAAGCACAAACACCCCGTATAACACACAAACACATCCACCCCACCCTCCACCCCACCCCGCATGAAACACCCACCCACCCACCCACACAAACACTTACCCTGCATGAAACACCCACTCACCTACACACACATCAACACATACCTGAAGCGTCTTCGAGTCTGTCCTCACGCCAGTGCGCCCCATTTCCTTCATGAGATCAAAGACAACGTTGACATCGCCAGCCTGCATCCCATGCAAACACAGATTGTGATCAAGGCTGGGTTTAAGTTGAAATCACATGCAAACACAGATTGTGATCAAGGCTGGGTTTAAATTGTTATCACATGCAAACACAGATTGTGATCAAGGCTGGGTTTAAATTGAAATCGCATGCACACACTGTGGGATCAGCAGGCCATCAGCAGAGTGACAATCGGCACAGCTTTTCACTTTTTCGCCATTCTCCATGTCCTAAACGTTTTAGTCATTTATCAACTTATTTTGCTTGATCCTCTCAAGGGTTCAACGACCACGGTTTATTTTTTGGCCTACACGCAGCAGCTTCTAGGCAGCTCCCTTTCACTGTCCTTGCGCCAAACCTGAAGCAAGCTCTAAAAGCTAACATAACAGGCATTCCAATGGAATGCCTGTTATGCTGGAATCCTTAGGCTCTACCCGGTGGCTGTCTAATGGAGCTGGCTGAAGCTACCTTGCAGCACAAAAAAGGAACAGAATCGACCAGGGATTCAACAACATCATGGAGGGAATGCGACGCTCCCCTCCACAACACAAGTCCCCCTTCACTATTCTCACGCGCCAATTCACCGCACGCATTACCATCACCCAAGCATAGATATATTTTGCATTCTTGGCTACCCCTGGAATATAGCATAAATATATAACATAAATATAGGTCTGGCATTTGGCTGCCCTATGATCTGCTAGTCGTGTTTAGCCCAGCTCACCGTTGCTCGTATGGCTGTCACCCCGGCATTGGTCTGGCAGTTGGCCATCCTATGGTGCGCTAGGTATTCTTGTTGCACCCAACCCATTGCTGCATGCATGACCATAACCTCAGCATGCGTTTGGCACTTGTGAATCCTATGATCAATAAGTAATATTGCCTACTGCTCCTCAACTCACCGATGCGTGCATGACCATCACTCCTGAATAAGTCTGGCAGTTAGCCATCCTATGGTACGCTAGGTAGCGCAACACTGAGTGCACGCGCTCATACACCATCTGCAGGCAATCCAGGTGTGTGTGTGTGTGTGTGGGGGGGGGGGGGGGGGGGGGGGGGGGGGGGGGGGGGGGGGGGGCAGTGGTGGGCCTGGACAGTGGAGGACAGTGGCAGGCCAAGGCAAGCAACAGAGGTCGAATTGGATTAATGGAACGGAGTTGGGTGTACAGCAGCACTTCAGTGTGATGAGTGACCTGAAGTGAATCAGAGGATAAAACTAACTTGTACTGAGAGGAGGAAGGCGTGGTAAATGTCCTCAGGGGCGGTTACCCTCGGTTGGTGTTCTAGGAGCAGAGTTTTTCCTAACCACGACATATCGCGCAAACCTGATTATACAAATTTCTCCCCTTTTTTGTCCATCGCGCTCCCGATGAGGGAAACGTTTCCGGATTTTAGATGCTTGGGTTGAGCATCGTGCATATGCACGATTCAAAAGTTCCGGATTGCAGATGCTTGGGAGGGATCTTGTGAATCAGGGCATTTATTTTCAGCTATGGTTGCAGTATCTAGACGGCTTCTTAAGACCCACCACTGGGCTAATCCCCAACATGTTAGCAGCTGTTGTGGATGCACCACCTACATGAGTACTATGAACCAACAGCTTATATATGTACGGTACGGCAATATGATATCATATGCTATTATGTCATCATATCATGCCGGCAGTCTGACTAGGCTAAAGTTACCATTTATATACAATATCAGATGATGCAATTTGTATGATATCATATGATACCATACTCGCCTTTGGTCAACATCATATAATATGCCGGTCCCTATATAAATGTCTCGTAGTTGTCAATTGTCAGTAGTAACAATGTCATATAAACATAAAGCAATATTACCTTGCGGACTTCTGGATCATTGGAAGATGCCTCGGGCGTTCGCCGGTAAGCGTTGATCAGGCTGGTCCCCAAGTAGGTGTTGATCTGCATGAAGGACAACATGGTACATCAGAAGAATCTACAGAGCTGTGTTACATTGTACGTACAATACAGCCCAGGCTGGTAAACAAGTAGGTGTTGATCTGCATGCAGGATCAGGGATATTTTTGGCCGAGCCCCTCCCTTGGGGGGGGCGGGAGTCCCCAGAGTTAGCCTGTTGTACGGTTGTCGTGTGGTCGGCACGTAACCCTAGCCCTTACTATGTCGTTAACCCTGGCTTTAAGCTGCTGCACTCGATTTTTGTGCCACTCTTCAGTAACGCCATGCAAATATCCTGCGTCGTTTGCGACGCGTCTTGGACATCTTAATGAAATGGACCAGTGTCGTTGAGCAGCAGCATGGTGCCCCTAGTAGCCTCCGGGGTGCTACTAGCAGCTTTTTTAACCCCCCAAAGCAAGCCCCAAAGGCTCAAATGTAGCACCCCTTCAACACAAAGGTTCACAATGCAGCTCGTGTGCTACACGTAGCACCTTCAAGAATACGCTGTGCAGGATGGCATGGTGCATCTGAAGTGATGTACGGATTGTGTGTATGGGTACAGTCCAGGAGTGGACAACAAAATCAATTTGCCCATCCTCGACCACCCCCACCCCACTTTTCATCCCACACCTACACGCCCCATCCCACATTCACATCCCACCTCCATCCAACACCCCATATCACCTTCACACCCCATCCCACATCCCACCTCCATCCAACACCCCACCCCACCTCCATCGCACCCTCCATATCACCTTCACACCCCATCCCACCTTCACACCCCACCCCGCCTCCATCCAACACCCCATCCCAATGTACATCCAACACCCCATCTCACCTTCACGCCCCATCGTTGCATCTCCCCAACCATGTCCTCCACAACCTTCAAAGGTGTTCCCCCCGCGTGCGATAGTGCTGAGATGACAGCATTGAAAGTATACTCATCAGGGGCCAGCCCCTCTTCCTGCATAGCACGGTACAGCTCAAGCACCTGGGGGGCAAGAGAGTTCAAGATTCAGGGGGAGGGTAGGGTTTCCATGGTGTAGTACCTACATGGTATGGCATGGTACAGCTCAAGCACCTGGGGGGCAAGAGAGTTAAAGATTCAGGGGGAGGGTAGGGTTTCCATGGTGTAGTACCTACATGGCATGGCATGGTACAGCTCAAGCACCTGGGGGGCAAGAGAGTTCAAGATTCAGGGGGAGGGTAGGGTTTCCATGGTGTAGTACCTACATGGTATGGCATGGTACAGCTCAAGCACCTGGGGGGCAAGAGAGTTCAAGATTCAGGGGGAGGGTAGGGTTTCCATGGTGTAGTACCTACATGGCATGGCATGGTACAGCTCAAGCACCTGGGGGGCAAGAGAGTTCAAGATTCAGGGGGAGGGTAGGGTTTCCATGGTGTAGTACCTACATGGCATGCATGGTACAGCTCAAGCACCTGGGGGGGCAAGAGAGTTCAAGATTCAGGGGGAGGGTAGGGTTTCCCATGGTGTAGTACCTACATGGCATGGCATGGTACAGCTCAAGCACCTGGGGGGCAAGAGAGTTCAAGATTCAGGGGGAGGGTAGGGTTTCCATGGTGTGGTACCTACATGGCATGGCATGGTACAGCTCAAGCACCTGGGGGTCAAGGGATTGTATGTAAGTATTTGTGCAGTCCAGGGGTAGCCAAACAGGCCAAAGGGTCTAGCCCTACCTTCAAAAAAGAAAGGGAGATTAAAAAGCAAGCACTGCTGAACTGAACCCCAACAAATCGTTAACGACAGGGGCCCCAGGACAACAGATAACATGATTAAGGGTTCAAGCCAAACAATACCACTGTCTCTCTTGACACGTACACAAAGGAAGTGAACAAAGGAAGATAACTCATACGAATAGGTAAATGAGGATCACGGTTCAAGTAAGGTGGAGTAGTGTTTCCATTGCGTGGTTCAACTTAAGCACCTGTGAAGGCCATAGGGGATTACAGGATGCTGAGTGTAGGACGGGTTTCCATAAGGCGGGGGGGATTGCACAATCAGTTACACTATTGGTTGCACTCTTGGGACAAGTGAAGCCTGCAAAGATCTCTGGAGCCCCCCCCCCCCCCCCCCCCTCCCCCCCCCCAAACACACACACACCCTACACACACACACACCACTGCCCCCACACCACACCACACCACTGCCTAAATCAAGCCATCAGCTCTTGTACTGCAACCCACCCCCCGATAGTACAGCCCCACTTGCGATAACTTTCTGCAGATCGACCACTTTCATAAACATTGACATCAGCACTGTTAGGGCGGCCAGTTACTCAGATACTTATGTTGGCAGGGGGGCCAGTCCCCCACCCCCACCTCCACCCCACCCCCCGATAGTACAGCCCCACTTGTGCTCACCTTCTGCAGATCATCCACTTTCATGAACGATGTCATCAGCGCGTTGTAGATTTGTTGTGAGGGCGGCCAGTCGCCCTTCTTGCACTTTTCAAAATATTGAAGGGCCAAGTCAGGGCGAAGTGCTCTAGCAGCATTGATGATGAGCAAGCACCACACCTCGGGGTCTGGATTTACCTGCACACACAAAATGGGAATCGAAATTGTCACGCCTTGCCACGGGGCGTAATTTGGAGGAACCTTCCCGTCCACTTGCCCTGGGGAATGGGTACTGTGTTTTTGCAGACCACTGCTGCACCTGAGCTTGGGCTGTTGCGTGACAGCGATGGTGTGGATTTATCTGCACATGTTCATGGACACTGTTTTATTTTTCGGCTTCTAGCAGCAGCTTCTAGGCAGATCTCTGAGCCAGCCACTGGGCTAAGCCTAAAAACATCAGCAGCGCTAGAAAGCTGATTACGTCAACTTCAAGGTGCACTAGATCATGGCGTGTCCAATCTCTTTATGTTTCCATTCCCATCCTTTTCCAATTAACTTCCCATGAAATATTCACATCCCCTTCACCTTCCATCCAGCTCACCTTATCTTGCTCCATCTGACGCACTATTCCATTAAGCAGCTCCCAGCGCCTAGCTTTACCCATGGCGTGTGCCAGCCCCGCGTACGTGAAGCCATCAGGGGAGGAGGCAGGGGAGGGGTCTTCTCTCATGAGGTGGATGATCGCCCGCGCCTCATCCACACGACCAAGGACTCCGCACAAGTGGATGATGCAGTTGTAGGAGTAACGGTTGATCGTCGTGGTGCTGCTTAGCTCATGGAACAACTGCAGGTTGGGGTGGGGTGGGGTGGGTTACACTCTGCTACACTCAGCTATACACAGCAAACATTCCCTGTGCGTCACACTCAGCTACACTCAGCTACACACACCAATCATTCCATGTGCATCACACTCAGCTACACTCAGCGACACACAGCAATCATTCCCTGTGCGTCACACTCAGCTACACTCAGCTACACACAACAATCATCCCATGTGCATCACACTCAGCTACACTCAGCTACACAGCAATCATTCCCTGTGCGTCACACTCACCAGTGCTCATGGGAGGGTCCTGGGAATGAGGGATCCCATGTACAGAACAACACCCTTATTGCACACAAACTCATACTTAAACACACACACACAAACAATCCTCAGACCCTAACCCACATACCTGTAAGCCATGTAGCCGCAAGCTCCTTCCAACACACACATACACACTCACACAAACAAAACTTCCTCAGACCCTCCCACATACACACTCACACAAACAATCTTCAGACCCAAATACCTGTTAGCTCCCTAAGCCACACACACGCACAAACACACACGCACAAACAGCCACGCACAAACAGCCACGCAAACAAACTTGAACACTCTCATGACCCTAGACCACGCACCAGTAAGCTCCCTCTTACACACACACACACACACACACAAACACAAATGCACGAACAAACACAGACGCAAACACACACACACACAAACAACACACACACAAACAACACACACACAAACACACGCACAAACAACACAGCGCAACGCTGACCTACCTCCATGGCTAAGTCAATGTCTTGCTGCTGAGCACAAAGCTTCAACAAGGTGGATGCCCCCACAGAACCGATATCCAGTCGCGCACTGAAGGGTGCACAGTAAACACAAATGTTTGAGATCATAAACCAACATGTGCACATCAACACGAGTACGTCAGCATACAAACAATATGTCAAAAATGGATATCCTATAAGGTGGGCCAGTGAACACAGTCCGTAGTGAACACAAACTAACGCAAAGGCACATATTTACAAGCGTAATAATTGACGACACAAACGTGAACATACAACCCTGCTGTATGTTACCGTACCGTAACATACAAAATAAAAATAACTTTAAACTGAAATATAACATAAACCCGCATAAATGTATAAAACAACCATAAAAACGTGATTATGAACGATTGAGGACGATGGAATCATACTCAAGTGGAGCACCTGTTGCTGGGCACTTCATTTCTCGCTTCATTTCTCACTTCATTTCTCGCTTCATTTCTCACTTCATTTCTCTCAGCCCCAGTTCTCCCGCATCAAAGCTAAACAGTGGCGCAAAAAAATAAAGAGTCGCAACGATGATGATGATGATGATGATGATGATGGTGATGGTGATGATGATGATGATGATGATGATGATGGTGATGATGATGATGGTGATGATGATGATGGTGATGATGACGATGACGATGACGATGACGATGACGATGACGATGACGATGACGATGACGATGATGATGATGATGATGATAATGGAGGTGATGGTGATGATGATGATGATGATGATGATGATGATGATGATGATGATGATGGTGAGTACAATTTCCGTGGTGCCCTACTGGACTCAAAAGGTGCCCGCGGTTTGACGGAGTCAAGGGTGACTCATGAACATCATGCACAGAAAAAGAAAAATTAGGTTCTCACCGTGTGGCATCCTCAAAGTATTGCAGGGCCAGGTCAAAGCGACCGCAATCGGAGAGTGCTGATAGAGCGTATCCATGCGTGTGTGTGTTTGCCTTTCCAGACTTCTGGACAGCTTTGATCAGAGCTCGCACACATTCTAAGTTTTTGTTGGTGGCCAGAGCAGGGAAGGCAAAATTGATGACTACGGTGGTGGCCTGCGAGGGTTAAGGGTTTAGGGTTTTGAAGGTCTAGGTTGAGGTTTTTAAGATTGGAGCTTAAGGGTTCATTGAGATATGTGGGGAGAGGGGAAGGTTTTAAGGAAATGAAATGAAATGTCTTTAGCACCATGCTGCTACTAGCCCCTTAAAGAGCTTCTAGCACCCAAGAGGCTCCACTGTAGCACCCCCAAAACACCAAGGAACATGCACACACCAATGGGGGTGGGGGGGTGATAATGATGGGGGGTGGATGGGCGATAGCGATGAGGATTGGCTGGGCAAAGCTTCCCTACCCTATCCTCCCCCAGATTTTCACGAGACCACATGTGTGCATTGTAATTGGAGCTAAGGTTCATGTTTTTGCGGCCAAAAGCTACAGTTGTCGGGTTACTTTTTCAACATTTCAAATTTGTACCCCTTCCACTTACAAACACACACATTCCTCCTTTATATCTCCCTCCCTCTTCCTCACCCCCACCCACCATTCAAACCATAGATATTCCCCCACCCTCATATCCAAAGCATGCCCAAAGCAAGACAGTGAGCGCCACAGTGAGTCCATCAACCCCACCGTTTGTTGTGTGTGGAAAACTAAAAAAAAAACTCATAGCTCGCTTTCTACAGCCCCTCTTGCATGTCCCCCTGCTCTAGTGCCCCTACGAGACAGTATCCCACATACAAACCTATTAAAGTTCCAGCCAAAGCAACAAGCACTGTTTTTTGGTGCTACTCTCAAGGGGGGGGCAACTTCTAACCAAAATGACACCATCACCCAACTTGGTAGATATCATAAAGAGGTTGAAGAATCGTGTTTTGTCTCTTAATTTGGCCCGGTAGAAAAAAAGTACTGGTCCTCCAAAGTTTGGGGCCCCGGGGGGGGGGGGGGGGGGGGGGGGTCGGGGGGAAATCTGTCATTTTCTTAAAATTAGGTACTTTCCAGGCACTTTTTCTAGCCCTCAGAATGACATGGGAGTCGAACTAGGGTGTTCCTCCAAGTGTTCCTCAACTAAATACCAGTCCATTTATGCTATTGGGATAAGATCCACCACATATTAAGCCCAGGGCAGGGCGGGGGGGGGGGGGGGGGGGGGGGGGGGGGGGGGGGGGGGGGGGGTCCAGGGTCTCGTCTAGTTCTCGTTCTCTCTCTTCTCTAGCCTATGCTCTCTCTCTCTCTCTCTCTCTCTCTCTCTCTCCTCTCTCTCTCTCTCTCTCTCTCCACACACACACAACGCCGTAACCAACACGTGAACAACAACGTACAGAGCGAGACTTCATGGTGATGGTAGTTCACTGCTGCTTCTTTTTCCCTTACCGCCACTGTGCGTCTGTTTTTTCGTTATAATACCTAGTGCTACATATTGTTATTTGATGGACCCACAATCGAAGGGCACTACCTGCGACAAGTGCGGTAAACAATTGCTTTGCGGCGACCACGGAAACTTAGAGCGTCATCAGAATTATTTTGCGTGCTTGGCTGCAGTCGAACAGAAGTCGAAATTCAGCAGCATATCTAAGCATTTGATAACCTGATTATTGAAAAGTATTGAAGGTGGGCATATTAGGGGCCAAGGGGCCCTGACCCCTAAGCCCCACCAAACCATGTAACATTGATGATGATGATATTCTATATTTCAAACATTCCCAATGGTCTCGAGACCTACCTCAGTGGATACGCCTTTAAAAACCCTGTAAAATGAGCCTAATTAGACACCATAACACTAAGTGGTGGCTGACATAGTGGCTGTACAGTGGGTTCTGGAACCAGGGGGGGGGGGGGGGGGGGGGAGTCTGCAGAAGGGTGCCTCTACACTTTTTTGTGATGGTGTATTTCGCTTTTTTGCCCCCCATCCCCTGGCTACTCTAGACAAATTGAGCAACTCGGTGCGACCCCAGTGCACGCGACCCAACGCCCCCCAGGGCTCTGCGCTTCGCCCTTTACTGTGCTACGCCACAATCCTCAAATCAGGCTTGCGCCCCAACTTTTGCTTAACAACTGGACCTGCAGAAAGCTGGAAAAAAGATGTTCTTTCTACCATGCATGTTTAGCGACCAGCCAACAAAGCAGCACCTGAAGCCCAAAACACATTCCAGAATTATCCCCATCCTCATCAGAATTATTGTCTTCATCCCCATTCTCATCATCACCACCAGACAGTAATTATCCTCACCTACAGAAAGCTGAAGAAAAAATCAGTCAACCCACCTTGGGAATTTTGAATACGTTTTTCACAGTGGTTTCGGGGCTTACGACCTGTTTAGGCCCTTATTAAGGATGCGGTACACAAACAACTTCGCCATGGCCCCCTGGTCAACCCACCTGGGCAACAACGTCATTTAGGACCGACATGTGAGCTCCTCTCTGCACCTGAAGCAAGATCAGCGGTGGTAGGAAGGTGAGACACAATTCGCTTTGCATGCATGTCAGTGAGTGGGTGGGTTGCATACATGTTTGTGTGTGTGTGTGTTTTATGTGTGTTTTGTGTGTGTGTGTGTGTGTGTGTGTGTGTGTGTGAGAGAGAGTGTGTGAGTGTATGTGTGTGTGTGCGCGTGTGTGAGTGTATGTGTGTGTGTGTGCGTGTGCGTGTGCGTGTGCGTGTGGGGGGGGGGAAGGGGGGGGGGGGGGGGGGGGGGGGGCTGTGCGCTTGTGTGTGTGGGGGGGGGGGAGGGGGGAGGGGGGGGGGGGGGGAGGAAGAGGGTGTGTGTGAGAGTTTTGTGTGTCATTTATGTTTAAATTGTCAAACAGGAAGACAGGAAAAGGTAACAGCAACAGACAGGATGCAAATGCAAATGCATAGGCCTATGCAAAGATGCAACCCATTAGGTGCTTGATTGTGTGTATACATGCATGCATGCATACATACAAACACACATACAAACCTGTGTGCACGCCTCCACCACATGCTTGATGTGAATCTCGTCCGACGTCGTCTGCGGCGTCAGCCCTTGCTCCTCCTCGTCTATCTCCTCAAGTACCCTATCGTCAACATTCCAGTACTGCTGGTTACCCTTGCCTTGCCTTGGGGGGCGACCCTTGCCAGGCTCGTGCACCCCATCTTGCTGGTTAACCTGTTTCAGCCTTGAGCTAGTTCTCTCCTGGCTTGACCAAGTTTTCTCCTGGCTTGACCTAGTTTTCTCCTGGCTTGAGCTAGAGGTACTGGCTCTGGGCTCAAACTTGCGAGCTGATATCACAGCAGCTGCGCCAGGGGTGTTGGACACTTCAACACTCACATCCCCGACTTGGATGGTTTGGTCCCCCCGCTGGTTGGCGCCTTGGTTGGGGCCCTGGGAGTTAGGTTGGCATGAGACCTTCATTGACTGACGGTATATTTGCTCAAGCATGCGCAGAGAAGACATGTAGCTGTCGTTGCGCAGCCCATGGCCGGCTCTGGAGCGCGGGGGGGATATACGCTCGAGCAAGTCGTTGTTGCTACTGCGGCCGCTGCTGCTGGGTCCATCGTCATGGAGCGTCGTGACTCCAATGCTTTGCACCGTTCTGTCGAGTTCAGCCCTGCGCCTGGGCCTTGCTCTGTTCACGGTTGAAGGGGCTGGCTGGCTATCGGTTTTCTTGGCGGATTGCGAGCTCGCATTGAATTGCGCCTTCATTTCTACTGCGATGTACTAAAAATGGTAGGGTTGTTCGTTCGCAGGCAATTCGCTGTTCGTAGACAATTCACGCAAGCGCATGAGCAAAAAAACGAAGTAACGAATTGCTGGTGGCCGCTGCAAAATAACTCGTCACTTGCTGATAATGTCCTTTAGGCTGGGCATTGTGTGCGTGAAATGACAAGGCCGCCTCAGTGCTGACCCAATTGCCTGGGACCACAAAACGTTGCGCAACGAAGGTGAGGTGGACAATGTTGGCAATAGGGCGCTGGAGTCTGGCCAAATGCCACATGTCGGCGTTAGCTACGCCCTTGGGTTTGGCCCAAGCCTTGGCTTGGTTGTGTGGGCGCTCGACTGTTCGTTCTAGTTGCACAAGTCGGAAAACATATGTTTTGTTGGATACCCATTGGCTTTAATAAGGATCCCCAAAATACTATAACGCAGCAGGTCCTGGGCAAACGTCTCCCCTCCACTATTACTGTAGCGGACTGGAAGAGAATGAGACCTGATCTTGCCGTCCTACCTGACATAGACTCTCCTACCTGTATGTCTGATAAAGAACTCTGGGTTCTTGAGCTTGGATACTGCTCTGATACCAACCATGCTACTAAGTTTATCACTAAACACGCCCAGCATGTTGAATTAGTAAATGGCCTTAGATTGGCTGGATACCTTGTTCACTATGAAGTTATCACCGTTGGAACAACTGGTACTATTCCAACCTCTTTTTTGACTTCTATGACCACTCTTGGACTTCAGAGATCATGTGCCCTCAAACTGGCGGACACAGTCCACTCCCACACCATCACTAGCTTTCAGATTATTTTACAGTGCAGACGTTTTATGGAAGCACACCCCGGGTCGATACCCGGGGACTAGCACACAGACCGTCCCCCCTCTCAGGTTTTGTCTTGCCAGCTGCATTGTGTCGGTGCTTCCCAACCGGGGTGAAAAACCCCCGTATTAAGCTGCACTGGCATGATGTGGCTACGGTGCCTGCCGGTCAGGCATCGGTGGTAATTATTTTTACTGAGATGGTCCTACGGTGACTATAGCTAGCTCCGGCTTACGCTATGGTGTCCTTAACTTCTACGGTTCTACATGGATGTAACAATTTCAATTTCAATTTCAATAACGCAGCACCCACAAAGCACTGAGGTACATTTGTAAAGGTGTAAAGAGAGCAAGAGAACAGGATAATTCAAAGCGCGCGCTTTTGCGCTTTTGAGCGCTGACTTTTTGACCCCCTCTGCGCTTTTTTGCAACCCCCTGTGGGCGCAGCAAGCAATTTTTGCGATTTTTGCACTACAAAGCGCAGTTTTTTTTTTCAAGTGCTCTAAAGCGCTGGCCAATTTGGACATTTGAAGTGCCCTGCAGGAGAAGCGAGGATATAGTTAGCTATGCTGCATACTAACATGTACTACCCTAACGAACACCCTGGCCGTTATCCCGTTACCCGAGTTTGTCTCTCTTGGCTTGAGCAGCCAACTGAATTACTGAACTGCTGAAGTGAAAGCTCGTCTTGATTACGCATTTCGTAGCTGACTTCAATGTTTGGAAAACTGTCTTAACCTATGTTCAAGCATAATGTACTCAATCAGGACTCAAGGAGTGCGGTCTAGGGCTGTATATGATGCCCATATTTACTCCGCCCGTAGAAGGTGAGCAATGAGCAGCTAGGCGGCTAATATACCACATAAAATGAAGTAAAACCATACTTGCTCGGCCCGCAGATGGTGAGCACTGAGCAGGCTGAAGGCAAATAAACCAACCAATATTTAGCATCACTTTTGTATTTAAAAATATTTCACCTCACATAGTGAGTCTCCGTGCCCTAGACTCAAGGATTTTTCCAACGTGACTGGCGGGGCGGTGGGGTTACACCTGCATAAACAAGGTAGTAGGCGACTTAGCCCCTTGGGTTGACGAAAGACTCGCGCGACCAATCAACCACTCCTACACCGGTGAGCCTCTCATGGGTCACTGGTTGGCCAGGGCAGACATCCCTGTCATCATCATGTACTTTATACATGACATTGTCTTAGTCAGGCCAGTGTTGACCCGAAACAGGCCCACACCTACCACAACTTCCATGAGAGTCTTCGTGCGACATATTCTCTGATGTGCGTTTCTGTCTCGGATTTGCTGAAGAAGCTACATTAAAAGCTGTATTCTTTCAACAATTTCATGTTTTTTTTACCTTCAATGGGGCTACCAAACTTCAAAATAATATCCATGTGAGGACGATATAATGGAATTTGGGGACGAGATGGCAATCGTTGTTGATGGAGAGGTCGGATGGAGACAGGACTACAGGAGCAGAGCATACCGGAACTGATCGCTTGGTGATGTAAGTTACACGAGGAACAAAACTCGGAATATGTATATTATATGTATGCTCAAACTCGCTATACAGTTGCTACAGCGACATGGAATACAGGTGCTACGGTGCAACGGTAACACAACAGCTTTCTAAGAATCTCCGTTAGCAATGACAAACAGTCACGGACCTACGCAGGTTTACGGCTTGACCTTGCGCGCCACAGCATAGCTAACGCCAACATGTGGCTTGATACACATCCCTTTCCTACAATAATCTGTTACAAGTTTCCCTTGCAATTATTGAAGATAAGTGTGCCACCTTAGCACATCTATACTCAATAGTTGCAAGGGAAACTTGTTACAGATTGTTGCAAAAAACACTGCGCAAGGGTACACATATTTCATTTAGGGGGAACTATCAGCATGAATTGCGGTTCACTCAATCGTTTTATGACTTGGTGACTACTTATGTACTCCCTTAGAACTATCGGTCCAGACAGTGTTACTGTCTGTACTGTGTCAGCTTCCCGTAGACTGTGTCATCCTTCATGACACGGTGACAGCTTCTTGTTGGCTGCGTCACCAGTTCCCCTGACACGCGCTGTATTGCCTGCACCAGGCTTAAGATTCCTGGCTTAGGTTCTAGACTCAGGTTACAGGCTCCCGCCTCTTCCACCGCTGGTGTCCTTTGGCGTCCGCCTTTCCTTGTAATGCTATTCTCGTCTCCGTGTATAGATTGGCGCATCTGACCGCTGCAAGCATCTCTGTCCACTCTCTGAAGTGTATTAAGCTGATAGGTTATACGGTCCTTCATTACTACCACTGCTTTATTCAATGCAACTTCCGCGAGGGCCTCCCGCCGGCTTTGAGAAACTCCATCTGTCGAATGGTATTTCTTGGTCGCGCGGGATCCGCAATGTCGTCATTAGCAATGGCTGCGACCATGTCCTTCCTGCGGAGGTCAAGGTTCCTCATGATTGGCTTGATGTGCGCGCGCCAGCGGCCTCTGCTGCCGGAGAGGAGTCTCCTTCCGCCATCGTGGAAGCCACCCCCCCCCCAGTCATACCTCCAACTTTACAATTTCTTCTCCTACTGTCCGATGCCTCTCTCCTGAGGTTGAGGACGTTCTGATGACTCTGTGTTGTGTTCAGACACAGATCATTCGGTATTCTTCTGGTGTTGTGCCTCCCACTGCCCAGTTCTATCTGGGGTGGAAGCCAAACTGATGATCGCCTGACTGAGGATGAGGAGGACTTCCAGTTCTGATGATGATGATTTGAAGAGTGCTACGAGTGCGGACTATGGTGGCGGTACTCCGTCTACCGCTACTCGAGTCTTTGAGGCATCTCCAGTTTCGCCTGTTTTTGAGCCTGCGCCTCTGTCTGCACCTCCGTTTGTGCCTGTTCCACCGGTCCAACCGGAAGTGGCCAAGCCGTCTTTGCTGAAGAGTTCTGCGTCTTTCACCACTGGTTCCAACCCTATGGAGCGAGGTCTCCCTGGCTACCATACGCGTGCTCGAGAAGCTGCTGCCACTGTTATCCGCGCATCTGCTGCTGGCACTTCGCAGGAGCCCCCTCCGCCTCCGCCGGTGGAGATGCCTCCTGCCCCTGCCCCTCCCCCTCCAGTGTTGACTTCGCTGTCTTGCGAGTCTTGGGAGCATCTGCTCACTGGAGGACCTTCTCCGCATCTGCAGTTGCAGGACTTCCGTCTTGTCCGCCGAGCTCAATCGGATGCTGGATCTTTGGACCGGATTCTGTGCGGTAGGATGGATATGCAGGCTACTATGGCCCATGTTAGTGTAAAGTTGCGTCGTCGTCGTGTGATGGCTTTCACTGAGCTAGGACGACAGTGTTGGTTGTTTCTAGGGCCTGTTCCTACAGGAATTCGCTACCCTCCTGATCATGGTGTTTCGTTTGGTGGTGTGAGGCGTAGGGATCACGAGAAGCTAGGCTACCAGTTTGTGAAGGTTCCTCGCCCTCTCTGTCCTGTTAGGCCTGATTTTGAGCTGTTAGTGAGTTTTGCGCGGTCCCTGCCGGAGATTAGGAACGTAGATGGCCAGCGCGCGTATGACGCTGGTCTTGCTGCTGAGTATTTTCTAGCAGTTCGTAAGTTCCAGTGCACTGCCCCTAGACCGTCAGGAGTTCATGGTCTTGTCCATGATGCTCGCTAACATGACGGATGCCATGGTCAAGGTTTACCAGGACTATGCTTCTCCTCGGGATATCTTGTTAGATATCCGGAGGAGGCATTCTGATACCCTTGCTGCTGGTGTCCCTCTCATGTTGAACGAGCTTCATGGTGCAGTCATGCGCTCTGATGAGAAAGTTGATGACTTCTTTCGCAGGATTCGGGGTCTCTGCTCTGACCTCCGCAGTGCTGGGTCTCCAAAGACTCGGCACAACGCCATGGGTGTTATCATTAGTGGTATTCGTCTGGGGCGCTTCGACTCGCTTCGCATCAAGTTTGGTACGATGCAGTACAACTCGAAGCCTATTGATTACTGATCCTGTCTGGCAGAATATAGATCATTAGACATCTTGAACATAGCACTCCCCAGGTCGGACTCCAGGCATCCTGGGTGGTCCTGTGACTCTCCCCAGGTTCCTGCCAATGCTGCATTCCAGGATGGGCAGGGATCTGGTTCTCAGGGTTCCGGTTCTGCCAAGAGACGCCTGGAGTGCACGTGGGGACCATGTCCCCACAAGAAGACCCACACAAAGGACCGCTGCTGGACAAAGTACCCGCACCTGCGAAGGACCAAGGATGGTGCACCGGGTACTGCACCCGCGCCCATCAACTTGGCCCTTCCAGGTACGCTTACGACGAAGCAGATGGCCTCCTTGCAGGCCCAGATTGATGGGTATGCTTTGTCCAAGAAATAGGATGTACGCTCTGTCCTTTTCTCTTGTCACGCGAAATTTTCCAACGTGTGTAGCCCGAGCCTGTCTAAGGGTTTCTGGCATGTGGATTCTGGAGCTGGGATGTCTATCACAGGTGATCTGTCTTTGTTCACTGTGTATAATACTTCTGAATTTGGGCCAGCAGTTCGATTTAGTGATGGGGTGGTTCAACAGTCAGTGGGTAAGGGATCCATTGTGTTATGTAGTGATTGGTTACCAACATCTATCACCCTAACAGATGTCCTCTACATACCCCACTGTCCGGTGAACCTCCTGTCGGTAAATGCTGTGGCTCATGCTCAACACTGCAAGATTTCTTTTGAGAGTCTTAGTTGTACTGCCACACAGGGCTCTTCTGTACTCTGGTCTTTTCCTGCCTCAAGTGATGGTGTGTACAAGTTCACCTGTAGGCCTTGTACCCTCCCCCGTGGCTGTTCCTTTGGTGCTGAACCTTACCCAGTTTTTGCACTTGATGTTGATGAGGATGGTGGAGTTGTTATACCTACCACCCCTGAATGGCTGTGGCATAGGCGGCTGGGTCACCCTGGCTATGACGCCATGCACAAGCTAGTAAGGGATGGTTTGGTTAAGAACTTACCCCTCACTCTCAAGCAAGTGAAGAAACTGTCGAAGATCCCATGTGATGCTTGTCAAAAGGCTAAGGGAAAACGTATCCCTTTTCCTCAAGAAAGCAAAACTAAGATCCGTGCACCTCTTCAACGCCTTCACTTAGATATCATGGGACCAGTTCATGTTAGGGGCTTGCGTGGGGAGTTTTATATTCTGTGTCTCACAGACCAATACTCTGGCTATGCTGAGGTATTGTGCTTGAGGTCCAGGGATGAAGCTCCCTTAGCAGTTCAAACTACCATCCTCAGATGGATGACTCAGCTACATGGGTTTGTCTTCAAATGTCTGAGGTCTGACAGCAGGGCTAAGGAATTTTTGGTAAAGTGGTTCGAGGATTGGTTGATATCGGTTGGTGCGGTGCATGAGTTATCGATGGTTTACACTGCTCAGCAGAACGCAACTGTGGAGAGGTACAATGGGGTCTTACAGAATGTAGCTAGGAGTATCCACTTGGAGTCTAAGCTTGCTAAGTCTTTCTGGCCCTATGCCTTCCTCAGTGCTTGTTACCTACGTAATCGGCTGCCCAATCAGGGAGACAAGACTCCATACGAGCTGTTCTTTGGGGTTGTACCTGATGTGTCGTTGTTGCGTGTGTTTGGTTGCCCTTGCTATGTCACCTTAGTAAATGGGAAGAAACGCAACAAGCTAGACGAAAGGGCGTTATCTGGTAGACTGGTTGGGTATTCCCTGGTGAGTAAGGGTTATTTTGTTTGGGTTCCTAAGTTGCGCCAGGTAGTAGAGAGTCGTGATGTCCTCTTCTATGAGCAGTTCAGGTATAGCTGCATACCTGGGCTATCCCCTTATGACGGGTCTCCGTATGTATCTCGCATCCCTGCTGCCATCAACAGCCACATGCTTGATCCTGCAGGTGATGCCCTAGACCCTTTACCAACCCCAATTGTTGATCGCTGTCCTGGTCATAGGATGACTTTGCGTCCCAGGTCAGGGACTGATGATGCTGTATTGCGTGTGAAGGTATTGGCCAGTACATGGGCGGGTGGGATTCTGAAGTTCCTTCAGACAATGATTTACCTAAATCTTAGGGGGTCGCCAGGCCCTCCTCTGCCCCACGTTCCGTCGGTGAAGCTTTAGGATGTGACCGGCCTCTGTCAACGGAGCACGGGCAATGATCGAAAGGAAACAGAGAACATTACACGATGGTGCAGGCGCACCCAAGTAGCCGAGAACCCTAGGAGGGTTCAGGGTATACCGAAGGGGTACCAACTAGGGACCCCAGCAGGTGTAGACAGAAACTACGACAGAGAGACCACAGACAGCTATCGCTGACACTCCACCTAATTCGACACTGTCCCACAGAAAAAGACAAACACACACCAAAACCTAAATGCTGTCTACATAGCAAAAGGTGAGGCAAAGAGAGCAATCATAGGAAATATAACCCCCATACGGCGTAGACGCACAGTGCCAAGGGCTATAGTCTAACCATATGCTCAACTGTCTAACATATTCAGCCACGTATAAAACTAACCCTAATGGGCAAAATACCTGATAGCACGCAAGCACAGTCAAGTTAAAATCCCCACTGGTTCTGCATTTGATGGCAGAATAAATACATAAAAGATGTTCCATCCAATCAGTGCCCTCTTGGTCGATAAGGTACTTCTGTGTAAGGGCTTCACCTCCATAATCCGGTGCTAAAAGGTAATCCTAAGTGGCTGAAGTACTGTCATCAAGGATGATGAACTGTACACAATTAACTCAAACCGGAGCTCTCAATAGCTCTAGGAACAACCCAAACCGAAACCCAGACAGATCTCATTAAGGATAGTCTTAGTATCAAAAATCCCAGAAAGGGGGAAAACCGATACCCAAAACTGTAAGAAATTGTATTCCTCTAGTGCCCACAAACCAGAATCAGGCCTGTATTTAATATCCCTCCAAATACCCGGGTTACCCAACCTGCCTCCACCTAATTCACCAACAGGAGTGAATTAAGGGTAAACTAGAAAAGGAAAATCCCATTAAGAGCCCACATAGCAGTGCAATCCTGCGGAAGGGCTTAACCGAATTCCGACGCAGGTACAAGCAAACCTAGGACTGCTGGTCATAGCCATGGCAGCCATAGGCACACATTACTCAAACACAATGAGGCCAGAAAAACCAGGAGGGAAAAATCCTAAATGTTCAGCCTATAAAACCCAAAGGGAAGAGCTAGGAAGAACGTTTGAGCGACACCATGCCACGCAAATCAATCCAATCAAGAACCCTCGTATCACACTAGCAGTACAGTCTAGTTAAGCCAGATCAATCTAGCCATTTCAGTCCAATACATCCAGTCAGCTCCAACTTCAGCCAGATAGCTCCATCTTGTCCAGCGGTAGGTGGCATAACATTCATCGCACATCCAGTCCAGCCAGCTCCACCTTGTCCAGCATCACTTCAGCTCAACTATACTCATACCAAGCAATCCAGAAAATGCCTAGCGCATGGACATCCAACACATGTACATCCATCTCGTGTACATCCAAAACGTGTACATTCAACACTTGTACATCCAACACCCCTCATACATATATAGTAGCAAGCAACTTGTCATACTATGCAAGATCCTAGAAACCATTTACCATAATCATCAACCATCTTCATCCTCATCAAACATCATCAAGATGGTGAAAATCCACTTGATGGGCAGTATCTTCCACTTGACTACAGGCGTCAAGACATAAATGCCATGAGCCTCAATGGAAGCCACCTTATCGTCAAGACGATGATCCAGATATCCCTGTCAGGATCATCGGCTGCAATGACAGTCTTGCACGTGAGGTCAGAGGTTGTGGGAATGAACACAGCAACATGAACATCACCACCACCGAAGCTTGCAGAAAACTCACCATCAGATGCGTTCCTACCTAAGAGGCAGTAGCATAGACACCAGAGAAATGGTGAACTATGGATTAACATATTTAACAACCCTAAATATTATTCAGATTATTGATGACTTAAGATATACTGCTATGTCTGGTCCGGCAGTCCAATATGTGGTCCAGGATTCCAAGATATAGTCAGATAATCAAATAAGGCCCCCCAGGCCAGGGGAAACCCGTCTTCCAGGAGAATAGATCATACTCCACATGACCACTCCTGGACGCAATAAAACCCTTGGAAGCAGTAGTAATACCCATACACAAATTATGGATAACTCATCTCCACCTAATTCTCCAATCAAGCTTAGGAAAGAATGATGGGTGGGAATTAAGTTTGAGAAATATTGTTCCCATACAAGGTTAAAAACAACCATGTTAACTTTAAAAAAATTATTCATGACGGTCTCCACCTAAATGTTAGTGTCGATACTAGTCCACCTCCGCAAAATCAATGACATTACTTGTAAACAAGTTAGTCAACGGTCCAACTGCATATAAACATGTACATACTCAGCAAAGGACGTGTAAGCTCGGGATGCCAGATTAGGGTTAACAAGATAGGAGTGAGGCAATCAACAGAATTAAATTAACTACAATCACAAACAAACCTCATCATGAGGGCATCACACCTGATGAAACCTAACACCCACATACACGCACTAATACACATGTACAAACACATGCAAGAGACGCATAACACCAAAGCGACACTAAATCCTCTCCACCTGACCAAGCGACAGTAGACAATAGGAATCAACACTTTATGATGTTGCGGGTGTGTATATGAGGTTGATCCACTCAACAACTCAACAATCCTTGCAACAAACCATACGACCTCCATCAACTAGGACAGTCACAAGTGACGCCAATACAACAACACAAATCCACAAGACAGCATGCGTCCTCAAGACCATACACCAGAAAGTCCAGTCAAACGAGCGAGAGGTGCGGACGCAATTAAGCCGACACTCTTCTCTACACTTTCAACACACATTCAATAGTAACAATGAAAACAAAGTGAAACTTCAGAACAGTCTCTTGTAACTACCAGAATACGTCACGGTATAGTGAGATCAATTGAACTCACTCGAACATAAACCTGTGAACAAGAGAAAGTAATAGTATAGTTAACGATCAACAAGATCAGTACATACTGTGAACCGTCTGAACATAACATATCATCCAGCGTAACATTCGAACACAGTAACAAGAGAAATCAACTCCAACTCTTTCACTCCAGCACAAAAGATATGTGCGATAACATCCAAACTTAGAAGGTAAGCAATAATGTAGGTTATCAGTAGGTTAGCATTTGACTACTCCAATTTAGGTGTAGCAAGCAACCACTCCTTCACCACACTCCTCAGATGGTGCATTATTGAATACACAGAGTGTGAGAGCCCTGGTGCCCCCAGTGGGGTGCGACCAGCTACTAAAACATATGCGACAGATCACCAAAGCAGTTCAGAATCATTAGGTACTAGTAACATACTTAAGTACTAGTAGCATAGGTGACAGGCATAGGTGCCAACTCACCAAAATTATTCGGAGACGGGACCATCAGAGTTGATAGTCCCTCCCCAGGAGGCAGCAATGCAGCTCTAGTCACAAGCTAGTATGCACCAGTGAACCCCCGGCGAAGCCTAATCCGGCAGGCATACTCCAGCCCGGATCATCTTGGCCCGTAGACACACTCTCAACAGATGATACACTCTCACTACGAGTGGCGCCCCCCCTCGAGTTCTCTCGACCAGCTATATCAACAGATGCGGGTCCTAACGAATGACTACTGGGGCCGTGCTTGTTAGACAACTCGCCTTGCTCAAACAAAAGCTTATCCCGCACGGATGTAGTCGCGAAAGAACTAAGATTCCCGATTAACAGGTTCACCTGGGGCTAGGACAGCTGGAGATCCCCAAACAGAGGGTTATCTACAAGCACTAAAGTGCGACTAATAGAACCACCAATCCTCTCCTAAGCTCCAGAGCTGAGGAACGGGGGAACAACAGTTATAGCGCTCGCTCAATGGGATCCTGGGGCACAAACTTCACTCCACCCTTCTTACCGACGCCAGGACTAACTCGTACAGCCGCAGGTCTAGGCCGAAGCACCATACCTGTATGTACTAACAGCTCCTAAAGGTGCGGGGATCGGTAGGGAAATCTCCGCTAGAAATGATACTTCACTCGTGACAGGAGGAGAGGTAGCTAAAGTCCCATCATATGGGGTGTGGCCAAGAACAGAGTTATGTGCTAACTCTTCGTAAAACCGCAGTCACGCGACTAAACGTCTTGGTGATAGCTTGGTACCCAGAATCAAATAACCCTTGCATATATAACTGTAACCCACAAAACGCCCCTCTATCACTCCTCTCGCCTAACTTGCTAAGCTTCTTGCAATTCACCAGCGTTACATAGCATGGTGAACCTAGAACACGAGGCAAAAAACACATGGCTTACGCCCAAAGAAATAGCTTGTGTGGGGTCGCACCTCCACCTAGTGGGAACACGACCAAAATCCACAATCTATCCTTCAAACCACCCCACCAATAACTCCTTGAACCTATCAGACCGCAAACAACTGAAAGGCCTACCGAGGAGCAACGTGCTCCACCAGAGAAAAAGAGCTTGAACTACCCGGGGAGCACCTTAGCAATCGCAACTACCACAGCGTAACCCAAGAACGGATCGCCTAACACCAACAGAAAATACTTCCCATGCATCACTAAGAATGGCCCCAAGAAATCTAAATGCAACAGCTGCAACAGTGCCACAACCTCCCTAGTACTCTCCTAGGGAAAAGGAGTCCTAATTGCCTTTCCCAAGCAACAGGTGTTGCAGGGGACCTAATGCAAAGGCTAGACCTGCGTCATCGACTAGGGCAAGAGCCAATCCAGCTTCCCACTCACTAACTTTTGCATCACCGAAAACCGAGATAGCCAGTAAAACGGCGATGCCAAAGCGAAGTGAAGGGAGCTGGCATAGGTACTCCACCCGTTGTCGAATCGGCCTGTAAAGCAGCAAGAGTGGGGACACATGGAAGGTCAGGTATGCAGCGTTGTGAAAATGATACGCCTCATTGGAAGAGGCAGGGGCCAACCAACGGATCTGCGAAACTAGTCGCAAAGCACAGCTCAGCAGTGAAATAATTTTGGAGTTGTGCGATTTGGTGGTGGCATGAATCGACAGGACATTTACAGGGCATCCTGGAATTCGCGGCAATTGAGCCTGAACCCACGGCCTGCTTCACAACATCGTCTCCAAACTTCACGAACGAAATAGAAGAGCGAATGTCTGGAGCCCGTAATGGAACTTCCAGCCCCTGAATCGAAATACCACACATCTCCCTTAGCATCTAATACCTCTTCCTTTGCCCACTTCGAATTACAAGCAATCAAAACAGGGCAAGGTTCCTAGTGAACCTGGTAATGTGCTGACTGAGCCTGAAGGGCTTCGTACTTAGCTGTACTCAGCGCCAGCTCCACCTCGTGTAGCGGCAGGTGGCGTGAAAGCATCGCGACTCCATACCACCTCCGGACGAGGAGAAGCCAAGCACCTAGTCGGCACAGGGTGTAACCTGTGACTAGAGGTGATTCTCTGCTCCTCCCACTCATCTCCCTCTAGTGCTTCCGCGCAGTGGTATAAGCAAAGATGGGCCAATGACCTGTCAACGGAGCACGGGCAATGATCGAAAGGAAACAGAGAACATTACACGATGGTGCAGGCGCACCCAAGTAGCCGAGAACCCTAGGAGGGTTCAGGGTATACAGAAGGGGTACCAACCAGGGACCCCAGCAGGTGTAGACAGAAACTACGACAGAGAGACCACAGACAGCTATCGCTGACAGCCTCAGGTCATAGTGGAGCCTCTCGTAGGTCCGCTGTCTAATAGTCGCCACCCCCCGTCCACCTGTTCGGATGGCTCGCGGGCGTTACTGATCCCATCGCCTCCTGTCGTCCCTGGTGGTTTACACCGGACAAGGCGATGATTTAGCCGTCACGGAAAGCGTGAGTGATGATCTTGAACACTGGCTCTGATACTGCGTATGGCTGGGGTGTTCCGGTCGACCCAGGATTCATTGAATTAGAGGCAAAGAAAGCCGACCCTGTTCAACGAGGCAGTAGTGCTGCACTGGGGGTTCTACTACCTGATACTGCTGATATTGCTGATACACATGCTGCTCATGTACACTGCTTGTACAAGTACACTGCTTGTACGTGGGGGCATATATTTCTACCTCTTCTGAACTGTCTTATAAAGCTGCCATGCACCCTTCTAACCCTGACAGGGATCAATGGTTGCTAGCTATGAAGGATGAGATGGCGTCCTTACATGCCCATGGCACTTGGGCACTGACTCCTCAATCTCCTAAGCAGAGGATCCTGTCTGGCAGGTGATTATTTGTGAAGAAAGTTGGGGTTGATGGTTCTGTGCGCTTTGAAGCACGTTTTGTGGTACGAGGTTTTCTGCAGCGTTCTGGGCTGGATTTTCATGATGTATATGCCCCCGTCTCCTCTAAAGCAGGTCTAAGAGTTCTTCTTGCTGCCATCACTCATAGAAAAATGTTTATTCGGCAGCTGGATATCAAGACTGCATTTCTGAATGCCAAGTTGGAACCTGGGCTTGACTTGTACTGTCACCAGCCTGAGGGCTTCAAAGTACTTAGTCCTAACGGTGTTCCCCTTGTGTGCAAACTGATCAAGTCACTTTATGGTTTGAAGCAGGGACCCAGGGCTTGGAGCATGGATGTCAAGCGGGTTTTGATTGCACATGGGTTTACTATGTGCAAGGTAGAACCTGCTCTGTATTTTAGGAGGGATTCTTTTGGTGGGTGGAGCTATGTCCTGACCTATGTTGATGATTTTATCTGTGCTTTTAGTGAGCTGGCTTTGTATGCTTTGCTGATCAAGGCTATGGAGGCTGCTGGCTGGGAGGTCAAGGAGATGGGTGTACCTGTCCAGTTCCTCTCCTTGTACATGAACGTTACACTTGACTTTGATGGCAGGTGTGTTCAGATCAACCTCTCCCAGCACTCCTATATTGTTGATCTGGTGGAGCAGTTTGGTCTCACCGATGCAGCCAAGCCCAAGTTCTCTGCCCCCATGGCCAAGTGCACTGTCACTGACCCTCCTGGTGACCCCCTGTCCTCTAATAGCAAGTACCTGTCTCTTGTAGGTGCTTTGCTATACCTGGCTACATGCACCAGGCCTGATATTTCTTTTGCTGTCAGCTACCTGTCCAGGTTTTCTGCTCACCCTACCGTTCCCCTCTGGGGGGCAGCCAAGCGTTTGCTTTTGTATTTGAGGTCTCATTCCCACCTGGGGCTCACTTACATCCACAGCCCTGATTTCTCTTTTTCTGTCTTTATTGACTCATCCTTTGCTGATGATGGGTCTGACAGGAAGTCACAGACTGGCTATGTTGTGCTTGCTGCCGGGTGCCTAGTGAACTGGATGAGCAAGAGGCAGCCCATTGTTGCCATTAGCTCTAGTGAGGCTGAGTATCAGGCTCTGGCTCAGACTGCCAGGGAGGTGCAATGGTTGAAGAAGTTGAGGGATGATCTAGGTCTGCCTTGTACCATGGTTACCATTCAGGGTGACATCCTAGGGTCTCTGAGTTGGGCCAATGACTGGCAGCTGATTACTCGCAGCAAGCACATTGATGTGATTCATCAATATATCAAGGAGTTGGTGGAGGATGGCAGACTGGCAGTTGCCTATGTTAACACTAAGGGCAACTGTGCTGACCCCTTCACCAAGCCCCTTGATCCTGCTGTGTTCTGGCGGTTTGTCCGCATGCATGGAATGACCGCTTCTCCTTAGGGTCATTTTTTGTTACATCAGTATCTTTGGTTATCATTGTTTGGCATTAGGTTCCTATTCCCGGATCGGGTTTTCTATACCGTTGTTACCCAACTTTGATATTCGGTTTTTCATCCTTTTCTAGCTTGGCAAAATTTTGTTTTTGCCTTGTTTCCTTCCTTCCTCTCACCCTTTGGGTTTCATTTGGAGTTCTCTCGGATTTCGGAGTTCTTTGATTTTTTTTTTGATTCTGTTACATATAGTTCTATGACACCTGTACCATAGGTGGAGTAGTAGTATTGTATGTCACCTGCGTCATAGGTGGAGTATCAGCATGAATTGCGGTTCACTCAATCGTTTTATGACTTGGTGACTACTTATGTACTCCCTTAGAACTATCGGTCCAGACAGTGTTACTGTCTGTACTGTGTCAGCTTCCCGTAGACTGTGTCATCCTTCATGACACGGTGACAGCTTCTTGTTGGCTGCGTCACCGGTTCCCCTGACACGCGCTGTATTGCCTGCACCAGGCTTAAGATTCCTGGCTTAGGTTCTAGACTCAGGTTACAGGCTCCCGCCTCTTCCACCGCTGGTGTCCTTTGGTGTCCGCCTTTCCTTGTAATGCTATTCTCGTCTCCGTGTTTAGGTTGGCGCATCTGACCGCTGCAAGCATCTCTGTCCACTCTCTGAAGTGTATTAAGCTGATAGGAACCAACGGGACATACAAATAGTCAACGTGTACCAATGTTAAACGCTATATCAAGTGCCAATGCACTAACCAAAATAGTACTTTAATCAACAGAATGTAGAAAGAGGTATAGGAACCACACTTACCATTGTTTTAGTCTTTTCAATGTTGACAACCTTAAGCACACTCGGTGCAGATAACTCAAGCATACGCAGTGCTGATACATTCAAGCACAATCAGTGCTGATACATTCATGCACAATCAGATGCTAATTCCATATAATGCTACGTTTGGCGGCAGGATGTACATGTTTAAACTAGTATACAGAACTACCTTGAAGATACCTGCCACACAAAGCTATCCACAACATGGCTAGATTATTAGCATAAAGCACTTCAGCAGTGGTACACTATTCCTAACAAGCACAACAATCCGCTTAGTTGGCTCCCTGGTTTCCGTGGGCTGTGTGTGTGTATGTGTGTTTATGTTTGTTTGTGTGTGTGTGTGTGGTGGTGGTGGTGTGTGGGGGGGGGGGTCTGGCATTGGAAGACGGTGACCAGCCCAGAGATGGCTGAATAACTATTTAATAATTGAATATAACCACGGTACCGTACCCATGTTTCCTCCACCTGAAGACGCAGCCTGACGGCTGATCCCGAATTGGCAGCTTAAACAGGCAGGAGCCTTGCAAACAAGTTCAAGTTCAAGATCAAGAAGGCAGATACACCATACATAGGTTATCAAATAAAATAAAATGTGAATAAAAATGTGAATCAAACGCAAATCGATGTAACTCAAATGGAACCATGTAAACATGTGATCAATCCAATCCAATCTTCCACGTGGTTGCTTTTTTGGCTATGCATAGCAGCTTCTAGACAGCTCCCTTTCCCTGCCCTTGGGGGAAAAATGAAGCTAGCTAGTGCGTATGAAAACTGACATGCCAGGCATTCCAATGCAGCTGCAAGCTTTGGGGTTAACCCACTGGCTGGCTGATGGAGCTGACTGGAAGCTGCCACGAGTAGCCCCCAAAAGAGGCAGTGATATTCTAGCGTCCAACGATTCCAATGCCAAGTTCTTGCTTCGGACTATAACAGCCGTATGCTTTGGCTGCATCCTGGGATACTGGGAAATTACGGTCAAATTGATGGATTATGGTGGGGATGTATATGTAGTTTAATCGAGCAACTTTAACGAGCCCTTCATGAAAGATCAGTGGCAAGGCTAACGCTGCATTGAATACCGGAGATTCTCCATTTTTCAACATCATTATTTTCATTGGATATGGTAAGGGCTTGTTGCCGTAGGTGGCGACCGACATGAGGTATATATGGAGGGCCTGGTCAGTTCCTTTACGGCGCCACGCCTTAGAGCTGGAGTCCTGAATAACATCGCACATATTGGCCATGTAGTTTGCCATGGCATGCGCGCTTCCAAGGGTGGCGGCTGAGCAGGATATGAATTCCAGCTCGAAGTCTTTGAAGGTTAGACCATAGGAGGGATTCCTATCTGTGTCCTGCCCACTAACCAGTTTTTGGCAGGCCAGGTTCCAGCCCACTTGGATGACTCGCACTTGTCTAGGGTCACCGTAAGAGCCTGGGGGGAAGGAAGGCATGGGGGGGGGGGGGGGGGGGGGCACTCTTAAATTGTGCCATCGTGCTGGTTGTGGCATTTATGGTGGTTGTGGTATACGTGGCGGATTTGATGGTTGTGAGGGCTGTGGCAGTGGTGTATCCAGCCCTTTTGAATGACTTGTATGTGTCTAGGAGCGCCGTAAGAGCCTGGGTGAAAGGAAGGCATGGGGGAGCTGCGTAGAAGCTGCTGCACATAGCCCAACATAGCAACAGTGAAATGTTAGTAGCATTGTATGTGTGTGTATTAACAGTCCAGGGGTATCCAAATAGGCTAAATGGACTTGCCCAACCTTAAAAATAGGAAAGGCAGTTTAAAAAAAGCCAATCACTGGTGAATTGAACCCCAACAAGTCACAAACGACCGGGGCCCGGAGCTCGTGCTATGCAGATAATTTGTGTACAACAACACTTGTTTGCAGATGGTTTGTGTAAAAAAACAGTTAGTCCTGGCCTACGAGGAGATCCCCTAAAGAGTCAAAACAAGCAGCATTGCTAACTTGGGGGGTCATCAGTACCCTTGTATTTGGCTTGGAAGGGTGCATCGCGGGTGTAGAGGGGTGCCAAAGGGGTGCAGAAAAGTGTGCCGAAGACTCCCTAAATTAGCAGTGCAGTGGGTGACAATGTCAACGACCAAAACAAGCTGCCCTTCCTTTATGTGGCTGTCCATATGGTCTGTTGGAGTGGGTTCCCACAAGAATAAGTTCACTCTTACACAAATAGGCCAAACCTCAAATTAGCAAGATGTATGCATGTATGTATGTACGTAAGTTGCAGACAATTCGAGAACTTATTTAGTGGTTGCCTGAAGTCCTTGGTTGATTCTGCTTGCATTTGCATTTGCATGCTGCTTCGGCATCAATACCAGGACATGTAGGGCACTTTCTATCTAAAAGGCCATTGTCTGCTGGTGAGCTGATACCCTACGCCTGCAGACAAAACAACCAGACCTTATTGATATGAGCACCTTGGGCGCATAACTGCTTGCTTTATTCTGCTTGTTGAACTGGCTCATCTTGCTTGCAACTTGACAACTAAGTGTATGTTACAGTCCAGGGTTAGCCTAATCGGCTAAAAGGACTTTGCCAACCTCGAACAATCAAGATCAACTCTAGATTACCAGGAGGGTCTAATAAAAATAAACACTGGATGAAGTGGTGCCCAACAAGGTACATGCGGTAGTGGTACGGTAGCAGCATATATTTAATATTTTGTTATGGAAGGATTCAGTTCATGCTTTAATTGATTGAAAGCTTTTAAAACATTTTTGTTGAAAGGATTGATTTCATTTGTGTATGAATTCAAAGCTGTTTAAAGTTTAATTGTATAGGACGAATTGCTTTCATTTTTTATTAATTGAAATCTTTTGAAAACATATTTTGAAAGCTTTGTGATGAGCACACTGTACTACTCTCAAACATGGTTGTCATGTATTTTCTTTTCAGCTACGAGCAGCAGCTTCTAGGCAGCTTCCCTGACTGGCTAGTCAGCCAAACCTGATGCAACCCAATGCACCTTGCAGCTGACACAATTAGCTTTCCTGTATTGTTGCCATCTTGGGGCTCGGCTCAGTGGCTGGCTTAGGGAGCTGCCAAGGAGTTGATGCTTGTAGCTGAAAATATTTGTTGGCAATACATGTAATCATGGTGTACTTCAAAGCTTTGATGCTTGTGTGAATACTTTAATACTTATAATTTGCTGGGGACCAGGTCTTGTAGTGCTTGTTAACTTGATAATCCATCCAGCCCATCCAGACAGTCTAGAATTATCGTGATTATTTGAGGCTGGGTAAGTCCCTGTAGCCTAATTGGTTACCCCCTGGAGTGTTATATACATACAACATACATACAATATACATTGTGAGATGTCCACTTACTAATATTTCCTTCAAGCGAAAAGATGACAGAGTTTGTCTCCATTGCCTCAATCGTCTTCGGATGTTTCCACACGTCACTTTGGAGGTAAGCATCCCTGCAATGTTTTAGGACAAGAGAGCTTTAGTATTTTTTGCTGTTGCATCCCTTCAATATGTTAGGACAGGTAAGGGTTCGTATTTTGTTTTTGCTTCCCTACAATGTTTTAGGATGACGTTTTTTGTATGCAAAAAGGATTTTTGCCGCAAAGGGTGGGTCTGCATGAGCTAGCCCTAAACTGGGTGGTGGTGTGGGTGGTGGTGGTGGTTGTGTGGTTGTGTGGTTGTGTGGTTGGTGGTGGGTGGGTCTCCGTTTGCCAGGGCTGCCCTAGACTCAAGGATGTTGTCGATGTGATCAGCGTAGTCACTCCAACAGGAGGAGGGAGTAGGCACAAATGGTTTGTTTATGTGCGACGCGTCGCAAATTGAGCGACTCGGTGTGACCTCAGTGCGACGTGCTGCCCCTCGAACCCCCAGGAGATCCACACGGAGAGCAAAGCGGAGAGCCTGGGGGGTTCAGGGGAGCCAGTTCCGACTATTTTAGCCAGACCCATGCGTCTCTATGCAGCAACAAAATGGCGTCAGAATGACGATGCGTCATCGGGGGAAAAACAGAGGTAAGCACCCACAGATCTCGTCAGTATATTAGAAGAGTAGATGAATGGTTGGTTTTAAATAAATAAATAGTACGTCTTATTACGAGGCGTGAGGTTGAGGGGGCCAGCCTATTTGCTTTCACTTTAAGCCCTTCCTACCCTGGTTTGGCAAGTCCATTTAGCCTACCCCTGGACTGTAACATGCATAATGAGGCCAACCACCAATGGGGGGGGGGGCTATCATCCCCCTTTATGAATGGTTGGTCTCATCATGATAGGAATGTTCACTGCTAATGTGTCTCAAATTTGGGGGGGTCTACGGCAGCCTAATATTTGGCTTACAAGGTTGGGAAGGGTGCAGTAGGGGTGCAAAAAAGGGTGCTGAAGACCTGCCAAATACCCCCAAAATTCGCAGCGCTTGATGCTACTGTTTGTCTGTCTGTCTGTCTATCTGTCTGTTTGTCTGTCTGTCTGTCTGTCTGTCTGTCTGTCTGTCTGTCTGTCTGTCTGTCTGTCTGTCTGTCTGTCTGTCTGTCTGTCTGTCTGTCTGTCTGTCTGTCTGTCTGTCTGTCTGTCTGTCTGTCTGTCTGTCTGTCTGTCTGTTGTTACAGTCCAGGGGTAAAACAAACAGGCTTTCCCATGGCTGTCACTGTTTCTTTTTCCCGCATGGTAGCTTCCAGCCAGCTCCAATTGCCAGCCACTGGGTCAAACCCCAAGCTCGTATCTGTCTTGGAATGCCTGTAATGTGAGCTTGCATAAACACATACAGCTAGCTGCAGCTTGGGCCCAAGGATGGGTAGAAGTAGCTGACTAGAAGCTGCTAAGCATAGCAGAAACAAGTCCTAGGCATGTTGCAAGAGACACGATACATTGGCGGAGAGTGTTGGCTATCGGAGCGACATGTGGCACCCGAAACAAGTACAGCGGAACGACGCCAGGGTTTAAAACAGTGCCAGAAGCCAGTAAGGGCCAGGGTTAAGTGTGGACAACACAACAGATAGACAGACAACCGGGAAACAGGGTGACTCTGAGGGCTCCCGCCCCTGAGAAGGGGGGGCTCTGCCAAAAAGAGATCATGAGGCATGATGGCGTACCTGGACTTCAGGGGAGAATGATGGAGGGGGGATATGACGCCAGCCTCTGTATCACACTACCCAGCCCGGCCCTTTTTTGCCCTGGCGCCATTAGACATTAAGCTTCTGCAGCTATTTTCAAATGCTTTCAAATGGAGTAATGTGTTTCACCCCCCTGCCCCCCTGCCCTGCCCCCCCCCCCCCCCCACACACACACACACACACACACACACACACACACACACACACACCTGCCCCTGCCATGTGCTGCGAGCGTACCTGATTTCTATGCTCTGCCAGGGCAGAGAAGGTCCGGGCCAGGTAGTGTGATACAGAGGCTGACAACATATCCTCCCTGGCTCCCTCCATCCTCCTCCCCTGAAGTCCAGGTATGCAGTGATGGCTTCCCCCCAAATAAATAAATAAATGCATAAGTAAATATCTTAGAGAGACACATACATACATACATACATACATACATACATACATACATACATACATACATACATACATACATACATACATACATACATGCATACATACATACATACATACATACATACATACATACATACATACATGCATACATACATACATACATACATACATACATACATACATACATACATACATACATACATACATACATACATACATACATACATACATACATACATACATACATACATACATACGTACATACGTACATAACTAACTAACTAACTAACTAACTAAATACTCACCTAGTGTCAGAGATCAACACTCCACCACTCTTCTCCACAGCTGGATCGAAGTATCCACACAGCTCCATGTAGTTGCGTTGCACATAGAAGCGCCAAACCGCATATGTACTTCCATTGGGTGGCAGTGCTGAGATGTAAACACCCTGGTGCAAGCAGACACAGTGTTTGGTATTTCAGATGAATGTAGGCCAGGTTGAGTAGGGGGGGTATTCCAACCATTCTTACATAATCAACTGAGTGTAGATAGATGTACAGTTTATGCTTCTCTGCTACGTGCAGCAATGACTCTTTACAAGGGGGGTAGCAGTGTTTTTTTATTTCACATTTCTTTAGGGCAGGTTGAGTAGATACTTGGCCTACTCAAGCCTGATTTCAGGATTGTAGCGGAGCCATCGCATGGCGGAGGGTGAAGTGTGGAGCCTGGGGGCTTTGGAGGGATCATGCTTCACCGTGCAACGATGGAATGGCAATGCAGTGGCGACATGTCGTAGAAAAAACAAATGCCCGCAGGGGGTAGCACCAGCTCATGTTGTGCACAAGAAACTTTGTGGATATTATTCTTCATTTTCTTGCTTTCCTGCTTTTTTGCCTCTTTGCTTTATTGCTTGTACCCTATACTTTTGAGGATGGCTGGATGACCCCCCCAGTTGTTGTGGGGCAGGCTTGTCTTGAGTCAACTATGACCTGCCTATGACAATATAATGTATTGTAATTATTTGACCTTGAACGCACATTACAGTCAAGGGGTAGCCACTTTGGCTGAAGGGACTTGCCCAACCTCAAACAATGAAGATTAACTCAAAATGAGTTTTAGAAGAGGTTGATTGAAAGAAACACTAGGTGAACTGGTCTCCAACAAATCATAAACAAGATGTGTTGGGGGTGCACAACAATGCGATGCCCATGACGGACAGACAGAGAACGAGTGGAAAACATAAAGAAATATACTTAGTCCCTTATAATCTTATGCATTGCACTTTGAATTTTGCTCCTGCTGTGTATGTGACTTTTGTTCCTTATGCATTGCACTCTGCCCTTCATTTCTCATGCATCGCACAACTAATTTCGGTCCTTATGCATTGCACTATGACTTTTACTCTGTATGCATTGCACACCTTCACCCACAATAACGTTGCGATAGCCGGGCTTGGTGTAGCCCTCAAGCATTACTGTGTATATGACTTTTGTTTCTCATGCGTGACACTCTGCCCTTCATTTCTCATGCATCGCACTATAAATTCCGGTCCTTATGCATTGCACCATGACTTTTACTCTGTATGCATTGCACATACACTTCACCCACAATAACGTTGCGATAGCCGGGCTTGGTTGCCCTCAAGCATTACTGTGTATATGACTTATGTTTCTTATGCATTGCACCCTTCCTTTTGTTTGTCATGCATTGCACTACAAATTTCGGTCCTTATCCATTGAGCATATACATTGCATGCCATGCTACATTACATTTCATATACTTCACCCACATGGACGTTGGGGTAGTCGATCTTGGTGTAAGCCTCAAAGTGTTCCTTGTCGCTTGGCAGTAGCATGACAGCAATATGAGTGTCAGGAGAAAAGCGCTTCCATGATTTCAAGAATCCGCAGAGGTACCTAAAGTATGCACAAGCAATGCTTTGAATTTTTTTGTTGCTGACAAAAACAGCAAGCAACCATGGTCAATGTTTCGGTATACAAGTGTAGTTTCAATCCACGCACCCACACACACACCCAAACCAACTCTTACACCCACGTCCACACTTACACCAACATGCTGCAGGTCGATATCCTGATCCCCCCTCCTATACCAATCAATGAAGATGTAGAAAGAGGTGTACCATGATCAAAGACAAGGTACACATATATCTGGTGGTATAAGATGATGAAAACACATTGCTGTGGAGAACACATTCATTGCATGACGTTTTCATAGACAGGCCATAGTTGACCCAATACAAGCCCTCTCCACAGCATACGGAGGGGGGGGGGGGGGGGGGGGGGGGGGGGGATCTTCCAACCATGCTCATCGCAAGTTATGAGATGATCACAACATATTGTTGAGGGATGCCTCTGTGCTTGTTGCTCATGTGGTTGCTTTGACCCGGTAAGGCCGATAATTTTGCTGCTGGCACTCTGCTTGCAGTTGTTTGTTTCAACTTTCTGTAGGTCAGGTAAAATGTTCAAACCTGAGCGTCGCACCAGAGTTGCACCGAGTCGCTAAATTTGCGACGCGTTGCACAAAACAAATGTCTTCTGCACCCTCGCTGTGGCATAAAGCATGCATGTACAGCACTCTCGATTCCATGGGAAAAGCTTGCAGAGATGGTATGGGCGGTGCAATGGCGAGAGAGCGCAGTGATACGGAATGGCCGTGGAGGTCTCAAAGAAGTCAAGCAGCTCGCGACAGCTGCAAACCATGGCGAAGGCGACGGCAGTGCGAGATGGCGAATGAAGTTCGCTAACATGAGCTCAATGGTGGCAACCCTCGCATGCGGAGATCAAGTGTTACTTAGAACATTTTCGACCAGTCTGCTGAGGCTACGCCACCTGACATTTGTGATGACAAGAAAACCATCAAGAACACGACGACACCACGACAGTGATTCTACGTATATGTATTTTGACAGGCCAAGAGAAGCCTGTAATGGACTGGCCAAACCTTCAAACAGGAAAGGCAGTTAACAAAAAGTACTGGTAAACTGACCCCCCCAAAATTGTGAACAACGCCCGGAGTTTGTGCTACAGTGGTTTTATACACGAGGCATCAGATAAACAAAGCAGAATATTGGTGCAGTTGTAGTGGTGGTATAATATAATACAATATTGGTGTAGTGGTAGTGGTGATATAATATAATAGAATATCAGTTTCGTGGTAGTGGTGGTAGAGGTGGTATAATATAATATATTATTGATGCAGTGTTAATGGTGGTAGAATATAATAAAATATTGGTCTAGCGGTAATGGTGGAAGACTATTATAGAATATTGGTGTCGTGGGAGTGGTGTTAGAATATAATAGAATATTGGTATAGTGGTAGCAGTGGTAGAATATAATAGAATATTGGTACAGTGGTAGCAGTATTAGAATATAATAGAATATTGGTATAATGGTAGCAGTGGTAAGAATAAATATAATCTTGGTCTATGTAGCCGTGTTCGAATATATAGCCTCACTTGGTCCCGTGGGCGTGGGGTGGTCACTCTACCCTCTTTCATTGGTGTAGTGGTAGTGTGGTGGCCCCTACCACTGTCTGTTGGTCGCGGTTTTCGCGGTTGTCCCCTCCTCTCCCTCTGCTCTGCTCTGCTCTCATCTCTCTCTCCTCTCCTCTCCTCTCCTCTCCTCCTCCTCTCCTCTCCTCCCTCCTTCTCTCCTCCCCTCCCCTCCCCCTCCCTCCCCCCTCCCCCTCCCCCTTGCCCCTCCCCTATCCCTCGCCCCTCCCTCCCCTCCCCTCCCCATCCCTCCCCTCCCCCTCCCCACCTTCCCCTCCACCGTCCCCATCCCACCAATCCCAAATCCCCTCCCCTTCCCTCCCCTCCCCTCCCCTCCCCCTCCCCTCCTCCCCTCCCCTCCCCCTCCCCTCCGCCAGATCCCGTCCCCTCCCATCACATCACATCACATCACATCACATCATATCATATCATATCATATCATATCATATCATATCATATCATATCATATTGGTATAGTGGTAGTGGTTGTAGAATATGATATACTATTGGTGTAGTGGTAGTGCTGGTAGAATATAATATAATATTGGTGGAGTGGTACTGGTTGTAGAATATAATATTGTTGTGGTGGTAATGGTGGTATTGGTGGTATAATATAATATAAATTTGTCTAGTGGTACCGGTGGTAGAAAGAAAAGAAAACCAACAATGTATGGATGTGCAAACGCAGCAGGTTCTAGAGCGAACTGTTTATGGATGACCCCGCACAACAGATACATGAACAAACAGAATAATCTAAGTACTTTTTGATTGTTACTGTCCAGGGGGTGGCCAAATAGGCTGAAGGGACTTGCCCAACCTTGGATTTAGGAGGGGCTTAAAAGAAAAAGCACTGAATGAGCAGGAAGAGCACATGCTTGAGCAAACAATAAAGATGCAGATATGAGAGAACCTTGGTTTTCAGCTAGGAGCAGCAGCTTCTAGGCAGCTCCCTGGGCTTTTTCAGCAACCTAGGTACCTGGAAGCTTATATCGTCCGCTTTCCAGTGCTCCTGGAATCTTTGGGTTTGGCCCAGTGGCAGTCTCAGGAAGCTGCCTCTAAGCTGGTGCTGGCAGGAGAAAAGAAAAACAGTGGGGAGCAGCAGGCGCATGTCCACAGAAGCAAGTTTTCCTTTCAACCAGCCCCTCCAGCTTATCCTGGATATTGACTATCCAGGAAAAGCTGGAGGACAACTTATCCAGAGTTGATCTTGATAGTAGAGGTTGATCAAATCACTATAGCTTCTTTGCCTACCCCCTGGACTCAAACATTCAAAAATAAACCAACGCACTTTTCTGCATCCATGTTGAAGGCGGCACCCATCAGCAGATTTGCACCGTCTGGTGGGCATGATTTCTTCGTATCCTCCAGGGATTGGAACGTGTCTTGCACGGAGGGTCTCCGTCGCTGCTCCTCTGTCAACCCCTGGACGCTTGCGGCAGCACGTAAACTAAACTGATGCGCAGCGAGCAATGCTGCTAGCATGCAGATACCGGTCGACACTCGCATGGCTCCTTGATAGCTCGCAGCTTCGCTCCGAGGAGTAGTGAGGCGACAATAAATCTTCTGGATTCGAACAGTGCTGTATTGGTCTAGCTAGCAGGACGTATGTTACAGTCCTGGGGAAGCCAAAAAGACTGAAGGTTCAAGGATTAGCGAGACAATAAATGATAAGTTGTATTCAACCAGTGCCGTAGTGGCCTAATGGATGGATGCGCCAATTGCGGTCGCCTTAGTTGTGCGTTCGAAGTGTTGGAGATTGAATTGGCTGTTGCTGCTATTGGTTTGCGTGTCTGCGAAACACGGTCGGCGACTCGAAGCACGGGAGCAGAGCTCATCACCGATTCACCGGAGACTGGGTCCCACGCAAAGCGACTTTTCACCTGCCCGCGAACCCAACACCCAATGACCCACCACCAACAGCCAGTAAACAGCAAATAAACAGCCTAGCGGCGTAAGCATCTGTTGTTGCGGTTATGCTGAGTCGATGAGTAGACACTGGTAGACACGAGTTCTATGCTGCGTCGCTTGCGACCCTAAAATTCATGCTAAAAATTGGCGGAGAGTTATAGAGAAGGAGCGTCAGGTGGCAACCAGAGATCTCTGGTGGCAACGGAAGCGAGTTAGTTACGAGACCGTTTGCTGACGTGTCAGGCTTCATCACAGGCTGTGACGTGGTCATAAATCATAAACACAAGTGACGTGTGCACACGCGTGTGAGGTACCAAGTGAGGTACTGAGGCACGTGTTCGTTTGGGGAGCCAGACGAATGACTTACGACTTCTGATTCCTCCTGAATCCACCAGGTTAACGTTACGGTTGCTTGAAACCAGATGATTTATCCAGATTTATCTGACAACAATTTACAGGTTTTCAGCCCCGCATGCAACGTGGGTAAATGATTGGGGCTCTTCGAATGTTTATTTTCAGCCAATTTGCACATTTGAGTTTGGGGCACTGTTTTGGACTTCTTGCCAACTCCAAGTTTCGCTATTTGTCTGTGCGAGTAGGGGGTCCCGAAATTAAGTCCCCCCTTTTGCTGATTCTTTACATTTATTTCTTGTATGAAACATGACACCATGCATGGGTGCAATGCATGCACATGTGCCATGTGCATATGCCTGACCCCCTCCTAATCCAAATCAAGTAGGATCCTCTCCCTTTATGATGACCAAATTACAAAATAGGTCGGAATACCTCAAAACAGGACCAAAACAGGAACCCGCCCAAAACATGAAACCCATGGCACTCGCCTTGACTTACATTATCTACAGGCGGCATGGTGAGTCATACCTGGGCATAAAAAGATACCAAAACATTACCCAAGCCATACTGCTGTGATCATGTCATCATGTACAATGCATGAATAACTACCCACACTCCAAAACCCACACACCCATGAACATCCCATACGCATAGAGAACTCCCTAGGGTCTAGTGTGACATGTCATGAGGTAGTAGACCACATGCCTTACACTCATGTAACATGCAACACCTAACATTGCTCTAGCATCCTATGCATTTGGCGTGCAACAACTCGCTGCTGCCCCGAAATAAGCACCTCTCAGCTTTCCACCAGTCAACAGTTCCGCCACCGCCAACCACTCCCGCGAGCACCAGGAAAATTTCCCTATATATACAGGGCAAGGGAACACCAACTAGTCAACTACCGTAGGCGCACGTATTGTTGGCGCAAAATATAGTTGGCGGAAGGCACCTAAAAGGGCCTGTAATCAGCGCTGCATTCAGGTTGGCGATTTTTACAGATTTGGGGGGCTCCATAAATTGGCTCAGGTTACCAATGGCGGAATCCTTGTTGCATTTGTTTTTTCAATTCAAACCAGATTCAAGTGTGACTCAAATTAGTTACCGGTATTCTGGGAATAAGCATCAATACTATAATTGGCTTGGGCATTTAACCACGTCTTTCAGTCTTTGGCAGTAAAAAAAGGGAAATGTAAGACAGAAATGCAAAAAGTGCAAGGCAATGTTCACTTCAAACTTTCTCATCATACTACCTAGTCTGTGAAAATTGTGATTTCTCATACCGTTATATATGATTTAGTCTGTCCATGCATCAGACAAACCTTCATCATCAGGATATGTATGTTGGGTGTTTGCCAATCTACTACATCTAATATTATCATGGAAGAGCTGGGTAGAACCCCGTTGTTTTTTGCTTGGCTTAAACAAGCTTTGCGCTTCTGGAACAAGACCATTCATAAAGAACCTGAGGATCTCATTAGAATGGCTCTTGAGGAATCTTTTGACTCCAACACTGGCTGGGTTCATGACTTGCGTTGTGCTCTCCACAAGCTAGGATCCAGTAAAAACATCAACATTTTGGAGGCTGTCGATGTCGAAGGTATTATGTCTGAAGTTTTTGAGTCATGGAGGTTTAAGTACCCAAGTGACACCAATGCAGTTAGAGACATCCCTGATGAGAGAAGGGTTGGCTTTAAACGCCTCCGATACCAAAAATGGTTCGCAGCCAACAGTAATGATGAGAATGGCTTGATTCCCTTTACGTCCGCCTTACATAAGCAGGATCAGATTCGTTCCATAGCACAGTTTAGAATGGGTTCCCATTGGCTGAACACAGAAAGAATGAGGGTGGTGGATAGAGCACACATCCCTCGCTCAATGAGACACTGTCAAATGTGTGGGTTCCAAAAACCTGAGGATGAAATGCATATATTTGAGTGCCCTTTTTATAATGATATTCGCCTCCGCTACCAGAAGCTGTTTACAGATATTTATAGGCATGTCCAGGAGGATACCGACTTAACCGTATGGAATGTGGAATTCTGCGATTCCACATTCAGAACCTTTATTACATTACATTACATTACATGTTAAAGTCTACTTACATTACATGTTAAAGTCTACTTGACACCGCGAGGGTGTATGAGACTCTGTGCTTTAAACAAAAAGAAAAAGCACCCACAAAGCAAAAAACCCCATTACATCAGGGGTGTGTCGAGGACAAACAAACCAAACTCCCAACCACCGTTTTGGTGGCGTAGGTATTAAACCCCTTAGAGCAGGACCCAGATCTCAACCACTTACAGTGGCGGAGGTAAGAAGCTAACAAATGAGAAGTCTCAAGAAGAAAAAAAAGGGATAATAAATTACGGTGCCACTAAGCAGTCCAGGGCTTCCTGTCTTGCTCTTCTACAAGTAGAAAGATAGTCGGCTAGGTTGCTCCAAAAAGACTTAGTGCCATTTCCATTCATAAAGGTTCTGAATGTGGAATCGCAGAATTCCACATTCCATACGGTTAAGTCGGTATCCTCATGGACATGCCTATAAATATCTGTAAACAGATTCTGGTAGCGGAGGCGAATATCATTATAAAAAGGGCACTCAAACATATGCATTTCATCCTCAGTTTTTTGGAACCCACACATTTGACAGTGTCTCATTGAGCGAGGGATGTGTGCTCTATCCACCACCCTCATTCTTTCTGTGTTCAGCCAATGGGAACCCATTCTAAACTGTGCTATAGAACGAATCTGATCCTGCTTATGTAAGGCGGATGTAAAGGGAATCAAGCCATTCTCATCATTGCTGTTGGCTGCGAACCATTTTTGGTATCGGAGGCGTTTAAAGCCAACCCTTCTCTCATTAGGGATGTCTCTAACTGCATTGGTGTCACTTGGGTACTTAAACCTCCATGACTCAAAAACTTCAGACATAATACCTTCGACATCGACAGCCTCCAAAATGTTGATGTTTTTACTGGATCCTAGCTTGTGGAGAGCACAACGCAAGTCATGAACCCAGCCAGTGTTGGAGTCAAAAGATTCCTCAAGAGCCATTCTAATGAGATCCTCAGGTTCTTTATGTATGGTCTTGTTCCAGAAGCGCAAAGCTTGTTTAAGCCAAGCAAAACACAACGGGGTTCTACCCAGCTCTTCCATGATAATATTAGATGTAGTAGATTGGCAAACACCCAACATTTGTTTAAGTATACCTCTATGCCATTTCTCACAAGCATGGTCATTTCAGATAAGTGTGTTGTTCAGAATAGAAGGAGCCCACACCTCACAGCCAAAATTCAGGATAGGTTGTACAAGAGAATCAAACAGGTGGGTGAGAATATCAATATTGTATATCTCCATAGTATGGCATCGCCTACGAAGCATGTGGTGTGCCTTTTGGGCCTTAGTGAGCATCCTAGAAAAAGCAGCTTTTGCACGATTGCTTGAGTCACCATCCACAAAGAGGGATCCCAAGTAGATAAAAGATAACTTTGTAGAAAGTTGTGCTCCATCATAGACAAATTTGTAATCAGGATCCATGCGGGCCTCATCACAGAATTGTTTGTTGAAAACGACAATCTCAGTTTTCTTTATATTCACAGCCATCTTAGTAGCCTCGCAGAAATCTCTCAGGCAGTCAAGCATCGCTTGCATATCTGCCGGGGATTCTGCCATTATAGCTAGGTCATCAGCATAAAGTAACAGTTGCAGAATCTTTCCCCTAAGCTCAGCCCCTACATTTGCCGGGGATTCTGCCATTATAGCTAGGTCATCAGCATAAAGTAACAGTTGCAGAATCTTTCCCCTAAGCTCAGCCCCTACATTTATGAATGGAAATGGCACTAAGTCTTTTTGGAGCAACCTAGCCGACTATCTTTCTACTTGTAGAAGAGCAAGACAGGAAGCCCTGGACTGCTTAGTGGCACCGTAATTTATCATCCCTTTTTTTCTTCTTGTGACTTCTCAGTTGTTAGCTTCTTACCTCCGCCACTGTAAGTGGTTGAGATCTGGGTCCGGCTCTAAGGGGTTTAATACCTACGCCACCAAAACGGTGGTTGGGAGTTTGGTTTGTTTGTCCTCGACACACCCCTGATGTAATGGGTTTTTTTGCTTTGTGGGTGCTTTTTCTTTTTGTTTAAAGCACAGAGTCTCATACACCCTCGCGGTGTCAAGTAGACTTTAACATGTAATGTAATGTAATGTAATGTATGTATTTTTAATCTAATGTTAGCCAAATAGGCTAAAGATAACTGCCCAACCGTGGCAGGAGGGGGTACCAGTAGGCAGAGACAGAGGGAGGAGCCAATCCAGGGTCGGGCGACCCCTGAGCGCCCAAAGCTGGTAGAGGATTGATCAACTCGAGGGCTGGAACGAAATTGAAAAGAAAAGAAAAGAAAAGTCAGCGTGAATTAAGGAAGCTGTCCGAAGGGGTTTACCCCCACTCCCAAGTTTTTACTGCACTGTTTTGCTCAACACCATTTCATCTGCCAACAATACGCGCACCTACACCACCATTAAATAATCGACAAAATCCTTGAGTCCAAGGTTAGTGCACGAAGCCCTTTGAGGCTGCTTTGAGGCGATCCTTTTTGCAAAATCAAACAATCTAACCAAGCCTTGGATATTCTGGTGGCTGTCGTCGATTATGATACGTTTTTGGACTAGACTTTAATTTTCGACGTGCCCGATGCCCAAGTCTGTGGTTTGGGGAGATGAAAATATTTGAAACTCGGACTGCACGAAATGTTGATTACATTCCCGCTCAAAAAATAAACTCATGTATCAGACCCTTCTAGGGTTTAGAGTTCTAGCCGCTAGGGTTTATCCACCTTACATAGGGGAAGGTTCCTGTATGGTAGGTACTGGCCTTCCAATATCTGAATAGCCAAAGGACTGTTTTGAACCCGTCTAGGGTTTATGGTTTATCCACCTTCGATAGGGAAAGGTACCTGTATGGTACGTACTGGCCTTCCAATACCTGAATAGCCAACGGCTGGGCCATCAATTGGCTCGAGTTTAGTGGCCAAGGGTTCGCCTTATAAATAACAGCAACCCGACCCTCGTCTCTACCCTCCTGTTACTATTTATTGGCCTGGTTTCAATTTTGAATGCTCACTTAGTCCTAGACTGAACCACGGTCTGAACCTAACAACCTGTCAAGTGTCATCCTGGTGACCTGGCCAAGCTATGTCCCCATGCACGTGGTGACTGATGCCTGAGCCAGCAGTCTGCGTCGTCCGGTACATTCCGTATCGAGCATGCCGATGCTTCAGCCAAGGCACCAGTTGCTTGGAATCGTTAATTATCAGGCGTGGCCGCTGCCCCAGCCAACATTTCAAAATCCGTCAACTTTACCCAGACCTGAGATGTCGATGGGCAAATTCAACCAGAAGCATTAATGATCGGCGGATGCTGATAAATCAACCTAAGTAGAATCGCTGGTGGCTTTGTGCAGGAGTCACATGAATTTGATTAAAACAACTTGTTTTGTGTGGAATTATGCGCACTTGCATGTGGCAGTACTTCCTACCTAGTCTTGTATGTGCCTAGGCACCACAACCCTGCCTATCCTGAAACAGCTTGAGAAGATGAGCTGGCAAACGCTAAACCATGGTTCTGTGCTACTGTTGGACAACAGTACAGCCAAGAAGGGCTCCAGCAGCAGCAACCTTGCTCTGGTTGTCAAGACTGTTCTGAGCTAGGTGCACAAGGCTTTACATCCTGCGATAGCCTGTGAAGATGTCCTGACAAACTCAGCAACCATGGTTCTATTTTACTGTCGGACAACAGAGCCGCCAAGAGGGGAACTTGCATGGGGCAGTACTTCACACCCGTGCTCACTTGCATGGGGCAAGACTTCCTACGCAGTCTTGTATGCGCTTAGGCACTGCAACCCTTCCTACAAATATTTGTAAACATCTCCTGCCAAAGACTGCAGCGCTGGGCCTGTGGTACTGTCGGACATCAGTACCGACAACAAGGGAGCGGCTCCGGCAGCAGCAACCTTTCTCCCATTGGCAGGACTCTCTCGTACTATACAAAGCAGAGCCCCTACAGCCGCACCCAGCACATTTTCCTTGCGTGTAGTGCCAGCGGATAACAAAGCCACTAAGGGCCGAATGGCACCTGCCGCAACCATCTTGCTTTGGTTGCCAGGACAGTCCATAACTGCAATCAAAAGAACCACCGTTGCTTGATGTGCAGTGGCGGCAGTGGATAACATTCCCACCAAGGGAGGAAAGGCGCCTGCAGCAGCAGCCTTCTTCTTGTTGCCAGGATTGCTCTTGATCAGACTCGAAAGAGCCCCTGCTGCCTGGCACGCAACAGAGCCAGCGGACAACAAAGCCACTAACGGAGGAATGGCACCTGCTGCAGCAAGCTTTCTCTGGTTGCCGGGATTTTCACTGACTAGCCACTTAAGAAACAGTAACGCCCTATCATGCACGATTTCCGAGTTGCCAGGAGATAGCAATGACACCAAGGGGGGGATGGCGCCTGCAGCAGCAACCTTCCCCTGGTTGTCGGGATCGTTCCTAGTTAGAATAGCAAGAGCTGCTGCCGCATGCTGAACACAACTTTTAGTGGCAGCTGACAGCAAAGACACTAAGGGGGGGATGGCGCCTGCAGCAGCAACCTTGGTCTGGTTGTGAGGACTGATATAACATACATATTCCAGAGCCATTGCTGCATTCACCTGCACAACTGGCGGAGTGCTGGTGGAGAGCAATGCCACCAAGGGGGCAATGCCACCTGCAGCAGCAAGCTCGATATAGTTGTGGGGATGATCATATAATAGATGTGCGAGAGCCCCTGCTGCCTCCTTCTGCACACTTGCAGGAGTGCTGGTGGAGAGTAATGCCACCAAGGGGGTAATGGCACCTGCAGCAGCAACCTTGCTCTGGTTGTGACGATTGTTGTTGACTATCCACGTTAGAGCCTGTGCTGCATGCTCCTGCACAAATGGTGGTGTGCTGGTGGATAACAATGCCACCAAAGGGGTGACGGCGCCTGCAGCAGCGACCTCCTCCTGGTTGTCAGGATGCAACATAGTAAGGCTATAAAGCGCCAAAGCCGCATTCTTCACACAATCCATAGCGCCAGAGGACAACAAAGACACCAGGGGGGGGGATGGCACCTGCAGCAGCAACCTTGCTCTGGATGTCAGGAATGCCATAGCATACACTTGAAAGAGCAATTGCTGCATATTCATGGACATGTAGAGGCTGGATCCATGTAACCAAGTTCCAGTTCAAGTTCTGCAAGTTTGCCACAGTGCTGGCTGATAATAGTGCCACCAAGGGTGGGATGGCACCTGCAGCAGCAGCCATGCGCTTGTTTTCATCATCCCGGCTAGTAAGGAGTGCAAGAGACGATGCTGCATCCTCCTGCAGCCTTGCACAAGGGCTTTCTGACAATAAAGCCACCAAGCGGGTAATGGCATAAAAATCAGGCACTACGTTAGGGGTCGCCCGCCAATACCTTGGGGCATATGGATCATTCAATAAATAATCCAGATTAAGTGCCTCCGAGTGCGACTGCACACTCGGAGGCAGATAAGTGGGTCCAAGCTTGTCAATGTCATCCTGGATGGCTGACATGCTCCCCTTGTCCTGACTGCCAGGCTTAGATACTAAGCCGCAACTGATGCTATTATTCTACTACTCAAGATAGATGACGTGCTCCTGGCAGCTTGCAACTCGGACCAAGATGCCTACCCGTGTGTACCCCTGCAAGCCCTGGATGGACGAGCTGAATGAGAGGACAGAGTCAGCCTTGTCTAACCTAGTTTTGCAGACCTGCATGCAGAAGGAAGAGGAGATGTACTTGAGGTATCAAATAAGGGAGAGCAGGTGAGCCTGGAGAACATTCAGGCAGAGTGAAAAGCAGGTGATCGTTGGAGTTTAGGACGACAAGAAGGGCCGAGAGGTAGATCAGAAGGAGCTGGTGGAGGGCAGGTTGATAGAGGGGCGCAGGGGCTGGGGGGCAGTGAGGTTGGGTTGCCTGGAGGCAGAAAGGTAAGAGGGGCCAAGGTCCAGAGAATCTGAATGGTCAGGTGAGGTCAGAAGGCCTCACCTAGTCGATTATTCATTCGATCGATACGCATGGTGGTGGGCTTGCTCACCATTGGTTCCCCACATCCTGCTAGGGCGGTATGAGCAGGCCGGTCCCGTTATCTGATCAGACGGGCAGGGAGATACCGAGGAGCGTTGCGAGTGTTGACGTGCAGCACGTTCGTGGGCTTGGGTGTGGTTATCCGTTAAAACTGCGCCTTGCAAGATTATTGATGGTTGCGGGTTGCGGAGCAGATAGAGATTTGTACAAAGCGCGTAGGCCCCAGCATGCTTGGTGTTGTTATCCGAGAAAAACAGGGGCCCCAGGTTAAAACTGCGCTGCCGCGCCACTCTCTCGAGGTTTAGGCGGGTTTAGGGTCGCCCGGGGTCGCCTCGTCAGCGTGACTGAGCGCATACCGTTACGCCCCGTCACGCTTTTCGCCCCCTCGTGCTGGCTCGAGGTGAGGATCAATATCACAACCGCGAATATGAGACATGAGGCAGATAACATGAGACATGAGGCTCAGTGCGGGAAAGAAACTGTCAATAGTATGACGGTGAGGCGGTGACGCGACGCCATTTTTGTATCGTTTGCCTCACATCAGGCCCTCCCGCTGCCCGCACCCTGTAAAACAGATGTTCAATCTGTTTAACAGGATGCTCCGGGTATTTAACCACCCGTGCTTAATAGGTAGATAGATAGGTGTCCAGGGTGTTAAAAACTTTCCCATGCACAGGAGCAAACCAGATAAGTTCAGGAGGAACCCCAGCTCTGCTGTCTGAGACGCAACCAATCTTATAGCCTGCGTCTGCCTGTGTCCGGAGACCCAACCAATTTCACAGCCTGCGTCCTGAGACGCAACCAAATTCTTAGCCTGCGTCTCATTAACCCCCCGTTAACACCTCACATGTTACTGCTCCTCACTGCTATTCAAGTGCGACGCAACCAACCTCCTGCAACCAACTCACTGAAGTTGCGTCTGCGACGCAACGGAGCCTTCGGCGTTGTGTCTGCGACCGACAACCCTGGTCCCAGAGCTGATGCACGTACTGCAGTGTGTCATGTCGAACGCAGGTCGGTGGTTCGATTCTTGTCAGGAGTTCCCGGGAGCACCTCCAGGGCCTTGGACGGAGGACGCAGCGTCCTGAACTACCCTGGTCCATACAAGGTGTTAAGAGTTAACAAAACTACCCTGATAAACATTAATTTTAACTAGGGGTCTGTAGGGGTGTTACAAATTACAAATCACGTAAACACCCAGAACACCTGTTGAACATGTTATGATGCGATCTGTGTACTACTGTACTGGGATGTTTGCGTTAGATATATCAAATCGATGAAAAGCAAGCCTCCTTGAATCTTAAGAAGGAAATCATACATCTTATGTTATCACGCGTTTGATTGTTAGCATAATTAAGTTAACGCAGTTCCATTGTATGTCTACATTTCCCCTCCCTGCATCCATCCATCATTATCACCATCATCTTAGTTTTTTGTGTGGCAGTGTGTGTGTGTGAGGGTGGGTGGGGAGTGGGGGCCTGGGGGGTGGGGGGGTAAGGATTTTCGCCTTAAAGGGTTGGTCTCCGGGCACTATAGACTGGAAGGATTTTATATGTATATGTGATATGGAGGAGCTTTTCCTACTCCGAACGGAGAAGTAGGCGCCCTAAGGTGCCCCACGACCAATCACACTAGCACCACCAGTCTAAGACTCGCCCAGGTGTAGGTCCCTTCCATCCATCCATCATTATCACCAGCATCTTAGTCATCGTCATCATACATACATGCAGCATCCTTTGATTTCAATACAAAATGGACTTGCAGTAACTTGAGGTGCCTCCGTCTGTAAAACGATTTGTTGGGGGGCACTTCATATGTGCTTGCTTTCGCTTCAGCCCCTACTGACATAGAGGTTGGACTAGTCCCTGTAGCCTATTTGGCTACCCCTGGACTGGAACGTACCAGTACATTTAAATGCGGTAGGCAGAACAATACAGGGCGAGCAGTGAAACGCGAGCCTTGCAAACATGAGTGATTTCTGGGGCGATTCCGTAAATAAGACCTGTCCTGGTCGTCTGTTGCCCATGGTGTACCGGCTCACGCAGCAGACGACAGTATTATCGAGAGTACATCCTGGGTCTCTGGACTGTAGCTCACATTGAGGTTATGATCAGGGTTGTTCGGGACGCTGTGTCGTCTGTTGCAGACACAACTTCGAAGGGTCCGTTGCGTCGCAGGACGCTGGCTAAACAATTCGTTGCGTCTTGACAGCAGAGCTGGGGGTCCTCCTGAAGTACCCTGGCTGATATAACGAGCTCATTCCTGATCGACAGATTGAGCTGCGGTGAAGTATTACATAAACACATAAATAAATAATACACCTTCTGAAGAGGCGGGAGCCCTTCGATATTGAAACTAGCCAGAGTGGGATTCGGAGTTTGAATTCCTAATTGTTAGTTTAATTGTGCACTGTGGGATGAGCGTATTTTGGGACTTCGACACGTTTGTTGTCAACTACCCTGTCTGACTCTCACATTAAGAAGGCCAATACAGGGGCAAAGCTATAACCTTAGGGAATCTTGGAGAGTAGAGGGGAGGTGTGCCCTCGGCAGCAGTCAAGAATAGTGGACGAAGCTAAGGGGTCAAATGGGAGAATTGATAATAATAATTCGCCTTACACATGTCTGTATAGACCCTAGGCAGCTTACACCAAGGCCTGAACCCTTAACATAATAATTTTCCACTAATCTGTGCCGTTGTTGTAAACAAGAGTGTACGCATGTATGAAAACACCTGTGTATACGTTTTGTCGTTTATGTAAAAAAAACGTCACATGTGCCTGCATGTGCATGAGTATTATATAATCGTGATTATTATATGAACTGCCACCAAGCTACCTTACAAATGAGCAGCAGCGAGTCAACTTTTACAAGACAATCCCACACCCCACAGTCACACAGACAGAAAGACCGACAGACTGACAGATAAACAGAAACACACCTAACCCAGAACATCAGAAAGCAACACCTTCTTGACAGAAGTACGCCACCATGAGGACAGAGCTGTCACTGCTTTTATTTTCTGGTACCGGCACCAACTTTTAGGCAGCTCCCTGAGACTGCAACTGGGCCAAACCCCAACCCCCCAAAATTCCAGTAGCACTGGAAAGCTGACGATATCAGCCCCCAGGTGCCTAGGATGCTTCTGGTTTGGATGGAGAGAGAGCCCAGGGAGCTTCCCAGAAGCTGCTGCTTGTAGCTGAAAAGGAAAACTATGTGCTGTGCGAATGCGCTCCTCCTCTTCACTACCTCCTACGATCTACAAAACATCTGATCTATCCCACTATAGGGGTTTACGTTCAGACATTACAATCAGACAACATCTCTTGGCACGCTCATTGTCGGCACCGGCTACACCATCATCCCATATACGTTGGAAGACGTTGTAAAAAACAGCGCCTTCTTTCTGGATTCAGGGCTAAGTGAGCTTCCTTAACCCAGGGCTAAGTAAGCTTCTTGGATGCAGGGCTTAAACCTAGCAACTAAACAAGGGTTTCTACAATGGGCAACGCACGAGAGCGCTTCAAGACAGCTTATCTCACTGATGCAGCCACCTGGAGCGAGAAGCTACCTCACGCAATACAAGTTTGGCCCAGTGACCACCCTGAGAGCTGGCGAGAAGCTACCATTCATGTCTGAGAACACACGGGCCCCACGCCCCATGCGTCGTGTGGCCCAAAGACCACCGACGGAGCTGTCAAGAAGCTGGACACATGGCCGGGAACAACACCTGAGCCCTATACTCCACACACATCTAATCCCTTCTGCCACCTCGGACGTTTCCAAGGGAGGACATGGATTGGGAAGTAGACTGCGCAGCAGGGGCGGCTCGGTCACTGCGGTAGGCAGCAGAACGGTTGCCACCTCCACCACCACCGCCAAAGTTGCCGCCTCCACCACTGCCACCTCCACCACCGCCAAAGTTACCGCCACCTCCACCATAGCCACCGCCAATACCACGACCACCACCCCGGCCACCGCCGCCATATCCACCACCACCATCTCCACCCCTACCTCCATATCCACCCCCACCCCTGCCACCCCTGCCTCCACGGCCACCCCTGCCTCCACGGCCTCCACCACCATCTTCCTCCCAGTTGGAGCGCCCTCGCCCTCCACGGCCCCCGCTGCCACTAGCTCCTCCAGGACCGGAGTCATCATCATCGTCACGCAGTCCACCGGTACGATACGCTAGGGCCCTCTCATTCAGGTCAGTCATCACAGCAGCCTGCATAGTGGAGGGAGCAACAAGAGTTAGATAAATAGGGACTGGCATATCATTTGACTGTGACCCAAGGCGAGTATGATATCATATGATTTCCTGCAAATTGCATCATGTTATATTGTATATAATTGGTAACTTTAGGCTGGCCAGACTGCCGGAATCATATGATGACATGATACCATATTGCCGTTCTCTACAGATAAATGGCGAGATGAACCCTAGACAATTTTGCGGGCATTGCACAGTATCCCACGGTACAGCGCGGCACGGTATAACAGCATGGGAGCAGCAAGATGCTACCGCACCACTCCAAACAACATGTAAGTAGTTACAGTGGGATATGCTAAATAGGCTTGCCCAACCATGATATCAAGAGACTTGACCAACAATGATTCGAAGGGACTTGACCAACCATGATAAGGGGAGGGACAGCAACGCACCTTGTCGGAGAATCGCAGGGCCAATCTCTGCAGCTTGGATGAGTCCATGCTGTGCATCACAATGGTGCGAGTCGGCTGATCCCAGCTTCCATGCAGCTCCTCTGCAATCATCATCTTGCTCACCAGGCTGTACACCCTCTTCTCAGGCAGGGAGAACATCTGGCACAGCTGATCCAGGGACAGGGAGTTGTACTGGGGGCTGTAGGTGAAGAGGTAGGTGCGCAAGGCCTCAGACTGCAGCTTCTCCTTCAGCATGGTGAGGACGGTTTCCTTCTTGGGGACGATGTTCCACACAGCCAGGGAGGAGACGTAGCTGCAGGGTTAGTAGTGGGTTTGAGGGTGGGGTCAGATAACTACCGCATGTTTTAAAATATTTTGTAGCTTATTTTTTATTTTGAAAATTGTATTTCACCCTTTTCTTCCTTGTAAGGTTGGGCAAGTCCCTTTGGCCTATTTGGCAACCCCCTGGACTGCAGAAATACATGTAGGTCATGGCCTGTCTATGACACTGTAACGCAACAGGAGGTGGCCGGCCCAGTTTCATGCTCAGGTGGCGTGGGATAAAGGCTTCGGTAAATTGGAGCGGGACATCGAACCTTGAATATAATCGGCACCGCCCCCAGTACCGAGGTTGCGCACTTACTGGGGGGCGGTAAATAAAGTTGACTGCCCAGTACCGGTAATCGTCTCATCATTGGTGGTTGGCCCCAGTGCAAGCAATCGGGCTGGCCTCCCCAAGCTATCGCCTCATCATAAGGCGTACTATTTATGTACCACCTAGTAGGGTGTGTGTTGAGACTAGTGCTATCAAGGCAGGGAACATTCAGACAACAGGTGGCATGCATTGCTTTTGTTTCGTGCAGCGCGTCGCAAATTGAGCGACTTGGTGAAACACTGATGCGGAGCGCGGAGCCCGGGGGGTTCAGGGGGGCAGTTCTGATTAGTTAAGCCAGACCCATGTGTCGCCATGCAGCGACGGAATGGCAAGGTGTTGTCAGGGAAAGGAAAAGTGGTGGCATGCAGTGTTTTTATTCCAGATTTCTGTAGGCCAGCTACTTGGGCTACTCAAGCCTGATCTCGGGATTGTTGCGTAGCCATTGCATAGTGGAGCACTCAGCGCAGAGCCTGGGGGGTTCAGGGGGGCAGCGTGCCCCAATATAGGGGGGTCAGGGGGGCGTAGCATTTTACGGAATGGTAACGCGTCGTCAGAAAACCCATCAGGTCAGGTTCGAACGCTCGCCATCCTCCGCGCTACGCCTGCTGTACTAGATTGCTGCTGAATTGAGGGGTGGTAGTGGTTGGAAGCCCCCCCCCCCCCGGATGCTGTGGAGTGGGCTTGCCTTGGCTCAACAATGTCCTGTCTATGACAATATGATGTATGAAATAAAAGCAGCAGAAAAAGACCCAGGCACTCACCCGAAAGACTTAGTCCAGTCGCCTTTCATGAGGGCCTTGGTAGCGGCCATCACAGTGTCGCGCACGTTCTCGGGGGGTCCGTTGAACATCTGTCTGTTGTAGGTGTCCAAGATGCGATGGAAAGACTTGCTGGCATGCTTCTTCTTGGGATTCAGGGGGTCAGCAGCCATGGCCGGTACCTGGGCAGGGGATGAGAGGGCAGGCGGTTAGGGGGAAAGGCTTTGTGGTTGAAAGGACGAGGTGTGATTGGGGGGTAGAGAGGCGACTGAGGTGGTGCGGTGTGGAGATGGTGCGATGAGTGGTTTTGTTGGTGCTGGTGTGGCGATGGAGATGGTAGCATTTGTTGTGGTGGCTGGTGGTGGATTGGTGTTGGTACCATGCGGGCAGTGGGTGGTGGTCTGGCCATGGGGAAGGTGGTGTGGCCGTCGCCTTTTGACATGGCCACTGAGTGGGTGCTCCTGGGGCAGTCACAAAATATAACTTAGGAATTTTGACTCTCATTGCTATCTACCTCCTCCTCATCATCTACCTCCTCACTTGACCTCAAATCCCTCACCTCCGTCAACATGGCAAAGATGAATAGATTAAGTACACAGCAAGCCTCTGTAAGCTCCACGGTAATGTGCATGAGGAAGGAACATCAAAGCATGTAACTGCTTCTGTACAGCTGTATGCCTCACATCAATCAACACGGCACAGTTGAGGTACACTGCCTCTGTAAGCTCCACAGTGATGTGCATGAGGAAGAAACATCAAATCATCTAGCCCTTGTAACTGTTTCTTTACGGCTGTATGCCTCACATCAATCAAAACGGCACCGTTCAGGTACACAGCCTCTGTAAGTCAAATAATAATCTAGCTTGTCCCTGTTCCAGTACAACTGTATCCCTCACATCAATCAATATGGAGCAGATGAGGCAAGCAGCCTTAGAGAGGTCCACAGTGGTGTACACGTGGAAGGGCATCTGTCGCCTCCTAGGCTGAAGGGACTTTCCAAACTCGAAAAATCATGCAAAAAGTGTAGAAGAACTGGAGGGGCTCAATTGAAACTACCACCAGAGAGGGGCATAAAAAAAAGTGTATAGCTTCTTCTTCACAGCTGTATGCCTGACCTTCATCAGGTGAACAGCCTCAGCGAGCTTCACAGTAATGTGCATGTGGCAGGGCATCTGTCGCTTCTTGAAAATAGTAGTTCATATGGCCCCCTCAACACACACACAAACACACACAATAATCTAGCTCCGAACTGTTTCTATGCCGCAAATGCCTCACCTCCATCAACATAGCGCAGATGAGGTAAACCGCCTCAGTAAGCTCCAGAGTGATGTGCATGTGGAAGGGCATCTGTCGGCGCTTCTCCATAAGCTCCTGCTCAGGGGTCTTCTCCTGGTACTTGGAGCTGGACAGACCTGGAGAGAGAAGCGGGGGGTTTGGGGGGGGGGGGGGGAGATGGGGGGGGGGGGTTGGGGGATGGCGATCAGGTGACACTAGGTGGGAGATGTGGGAGTGACGTGCTCGTGGACTAGAAAAGATGTCCACATTCTGATTATTATGTGCTTATCCCTTGATCCCTATTAATACCTAGATACATATCAGGCTGTCCTGCCACAGTTGCACCATGCATCAGTAGCAGCTGCTGTGATGCAGTGTGTGGTGAGGTGGTGTGGTGACCAACATCCCTACTTGTACAGAGAGACTTCCAAGGGCTATCAGGCTGTCCTGCCTAAGTTCCACCATACGCCAGTACTGCTGGTGTGGTGTAGTGTGTGGTGAGGTGACCTGGTGGTGTGGTGACCTAGACCCCTACTTGCACCTAGAGACCTAGAGAGCTACCAGGCTGTCCTGCCAAAGTCTCACCTTGAGCCAGCAGCTCCTTAATGTGTCCACTGCCGTAGATCTCATTCAGGCAGCTGTGGGCCTCATTAATGAGACCCTTGCGGAAGGCAGCCAAGCCAAGCTGCGCCATGGTCCTGCATTCAGTGAAAATAACAAACTAACGAATGTGCGTTTCCTTTGAACAACTTGACATTTACTTTTATGTTTACTTCACTTCCCTTGATGCACTTTTTCAAGTTGATTTGGGATTGCTACTAGCATGACTTATGCACTACAAGCGTACTACACCAACGCAAGTCAAGCCGTTCAATGGAAATGAACCGGAAGGCTGAGCATAAGACATTGTAGTCGCAGCACTTGCAGCAATACCAGGATATCTGTGATGTTTGTATTGATGACGATAACTCTGAGGATGGTGACATTATCCTGATGCCCCTTTGGACTCCACATGTGCAAACATCTTGGCAAAGTCAGGGAGGACTTGCAATCCTCACAAACACAACTCCTGAAGGTGTGAGTCAAATGGTCTTCCCTAAACGTAATAGTGAATATGCACATGCACATGGCTGTCGCAAGACAGCAACAAACACAAGTCACCATATCTCATTTGTTGTACAATATCTGTCTAGAGACGTCCTAGTTGCCTTAGTTCATGGACATGAAATTCTACAAATTGTACAGCAGACCATGCCTTACCTGTTGTACAAGATCTGCGTAGAGATGTCCATATGCTGGACCGAGTCCTGCAGGTGGCTCATGAGCAGCATGTCCCTAGCACCGTAGAAGTCGTCGTGGATGGCCTTGTGGTAGATGGTACACAGCATGCCGCGTGCCTTGGTGCGCTCATCACCCAGGCGGTAGATGATGCTCACCATCTCCTTCATCACCATGTGGCAGTTCTCGCTCATCACGTAGTCGCTGGGAACCACTACCACCACTGTCTCGTCGGCGTCAGGGGCCACGTCAACTACCTCTGCTTCCGCAGCGGCCTCTGCTGCTGCTGCCTGGCCATCCTGCTGGGCTAGAGTGAGCTTGCGCATGGAGTCGTACACCACACTGGCCTTGTAGTAGAGGTGCTCTACCAGGCGCAGGGCAACACGGGGGAGGTTCTTGTCATCGCTGACACGCACAAGGTAGTCGAGGACCTTCTGGGCCAGGGCAAGCAGCACAGGCTCGTCGCGAAGGCGAGTCAGGTACTCGTTGGTGTGAGGGTCAATGACCTACGGTGGTGGTGGGTGGTGGTGGGTGGGTTACAATGGGTCGCCCTCACCCCAACCCTACCGCCACCCCAATGCCATCCCCACCCCCAATAACATTATCAGCAGGATCAATCCCACTCTCAGCCACAACAACCCATCGACATACATTTGAACCCACGCCACCCAACATACATTTGCACCCCATTCAACCCCACTCACAACCAAGCTTTTATTTCAGTGTAACTTAATATGCAGGCTGTATTGTAGGCTTGTAATAAGTGCTAAGATAGGTGTCTTGGTGTTTCAGGAGTGCCTTTTGGGGGTGGCATTTGGGGTCAAAAAGCTGCTTGCAACGCCCTGATGACTTAACACATTATGGTGCTACTTATAGACACAGGTTCCTTCCCTTCAAACAAAACCTACCCACTACCCCTCCCACCCACCTGAAGGCTGTAAAACATTTGATCATCTAGACGTTCCAAGGACACCAAGTTGCCCCACACCACCATCTCGGCCCCTTTGTCAATCCATCCCCCATAACATTCTCCTTAGGATCAATCCCACTTTCACCCACTTCAACAGAGCAACATACAATTGCGCCCTACCCAACTCAACCCCATCCACTACCCCTCCCACACACCTGAAGACTCTTGAACATTTCATCGTCCAGACGTTCCACAAAGGACACCAAGTTGCCCCACACCATCACCTCGACGCCCTCCTCAGGCTCCACAAGCCTCTCCTCAGACATGTCGTAGTTCTCATCAACCTGCAAACACGCAACATGGAAAGGAGCCAGTTGATGAGACGAGTGGGGAATGAATTGTGATTTTGGGGGAGAGTGAAGTGATTATATGAGGAGTGTTTGGCAAGGAGGGTTTCAGATGCTTGCGCATACCTTGGTGCTACATTAAAGCATTCGAGGGATCATTTTAGGGGGAGGCTAAATCTGATAGTACCGCCCCCAAGGCTACTACAGAGCATCATGGTGGTACGAAAAAACATTGGTTCCTTTCATTCAAAATTACCCTGGAGCTGAAGTGGCTGATATCCTTGAAAACAGAGGTTGTACTGAAAGTTTAAAACAATCCACAGCAATACGACACTAAACAACTAAACAATACAATTTTACCAATTTACACAAATACAATACAAGAGTAAGATTTTACCAATTTACAGCAGTTCAATATAATACAATGCAAGGTAGCTTCGCTTGTATCTCACCTTGATGTTGGGGTTGTCGGCGAGCAGCTTGAGGATCTCCAACATGTTGATGATCACCTTCTTCCAGAGGGAGGTCTTCAGATGGGTGGCCATGGTTGGGTTCAGGTCAAACAGTGAGGAGCACAGCTGGACCAGGACCTCAAATTTCTGGGAGGGACCGCGAGCGACTGTGGCGAGGGTAGGGGGAAGCTGGTCAACACTTGGGTTAAGGTGGTTTAAAGTTTAGGTGGTTAAGGGTTTAGGTGGTTAAGGTAAATTAGGTGGTTTAGGTGGGTTATGTGGTTTAGGTAGATTAGGTGGTTTGGGTGGGTTAGGTGGTTTAGAAAAAGAAGTGCTAAGCAGCTAATTGATGACCAGCTTTCCCCTACCTGTGGCGAGGTACGTGAGCATCTCCACCTGTTCCTCCTTGTCAGTGCCACGACGGCCACGAGTGAGCATGATCTCTCGCAGCTTCTTGCTCACCATCTCGTAGGTGATCTCCTTGGGGTCCATGGTAAGCATCTTGTCCTTCTTCTTGGCAACTTGCTGTGAGAAACACAGGGTGGGTTTGGGGTTAGGTTTCTCATCCTGTGTCTGTTACTCAGTTGGGATAGGTTTTGGTCCCTGTGTCTGTGCCTGCATCTGCGCTTGAGTGTGTGTATGTACGAGTGTGTGTGCGTCTGTATGTGTGTGTGCATGCGTGCATGTACTTCTGTGTGTGTATGTCCGTGTGTACGTGAGCATGTGCTTGAGTGTGTGCGTCTGTATGTGTGTGTGTACATGTGCATGTGCTTGGGTGTGCGTCTGTACGTGTGTTTTGAGTGCATGCGTGTGTGTGTACGCGTGTGCTTGTTTAGGTTTTGGCCTGGTTGCAGTTTGGTTTTCACTTAGCTTAAATATTGGCTTATTGTTCAACAAGCTGTTGGCCTCAGTCATCTCTTCGTCTGATGATAATAGTGATGATGATGGTCAGGATTAGATTTGTCAGGTTGGATGCAGGACCTAAATGTTTGACAGGTCAGGTAGGACTGTCAGACACTTAAGTCTTACATCCAACCTGACATTACTCTCCCTCTTAGGTGCACTCCCCAACGACAAAGATCGAGATTCTCTATCTTACTTTCAACCTGACATCTAAATGCATGCATGCGACAAGTCCTGCCCATACGAGCACCTTGGGCACATGCCCGCTGTGCTAATGCATGTTGCACTACCTTCGCCTGCACCCCCCCACCCCACCCCCCTGCCACACACACCCAGCCATGCTCCTACCTGCGTCTTAAATCCATCCTCATCAAAGTCCGCCCTGTCCATGTTTTCGCCCTCATCCTCAGGCTCCTCCTCAGACTCCTCAGACTCAGTAGAATCTGGGTTCTCCCTGAAAGCAGCAATCTGCTCGGCATAGCTCAGGTTGTGCTTCTTCAGGCGCTGTCGCATCGTGCTCAGAGCCTTGGCATTGGTGGGGCTCATCTTCTTCTTCACATCCTTGTTGCCTGGGGAGGGGGAGGAGTCACAGTGCAGGAGTTAAGAAGGGACGTGGGAGGGAAGGTGTAGAAGGTGTGGAGGATGTGGAGGGTGTGTATGTGGGGGGGAAAGTGTGAAGGGAGAGTGCATGAGGGAGTGGGCATACAGAGAGAGAGAGAGAGAGAGAGAGAGAGAGAGAGAGTCACAGTGAGAGGAGAGTCACTGTTACACAGTTTCACTGCTTCACTCACCCAAGGTGTCAATGAGGAAATCGTCCAGCTCAGCAATCATACGGACGTAGCTGCGGGGCACACCAACGGTGTCCTGGAACTTGAAACACTTCTCCAAGCGCTTGTTCAGCTCATCAAATAGAGATTGGATGGAGCTCCAGTCGTTGATCTTCATCTTGTTCTGCGCCAGCAAAATGGCAGAGGATGGGGGGAGGGAGGGTGGAGGGGTGGGGGGAGATCAGGATGGGTGACATGTCAATGCATGCGTGTGTGTGTGGGGGGGGTGAGGGTGGATCAGGATGAAGACATGTCCAGGCATGGGCACGAGATTGTAGGCTGAGAGGCACAAGATCGTAGGCAGTACTGATACTCAGAACAGTAACGAGCAGTTGGCACACAGGAAGGGTGGCCAGGCAGGGTTATGATGTAGAAACAGAAAAGTGGCATTGTGAAACAAGCAGGGACCGGCATATCATATGATGAGGACCAAAGGCGAGTATGATATAATATGATATCTTACAAACTGCATCATATGATATTGTACCTAAATTGTAACTTTAGCCTAGTCAGACTGCCGGCATCATATGATGACATGATATCATATTATCATTCCCTATGAACAAGGAATACAGGTGCACAGACCACGAGGCCTATGTTATTGGACCACTGGGGTCCAAGTTATTTGAGGGGTGGAGAATGCAGCACAAGGGTTGCAGTGTGGTGAAACTCGACTATATTTGTTGTGCTTTTTGTGTGTGTGTGTGTGAGAGAGCTGGTGTGCATGGAGGGGCTGGTTGACAAATGTGTGGGTGAGTGTGTGGGTGTGGTGTGTGGGGTGGGGCAAGGAGAGGGTATGGATGACTGCCTGATAGGGCGCTACCGGCTATAGTACTGCCCGATAGGGCAGTGCCGGCAACGCAGCTATCAGGGACTGCGTTCCCTGGTAGCTCCACTGTGCAACATACACTACCAGTCATCTTTACAGGGGCAACGCACCCTCATGTCCTCAGTGCATGACTTCAGCTCAGCCAAGCGCTTAACCTTGGCACTCTTGACAACACGGCGTGCATCATCCTCATCACTGGATCCAGAGTTGCTCAAGTTGAACCTGAGGAAGGCGGGTGGAAAGGTAAAAATGAAGGAGTGACGTCCAAAGGAGGAGACAAATGCAAGGGAGTTGGCTGTTAGGTGTTGCAAGCAAGTTTGAATTGAGTGTTGCAAGTCAGTTTGAGTCGGGAGTTGCAAGCAAGCCAGAGTCTGAATTCAGCCACCCCCCAGATTTTTGACAACAGCTGATTCTATCTGCAGTATTCAGCCTCATGATGGGGACCTGTGGTGATGTCTCTTCAAACGACTTACAGGGCACACAGGCCAAGGTGAGACATTCGGTAAGATACTTGGTTATACTTGACTCTGTTCAACATTACCCAAGATAGAACTGATGCAAATCCGTGGGCGAGGCATTTTCCAGGCAAACTGTGCAAAGATGTAAGCGCACACCTGCTCACGCTGGACTTTCCCCTCAAGCTAGGCATTTCCAAGCACAAATCTGGAGGACTTCCATCCATGACAACTGCATCTATCACCCACACCAACACCAATACCATTGCCACCTACACCGTCACCACCACCAACAGTGGTTTGGGGTAGATAGAAGTTCAAGTATCAAGGAGAACACTTAGCACGTAGTGCCCCTACAACCCCCAACCCCAGACACACACCACTTCTACCCCCACACCTCACCACAACACCACCTACCTACCCACCTGCCCATTCCAAAAAAGTCCCTACCCCCAAACCAAACCACAAGCAGATCATGTCCAGCTCAAGATCTGCGGCAACTAAACTAATAAATGGCAAATCATCGGGCTGTTTAGCTCGCTTCATTGCTTCAGCAGCTCGCGTCGAGCTCCATTCGTTGCTTCAGCAGCTCGCTTTGAACTCCCTTCATTCCTTAAGCAGCTCTGTGGGCGGTACCCGACAACCCAGTGAGGGGGAGCCTCCGAAGTGGACACTTACTTATTGCCGGGCCCGGACCCATCTGAATCGGAATCGCTGTCCGAGTCGCTGTCTGAGTCGCTGTCCGAGTCTGAATCCGAATCTGAGTTATCATTGGAGTCGCTATCCGCAGCTTTCCTCTTGGGGGCTTTTTTCTGCTCCTCCTCGGACCCGGATCCAGAGATCTCCTCGGAATCCTCATCCTCGTCGCTGCTTGCGGCGGCCCAGAATTTTGAAGCCTGCGAACCAAAGAGTGTAAGAGATGTGCCGTCGAAAAGCAGTCATCGATGCTACCATGCTCACCATGATTGTAGCAGTAGAGAATTGCAGCTAGGATACAGGATTGGTGCCGAAAATAAGGAACTTGCTAGCAGTTTACGGTACAGGAACTTGGATGTAGTGCCGTAGTCACTTGATCCTGTCTGGAACTTTGCTAAGTGCGGCGCTCTCCCTTTAGTTTGCGACGAGACTACTTGCAACGCCAATCTGCTGTTCATCTGCCTCTCGGTTGAACTTAAAGTTCGCCCGCGCGTTCCAGATCTGTCCAAGCCAAGCCAACTTCGGGTATTTTCTGCGCCCCCACCCTGCCCCTCACTTTACGCACCGTACACAAGAAGTTTCTCCTCGTTACGCTGTTGATACATGCATTTATTTACTTCTAGCTTCGACTGCACATCTAGTTCAAAAGCCAACGAGATCAGGACCGGCTCACCGCTGCCACTGTAGCTTCTCTTTTGGATACTGCTGTCAACATCTTCGCAGCTATCACTATGACAATGAAGGTGGCCAAAGGGTGAAGAAGCAATACCAGCATGAGGTTTGCTTTCACTTGCCCTGGTATATTCCTGTTCCTGTGTGTTTCAGGTTCCCTGCATGACTTGTGAAGTCGTCTATTTTAGGCCAGTTAGTAAATATTGACTAAGTGAGGAAGGTGGGGTGCCAATTAGAAAGGGTCTGGATGTGCACAAGTACAAACATGTTTCAGTTACGAAGAATCTGACATTCACGTCCTGGTGCCCTACTGTATATTTGGCAGGAGTGGATTTCCAGAGATTTGTGTAATACTACAGTGCAATACTACAATTGTGCAAACACAATTTTTTAAAAGGTGGTATACATAGCATGCATGCTTAATGATGTATCTTATTTTTGGGGGGGTGCTACACTAGACTCGTTGGGGGTGCCTTGCGTTGCCTCAAAAGCAGGTAGTAGCCCCTCAAAAGCTACTCGGAGCACCATGACACTGGTTCCTTGCCTTACAAAAAACCCTGGGCCAAATGTGCAGCATTAGAGTCAACTAGTTGAAGACTGCCGTTTGTGAACTCCTGAGATCAATTGTCTGGTTTTCAAATCAGGTTTTGAAATGGATGGATTCCAGGTTAATTCAACCAATCACTGATTTTATCCCAAGATCACTGATTTTATTGTGAACCCCGTGTAGCCGAGTCTATGTTGCTCTCTAAGCCACCACAGATTGCAGGATTGCTGGAAATCTGATCATGTATTATAAGCTCCTGGGTGCACCACGTTGCTTTTGGTTTGTCTGCACAACAAGGCAGGTGAGCTGACTATAACAAGTCCAAGACGCTTCACAAGCAACGCAGAAAATTGCTGTCGTGTAACGGGAGAGGCCAAATCTAGGGTTGACGACTTTGTCAGGGCCAGGGTTACAGACAGTCAGACAAATGTGTAACCCTGGGGGCTCCCGCTCCCCAGAAGGGGGGAGCTGACTAGAAAATCAAAAGCAGTTGGGGCACTACATCTGACATGAGGTGCACTCAATACGGATGCTGCTCAAATAGCTTCAGCAGACACCAATGCAGACTGTTTAGCAGTGAGTACCAGGTCCTGTTCCGAAAGCCTCTACGTAACAATAAATGGAAAAGAACAAAATATCTTGCAGGCTGCTGGCAGCCATGTGGGAATGACTGTGTTGACTTATCAGACCACCCACCATGCCCATGCTGGCTAATTGATTGGATAAAGAAACTATGTTGCCTTTTGTCTCACCACGTGAAGCAGGCATCAACAATCACCAAGCCTGGACTTCAATTTTGCATCAATCGCCTCCCGTGGAAATATTGATAGAAGGACCTTACCAATCACTTTGCTATTGGGACGTTTATTTTCACAGAATAAATTCAAGGGTTAGCCTGCTGCATACATTCATCAGAAGTCAAATAGTTGGAAGCAGTTCTTCAGCTAAGGCACGTCCTCAAAAATGCCCAATGTAGCCAATATTATCTGGGTGGAAAAAGTGCTGAAGGCGGGGGAAGTCTGGTACTTGTATCAATCGTTTACTGCACCCAACCGAACTATCTGAATGTCCTACCTGTACTGTTAAGTTCCAAACTATGAAGGCCAGTCTATGCGCACTGGATAGATGTACAGGCAGTACAGCTATAAAGGGTCACAACCTTCCTTCAGATATATTCATTCGTTACTTCGTCTTAGGCCGGCCAAAGTTGACCCAGTACAAGCCAGTTATTCAGCATCCAAAAGGGTTTTTCAACCATTCTCTGGAATACAATCGCAGGATACAAGCAATAAAGTAATATAATATGCCTAAATGTATGCATGTTACAGCCCAAGGGTGTGGACTGAAGCATTCATGTTGCCTGTTTCATTCCTCTTCGTTGACTGCCTGGACCAAGAATGTTATAATCTTGTGATTTCAGATGTGATGGGAACGTCACTCAATTGCATTTCACTATGCATGCATGCTCCGGCACCACTCAAGCATATCTGTGTATCGCACGCCTCTTGCGTGTACAGCGTTACACGCTACACGCTCTGACTATTTTCATTTCTGATGCCATTTTGTCCTTGTCAAGTGTCTACATACTGGGTCACCACTCAAAAGTACTGCACGCCATTTGCATGTACAGCGTTACACACAACACGCACTGACTCGTTTCAGTTCGGATGCCATTTTGTCCTTGTGAAGTGTCTCCATACTGGGACACCACTCCAGCATATCGCACGCCACTTGCATGTACTTGGCAGCATCTTGAAACCTGAAGTGGTACAAAAACGTGTGCCTTATTACGAGTCGTGAGTTGAAGGGGGCAGCCCGTTTGCTTGCATTGGGGCCAACCAACCTAAAGTGAGGATAGTGAGAGCCTCAGTGTTGCTGTGCTTTGGCTGGGATGAAGATGTACTTAGCAGCATGTTTAAGCCTGAAGTAGTGTTGCTTGGCTCTGTCTAGGGTGAGGTTCAAGGAAATCATCATAGGGATTGCTTGTGTGAAAATGAGTGTCTCAGCAGTGTCAGAGTCATAATTGCCACAAATGGTGCCATCATGACACAAGTCACCTAGTATGATGATCACCTGAAATATGCACTCGGGTTATCATCCTAGGGGTTGCATGTGTCATGGAGCATGGGCGTCTCTATGAATATCTAATTGGGACAAAGCAAGACATGACTACACAATTCATCTGACCTTCATGAATCATGCAATCGTGCACAAATGCTCCATACTGAGAAGCAGTGGAGACCACACGTGGATAGACTGACAGTGCGCCTACTCTTTAGCCAACGCTATTCGAACTGAATCCTCGGTGTCGCTGGTTTGTGTCGGAAGACCCACCACCTGGGGTTAAATTCCTTTCACGGCACACACAAAAAGTGAAACGGTAGGGGCCTACTAGGGGGAAGCTGATCAGCACTCAGCTTGTCAGCACGTCTTTTCCTAAACCAACTAAACACAAGTGCTGACCAGCTTCCCTATACCCAGATAAACATCCTCTCTCACATATCAAGCCCTCGTCCGTGCTCTTACAATTTTTGGGGTACCAGGTCATATCAGAGCTAGTTCATCCAGCCCCTCCTGGTATTCTAGACGTTGAATATCCGGGGTTGGGCAAGTGCCTAAAGCCAAAATAGCTACCCCTGGACTGTAACATACACACAACGCTGTCTCTCACCACCTGAACTCCTCCCTGAACCCTTCCACTGCACCTAGCCTCCTTGAATCGTGCACTTGTGCAAAATAAAGATAACGCCTGTATCAGCTTAAACACTTCTAAAGTGGACAGATGCTTGCACGGTCAAACGCGCCAATCTATACACGGAGATGAGAATAATTAAAGGGATTGGGGAACCACAAAAGACACCAGCGGTGGAAGGGGCGGAAGCCTGGAACCTAAGCCTAGAACCTAAGCCAGGAATCTTAAGCCTGGTGCAGGCAATACAGCGCGTGTCAGAGGACCAGGGGACGCAGCCCACAGGAAGCTGTCACCGTGTCATGAAGGATGACACAGTCTACAGGAAGCTGTTACTATCTACAGCTATAGTTCTAAGGAAGTACAGTAGTAGTCACCAAGACATAAAACGATCGAGTGAACAGCAATTGATGCTGATAGCCTGGAGGGGCGTGGTGTTAAGGGGACCCTCCCGTACGCCGCAGTTGGGGAAAGTCACCATGGCAGACCTAGTAAGTGTCACCCTCCAGGCGGTAGGGATGCAATACAGTCCCATATCGTGAAATACTTTAGAACACATAGATATACGTGCATATATTTGCACGTGTCACCTCTAACCTACAGAATGTAGCATGGAGAGTGCCCGTGTTAAAGGGCGACATGTGTCATTCTTGAGAACACACATGGACAGACTTGCAGATACTTGCACGCATCACCTCCTAGAGAACCTAGAGAAGCTTGCATGGAGAGTTCCCTTGTTGAAGCATGTAGCAACTGCAGTACCATACTGTGTAACACTTAAGAGCACACATGGACTGACAGACAGACAGGCAGACTTCTCGTCTCTTACCTAGAGAACCTAGCGTGAAGAGCTCCCTTGTTAAAGCATGTGGCAATCAACCATTGCAACTCCTCGTCTGGGTAGATCTGCTGCTCGCCAGCTCCCTGTCTGCAGGAAAGCTTTGTCATGAGGTCGGTCAAGATGGAGCGTGCTTCCTGGAATTGCTTCAGCTTCTCTGAGTCGTCGTGTGTCAGCTTGAGAAGCTCGCGCAGAGTCTGTGAGGCATGTATGTATGTTGTTACAGTGTAGGGGATGGTAGGCAAGTCCATTTAGCTTATTTGGCCTACCCCTTGACTGTAGTCTACATGCATACAGTCCAGGGTTGGCCAAATAGGCTAAAGGGACATGCCCAACCATGATATCAGGAGCGGCATATCGTCTTATTCACGTTAGATGGAATCGGCTTTTCGGCCGGTAAAACGATTGCTTGGGGTTCAGTTCATCAGTGCTTTTTCTTTTTAGCCCTTCCTATGACGGTTGAGCAAGTCCCTTTAGCCTATTCAGCCTACCCCTGGACTGTAAAATACACACATACAGTAGATGTTGGACACAAGGACACCAGAATCAAGGAGCGTGGGCGAATCAGAAGGAATTCTATCTGGGGATGAGATGAAAAATCACACCTGTGACAGCTGGCCGAGAGATTGGCTTTCCTCCCGAAGCATTAGTTTGAGTGCTAGCCTGTAGCATTTCTTGCGCACGCCTGTTTCTTCCCATGCTTCACCTGCAAGTAAAGCATGGGAGCTTTGCAGTCTAGGACTTGAACACATATGCACATGATGTATTGTACAATACCGTACACTAGATCTTACGGTTTGGTATGATATATCCATGGTATGATAATCTTGGGGACCAGTATGATATTTGCATCCCTATATATACCTTTGGTGCATTGCATGGTTCTTAAATCGCTTCTGATGATTATGACAGTATGTCACCCGGTGTTGCTCAAGGTTGGAAAAAATAACTACAGCATTTGAAAACCTGCTTAATGAACTGGATCAGCTAGATTTGTTTTGTACCTATATTGTTCTGTTACTCAGGGCCCCCGTCGGTAAAACGATTGTTTGGGTTTAAGTTCATCAATGTGTTTGATTTTTAGCCCTTTCTGTCACAATTGGGAAAGTCCCTTGAGCCTATTTGGCCTCCTCCTGGACTGTAACATACATTTATATACTGTTTTTTCGTAGTCCCAAGTCCACCTTTGCAATACGAGGACATCTCCAGCAAAGTATGTTGCACTCTATTTCCGTGCTTTCGCGCAGTAGTCTGAGCTCAGGCGCAGTAGCGGTCTGCAAAAGCAAAACCTAAAGTAATCTTCTCCAGTGCAAGCGATTGGGAAGGTTCCTTCAACCTCACGCCCCCTGGCAAGGCGTAACAGTTCCATTTTTATTTTGATCTTAAGGCTTTATGCATCACTCCATGAATGTCCACTTGACGTCATGCCTTTGCCCCATGAAAAAACAGCTGCAGTCACCTGGTCTTAAGCCTTCATGCATCACTCTGTTGCCTACAGTCAGATAAACTGACTTAAACATTTGCCAAAACAATTCACAAACTGGTACACCTAGATTTGGTCAGAACACGCACTGATAAGTCCTTGGTCTGTAGCGAAGTCAGGGCCCCCGTTACACTCTGTTTTTGAGCTTGACTGGTCGATTGGACATGTCATAGTCCCAAGATTTGGTCTGTACTGATATGCCATGCCCGAAATTCACCTTTGCACCACGAAGACATTTCCAGCAACGTTTCTGCATCCAGGTCCTGGAGGTCAGGTAGGACTGAATCAATCAGGTGAGTCACCCGTCCTACATCCTGTAGCCTCGCAGCAATGCAGAACTCCTACATTGCATCGGATGATAGTTTGGAGTTCAGTTCATCAATGCCTTTTCGTATTAGCCCCTCCTGTCATGGTTAGGCAAGTGCCTTTAGCCTTTTTGGTATACCCCTGGGTTGTAACAACCTACATGATGATGGCTACACGATTTGTTGTGGCCCAGTTCAGCAGTGCTTGTTTTCGTTTAAGTCCCTCCTGACATCGAGGTTGGGAAAGTCCCTTTAGCCTATTTGCCTGCCCTTGGACTGTAACATACCGGTATATGATCAAACAACAGGAAGACAGGAAAAGATAAGAATAACCGGCAGGATGCAAATGCATAGGCCTATGCAAAGATGCAACCCACAAGGAATGCTTCATACATAGATACATAAACATTTGGGATGAAGTGTAGCATGATCCAGATAAGTCTGTCTGAGTAATCATGCGCACCTCAAAGTCAACCAATTGTGACATCCGACTCGTGTGGGGGAAAACGTGGTGTCAGATTGGAAGAAGTACCACCCAAGTAGCATATTAGTAGTATCACCAAAGTAGCGCATCGTTCTGTCTGAATCCCTGGTGGGCGCTGTTGTGTGTACGGGGTCCCACTTCCTGTGGTGGACATCCTTTCAATAAAAAACAAACAATCGTAGTCTACACTTTCAATAAGCTGAGTGACCCGTGCTACGTCCAATGGGTGCCTACTTGGTAAGAAGACCTCCCCCTTTCTGTCTGAATTCCCGGTGGGTGCTGTTTTATGTACGGGGTCTAACTTCTGGGTGTGAAAATCCTTTCAATGAAAAATGGTGAGTGACCCGTGCTACATTCTGTGCATCCTTGCAGCATTGCAGAACTCCTACATCGGATGCTGTGTAGCATGATTTAGATAAGTCTGTCTGGTTAATCATGCCGACAACAAAGTCAACCAATTGCAAGACCCGGCTGGTGTGGGGGAAAACGTGGTGTCAGATTGGACTCCTACACCGAATGAAGTGTAGCATGAAATAAATAAACAAATAAACAAATACATAAATAAGTAAATACATAAAGAAGTAAATGCTACGCCTTATGACAAGGCGTGTGGTTCAAAGGGCCAGCCCGTTCGCTTGCGCTGGGGCCTACCAGCAATAATTATGTAGATAAGTCTGCCTGAGTGATCATACCCATTGCAAATTCGTCAAGATCAGGACAGCCATCCATACAATTTGCTTAGTATTTGAGGATGGTTGGATGACCCCCCCCCCCCCACACACACACACACAGCACCACCACACACACACACCACCACCACCCACCAGATGTTGTGGAGCGGGCTTGTTTTTGGTCATCAATGGCGTTCCGATGACAATGTAATGTAAAAATCAGGAAGACTGTTATGATTGAGAAGACTAAGATAAACCATCAAAAGAATATAAATTCAACTGAGATGGTGAATTCACACAAGGTTGGTTATGTGGGATGTATTAAATGCATGGGCATTCAACCCATGAACACGTACAAATTCACCTGATTTATGTGGGATATATTCATCGCATTGGCAGTCAACCATGAACGCTTACAAATTCAAATTCGAATTCACCTGACTCCTGAGGGACGTATTCAGCCCTTTGACATTCATCCCAGGCTTGGGTAGTGATTCTTGGTCCGTCATTTCAACATCGCCAGGACAGCGGGCGCCATCACCTTCCTGCCGGTCTGATGTGTCTGCAACCCCTTGACCAGAAGTGATCATCCGATCTGCCCACAGCAAGTAATCTCTTTCTGTTAATGAGGCTCCAACGACTGCGGCTTTACAGGCCCGGAGTACTGCTATTGCAGCCAGCAGGTATGCAGCCTTGCAAGCCTTTAAACACGTATGAATGTGTGTGTTCGGGGGGGGGGGGGGGGGGGGGGGGGGGGAGGGAGAGAGGAGAGAAGGGGGGGCAGTGTTAGCTGGAGTTTAGGAAGTACATTTCTGCTGCAGCAAGCCAGCAATTCTTAGCATGTGGATCAGATGTAACATGCAGAGCCTTATAATGACCTAATTCTTCCCAATACTTGTGTAAGAGGCAGACCTTGGCCGCCGTTGTATGTGAGATACTGAAAACAGTAATGAATCATTATGAGATCAATATGTATTGCTTCTGCTTCTGTTGCTGCTGATTGGAGCTGGTGATGATTGCATTTTTCCTGGTGCCCTACTGGAATCCAAATGTGCCCAGGGCTTGGCGGAGGCAAGGGGGCTTATGAACATCATGAACAAACAAAAAGATGAGATCACCTCTCGCTGTGATGCTTGTGGATCGGGGTGCTTCTCCAGCAGGCTGGCTGACGATGCCATGAGCTCTGCACAAGGCTCGTGAGATTCATCTTCCTCTGTATTGCCCAGCATGGAAAATATATGTGGTGAGGCACAGATTTAGGCAGCAAGATGATAATCTATTCTTTCAAACCCAATATGAGACCATGTTGGGGGTTGGCCCCACCACAAACGAACGGGCTGGGCCCCTTAAAATCATGCCTCGTCATATGGCAAAACATTATCTATTTATGTTTGAGACCATGTTGCGGCCAGATGAATTTGCTGCTGCTTGGCTTGGGGTAAACACCCAGACACATATTATTGTGTAATACAAACAGAGGACGGACATGATCGATTCATTGATTGATTTTATTTTAGGAACTTTAGGTTAATTGTGATTTTTATGAATATTTGCCAACCTGCACAAGACAGCAAATGTAAAAAGACACGGATGAAAGGATGGAAGGATGAAAGACTCACGATTAGGAACAAGGTACAGGGAAAAAATCCTTGATTCTAGGGCTAGCACACAGAGACCCGCCCTTTGAGGCGACAATCCTTCTTGTAAAAAAAGGGGGGGGGGGGGGGGGGGGGGGGGGGGGGGCGCCAGTGCAACTGGTTCACAGGCCTGGCTCTGTATGTATGTTACAGTCCAGGGGGTAGCCAATTAGGCTTAAAGAGTCCTTTCTAGCTCAACCTCAAATAATCAAGAGAATTATAGACTACTAGGAAAGGCTATATGAAGCTCTCTATGAACTGGCTCTGTATGTATGTTACGGTCCAGGGGGTAGCCAATAAGGCTTAAGGGAATAGCCCAAACTCCAATAATCAAGATAATTCTAGACTTCTAGGAGGGGCTATAAGAAGCACTCTGTAATCTGCGTAAAGACACAACAGATTGAAAAATCTGTATTCCTAAAAAATACACAAAGACATTATGACCTAGCTATGATCGGCTGTACCTGCTGCCATGCCGGCGTTAAAAGCGCTGTATGAAAGCCATTCAAGTCCAGCGTACTTGCCACAGGCAGGGTCTTCCTTGAAGAAGTTTGGATATCCAGTTTTATTTAGCCTGCATACGCCATTAAGTTGTTGTTGTTGGTGGGGCTGGTGGGGGTGTACGAGGACAAGGAAGAGGGGAAGAAAACTGGGAGGAACGGGTGGGGATGGGGATGGAATTGATGCCATTCAGTTGGATGTGGTGAGGGTGGGGTGTGTGGGGAGGGGGAGGATACAAGAAAAAGGAAGAAGGGAAGCAGGGGGGATGGGGATGGAACTGATTCAATTAAGTTGGTTGAGGGGGGACGGATGATAAGGGTGAGGTGATGGCTGTGCGTAGAGCCGCCTCCTACATCACCCGGAGTTCAGTTGGGCACCAAACCAGAGTGAACGAATCGTGGACAAGGAATAAGGGAAGCAGATGTAGGTAGGAGGAGGGGGCGGGGAGGGGGGGGGGGATTAATTTATGCATACCTGTCTTGAAGTGAAATCATCTACATAGAAATAATTCCAGGACCCCGTTGATTACAATGTGTTGGGGTTCAGTTCACCAGAGCTTGTTTTGCCTACATCCCTTCCCGATATTGAGGTTGTGCAAGTTTATCTAGCCTATTTGGCTATGCCTTAACCGGCTAGACTGTAAAAACACCCGCACGCACCTGTCTGCTGCTGTCTTGAACACATTTGCCATGTCCTTGTGGAACTGTCTCCTTGTAAGTCCAGCGCTTACAATGTCGTCTGAGTCTACTGCCTTCGGCGCCTGACCTGCTTTCTTGTCACCACTGCCAAACTCCTCAAGGACACATTTGGCTAGGACTCGCAGAACTGTTGCCTCACTCAGCTCCGAAGCGATTGTAACTGTTGCCTCTCCCAGCTCACTGGCGTGTTCCCCGTGAGAGGCGGAGTCCATGTCGGCCACCATCTGTTTATGTAGCTGAAGCAACGCTTCCTTAGCTACCATGTATGCGCCCTTGGAGACTGCCTCCTGGCAGGCAACCTGGGGTGGGGTGTGTGGGTTGGGGTTGGGTGTGTGGGTTGAGGTGGGCTGCTTTCTTGTCACCAGTGCCAAAGGACACACTTGGCCAGGACTCGCAGAAGTGTTGACTTGCCCAGCTCACTAGCGTGCTCCCCTGGGGTGGCCGAGTCCATGTCCGCCACCATTTGTTTATGCAGATGAAGTAACGCTTCCTTAGCTACCATGTATGCACCCATGGAGACTGCCTCCTGGCAGGCAACCTGGGGTGGGGTGTGTGGGGTGGGGTTGGGTGTGTGGGTTGAGGTGGGCTGCTTTTTTGTCACCAGTGCCAAAGGACACACTTGGCCAGGACTCGCAGAAGTGTTGACTTGCCCAGCTCACTAGCGTGCTCCCCTGGGGTGGCCGAGTCCATGTCCGCCACCATTTGTTTATGCAGATGAAGTAGCGCTTCCTTAGCTACCATGTATGCACCCTTGGAGACTGCCTCCTGGCAGGCAACCTGGGGTGGGGTGTGTGGGGTGGGGTTGGGTGTGTGGGTTGAGGTGGGCTGCTTTCTTGTCACCAGTGCCAAAGGACACACTTGGCCAGGACTCGCAGAAGTGTTGACTTGCCCAGCTCACTAGCGTGCTCCCCTGGGGTGGCCGAGTCCATGTCCGCCACCATTTGTTTATGCAGATGAAGTAACGCTTCCTTAGCTACCATGTATGCACCCTTGGAGACTGCCTCCTGGCAGGCAACCTGGGGTGGGGTGTGTGGGGTGGGGTGGGGTATGTGAGGTTGGGTGTGTGGGTTGAGGTGGGCTACTATGTATGCGCCCTTGGAGACTGCCTCCTGGCAGGCAACTTGGAAAGAAATTATCAGACAGATAGGCTACATAACGTCTTTGTATGATGCTTATAAGTCCCCCTTAACTCCGTCAAGCCCATGGCACATTGGTCCAGCAGGGGAACAGAATAATTTAGCCACCACCATCCTCCTCCTCCCAATCAGCAGCAGCAGCAGCAGCAGCACCATCATCATCATTGTCAAGATATGGCTCGAGATAAATTGTAGGCTTGATTCCTTCCACTCAGTGTTCTGAGCTCAACAAGACTGTACACTGAATTGCATGTCACTGCAAACTTAGGCACTCAGTTGTATGAACCATGCTGGTGTTTGTGATTGCACTCCAGGGGTACACAATTAGGTTAAGCACACTTTCCCAACCTCGAATACTCAAGATAATTAAACCATGCATTTATTTAAAATACGAAATAAGAAGAAAACAACAATAATTACTATGCATTTCACCGACCTCCAGCGCAAGCAAACGGGCTTGCCCCCTCAACCTCACGCCTCGCAATAAGGCATACTATTTATATATTTATTCGTGCATTTAAAGCATGCACTTCCCACTGACCTCCAGCATACATTTGGAAACCTCGCTGCAGTGCGCAATCTTGTGGATTTCCTTCAAAGCTCCTTCATCATCACCGGTCTCCAAGAAGACTTTCATTTTGATGAACGCTGTGCTTGCCAGGCCGCTCTTGTTCACACCATCCGACGCCCCCTGCACTGTCTTCTTATCTTCTCCCCCAGCTTTCAGCATGCGGCTCTCCAGAACCTCTGATTGGTCCAGAAACTCCAGTGCCCTGCACTTGTGTGTGTCGTGTGGGGTGGGGTGGGGTGTGTGCTGTGGGGTCACAGGGGTGGGGTGGGATGGGGTGGGAATTTTATTGAAAGGATGTTATTGAAAAGATTTTCACCCCTGGAGAAACAGAATTGCATTTAAGAGATTACAAAAGCCCCACATTATGGCACCATTTATTCACTATGTGTGTCATCATCGTGTGACCCTCAACTGTGTGCCTATTCTCTGAATGAGAAGTATCATTAAAAATGCGATGAGAATCGCAAAATCAAATTATTATTGTAGCACGAACTCAGGGTCTCCGTCTTTACAAATACTATTTGGGCGGTCAGTTCATCAGGGCTTTTTACGTTTAGCCCCTCCTGATATCATGGTTGAGCAAGTCTCTTTAGCCTGTTTAGTCTACCCCTGTACTGTAACAACAACGTGCCACGTAGTGATACTGTGTACGATACATGTAACATGTCCTGGGTGTGCTAAGGTCACAACCAGCCACCTGCCCGCCCAACCAACGAAGAAAACCTGACTTAGCCTACACAAAACAGAACAGAACACAACAGAAAAACAGACAGTTCATGACAATCAATTAAGCAGTTTGGTGGTTGGCCCCATCGCGAGAGAGCAGGCTGGTCCCCTCAACCTCACGCCTCGTCATAAGGCTGGACATTTATTTATTTATCAATTAAGCTGTCTGCACCTTGAATAGTGGCAAACACAAACACAAACACAAGCACCATCACAAGCACCATCACAAGCAAGTACAAGTACAAGTACAAGTACTATCACAAGTACAAGTACATGTAATATCACAAGTACAATCACAATTACAAGCACAAGTACACGTACAATCATAAGTACAAGTACAAGTACAAGTACAAGTACAAGTACAAGTACAAGTACAAGTACAAGCATAGGTACAAGCGCAAGTACAAGCACAAGTACACGTACAAGTACAAGCACAGGTACAAGTACAAGTACAAGGATAAGGATAAGGATAACTACAAGTTCAAGTACAGGTACAGGTGCAGGTACAGGTGCAGGTACAGGCACAGGCACAGGCACAGGCACAGGCACAGGCACAGGCACTTGCGCCGGCACAGGCACAGGCACAGGCACAGGCACAGGCACAGGCACAGGCACAAGGAAAAAGGACAAGGACAAGGGCTAGTGCCATTAGCCTATTTGTCTACCCCAGGACTGTAAAACTACATACATACACTACTGTACCTGGAATAATGACAGGTAGCCAAGCAGCTGAGTGCAACTACTCTCAGGGCTTGAGCTTGCTGTTCCTTCTTTGCATAGATGGCGCACGCCTGTAGATTCATGTTGTACTTGTTACTTTATGTCATACATGCACTTGTTACTGCATGTCATATATATTGTACTTATTACTTTATTTTATAGCATTGCGACGCTTCAATTGCCTCTTTCTAATTCAATTAATAAAAATATCACATACGGTATGTAGAGACTGATTCTTGGTTGAATGCAAAATGTTGATTTACATTGTTTAAAATGTGAACCAACCACATAGCCCACCAGCAGTGCAGTGTATTATGGCACTTGTTGGTAATAACGTATCTTGTGTGAGATGTCTCCTCATGATAGATAGATAGATTTATATAGCCCAGTTCACCAGGGCTTGTTTTTTAAACTGCCTTTCTTTTGTTTAAGGATGGGCAAGTCCCTTAAGCCCATTAGGCTACCGCTGGCCTGCAAACATACATACACATACAGCATGCGGTCTTACTTATA
>JACBWV010000610.1:24790859-25028359 GCA_013435795.1 Chlamydomonas sp. ICE-L | reverse complement strand
TTTTCATGATCAGTACAGCTATTCATAAACTTTGCTTAGTATGTGAGGATTGGAATACCCCCCCCCCCCCTGGATGCTGTGGAGCTCTTTGAAACAAAACTGATAAGCTTCTCCTCTTACCTCCTCACTCCGTCCTTTGGATAAGCGAGCCTCTTCAAGGCGATCACTGGTGTGGTCAACTAATTTGTAAGTACAAGCTGGAGTATATGACAACTGTTATCATAGTGTTTGAGTTCAGCTCCTCAGTTTTTTCCCGTTTTAGCTCCTCATGATATCTTGGTTGGGCAAGTACCTTATAGTCTATTTGGTTACCCCTGGACTGTAACAACATACATAGTAGACCATTTGTTTCCCTTCTTACCTCCTCACTCCCTCCTCTGGACGAGCAAACCTCCGCAAGGCAGTCACTGGCGTGTGAAACTAATTCGTAAGTACAGTTCAGGTACTGAACTGACTCCATGGCGGTTTCAGCTGCTCTTGATGCTGATGGAAATTGAACATGGAGGTAAAGGTCAGACATCTGTGCAAGACCTTTGTATGTATGTTTCAGTCCAGGGGTTGGCCAAATAGGCTGATGGGGCTTGCCCGACCGCGACAGGAAGAGCTAAAAATAAAAAGCATTGCTGAACTGGGCGACCTTTTTGGCTTTTGAGCATCATGTATGTATATCATGTTGTTTTTGCTGTCATGCATATGTATATTACATATTATCAGATACATGGGAATCACTTTGCTTCGTCAGGCTCACTCGCATTGCTCACCGTATTTGACCTGCCTATTCAAATGTATATCTGCAATCGTATCACTGCAGCACGAGCTCAGGGTCCCCGTCGGTAAAGCGATTGTTTGGGGTTCAGTTCATCAGTACTTTCATTTTAGCCCCTCCTGGTATCATGGTTAAGCAAGTCCCTTTAGTCCATTTGGCTCTCCTGGACTGTAACAACGTACATAAATATCAGATGTAAGCGTGCGGGTAGTTGTCCCTGCATCATGTGCACACATCAGTTTGAAATACGCTATGGTTTCAGAGAAGCATGAAGTGCAATTAGGTGGCCATAGAATTATCCTTATTAGCTGGCTATCCTATGGCCGATCAAGTACAGGCCTCGTCCTATAAATTACAATTAGGTGGCTATACCATTATCAGTCTACTGCTTCAGCCCTTTACCATAGCTCTTATGTCCAAATACCAATGTCCATTACGATTAAATTGCAAATATAAATTTCATTACAATTCAATGGTCTTACTTCCTTCGGCATCTGTCGACAGGCGAGACGCTGACTGCTCCAAAAGCTCCTGTGCAAGCTGGAGACACAGGGACCTGCACAATACATAAAATAAATAAATACATAAATAAATATCTCGAGATAGATCCATTAATTAATGAATTAAATAATTAATTGAGGCTTTGCACAAGCCTCGTGGGCTTCATCTTTCTCTGTATCGCCCACCATGGGAACCAGATGTGGTAGGGCAAAGATTTAGGCAGCAAGGTGATAATAAATAGATAAATAAATGGTATGTATTATTACGAGTTGTTAGGTTGAGGGGTTCAGCCCGTTTGCTTGAACTGGGGCCAACCCCCATAGGACCTGCACAATACAGATTATACATTTTGATTTTCAGGGCATGCTTTGACCATGATAAGTACATGGAGACAATACCGGCGCTCATATCTCCCCCGATCAATTGATTGATTCCTGTATTATAATTATGTTTTTATGTTGGACAAAGTGCAGGTGTCTTGATTTGGGATACCAATAACAAAGGTTGCAAGAAGTGACTAACATGGCTTGGTGCATGCCCCATTGCAAGGAAACGGCCTGCCCCCCCCAACTTCACGCCTCGTAACAAGGCGTGCCATTTATTTACTTACACGGACTGGCGGCGTAACATAATGTTAAATCAACTGCATAGCACAAACTCCGGGCACCCGTCGTTTACGATTTGATGGGGTTCAGTTCACAAGTGCTTGTTTTTTAAACTACCTTTCCTGTTTTTAAGGTTGGTCAATTCCATTTAGCCTATTTGGCTAACCCTGGACTGTGAAATACATACATGGACTGGCGGCAATTTGCTCCACACCCATCCCTTGACAGACGGCTGCAGTCCGCAACCAATTGCCTGGAGGCTTCAAATTGAGACAGGTTCCACAAGTTCTTGAAGCGCATGACCTACAAGTAGGTAAGCACGTAGATAAGCTGGTAAGCAGTGGGTGAGCATGCCCTACAGGTTCCACAAGTTCTTGAAGCGCATGACTTACAACAAAGCACGTGGGTAAGCAGGGGGTAAGCAAGACCTACATGTTTCACAAGCTCTTGAAGCGTAGACGCTCAAGCAGGCAGCAAGCATTCGGTTTGACTACATGGTCTATCAACCTTCAGGCTGCTCACCTTCTATGGTCAGAGTATAAAGGGTATTAATCCTACTAAACCACGCTCCTGAGTACAGCGTGTAGTCACACATACTGACATTCAAGCAGGTGGGCCACTTCGTTTTATTGTAAGCAAAAGGCCAGGTTCTGAAGCAGGGATGTCAGTGAACGCCGGTGTTTAACTATGATGAGTGAGTAGTCTTGGTGGTTAGCCCCAGAACAAGGAAACAGGCTGGCCCCCGTAACCTCACGCCTCGTCATGTTAAGGTATATTCTGTATGTTCTCATTTATACATTCATTTATTTGAGTGAGTAGGCCACATCTGTCCTTAACTCCTGATGGACTAACTGAAGTAGAATGTACGCTTACCAGAAGATTTTGGTGGTTGCCCCCAGTGCAAGCAAACGGGCTGGCCCCTTCAACCTCACGCCTCGTAAAAAGGTGGACCATTGATCTACTTACCAGAAGATCAAAGATCAGAAGGGCATCCTCTTCTCTTGTCAAATCTGGGACCGCTCCGAGTGACTCCGTGCACTGCATCATGATTGATGTCAATGAAGAGCATCCCGTAGACATGCACACCTGCGGTGTTCCGAGTTGCCCTGAATAATGTGTGTTGTTCATGCCAAGCATGGATGGATGGATGGATGGGAGGGGAGGGGAGGGGAGGGGAGGGGAGGGATATGTGGATGTTAATGGATGGATGGATGGATGGATGGATGGATGTTTCTATCCAAGGGCGAGCAGGTTCAGTGTTAAAATATGAGTTTGTGATTACCTCGGCTTGCTCTGGCTCATCGAGGGCGACCCAAGCCTCTCCTGCTCTGAGACTGAAGATAAGCTTATTGCGAACCTGGTCTTCTGTCAGTACTGCCTCTGGCAGCAGGGCTGCCAAGTCACTGTGAATTGGAAACATATTTTGCTCTCAGATTCTGAAGTACGATTTATTCATAGTCTAAGCGCAAATTGAGTGGCACATACCGGTGGACATGTGTGATCATGAGGGCTGTAGATTGTATTAGATTGGGTGGTAGCCAAGATATAATTGTCTCATTTATCATGTCAACTCTTTGCTTTGTCATAGGGTGTGAACGCAATCGAAGTAATAGAGTGGGCTGATCTCAAGAAATAGTTTCCGAATTGATTTCAGATTTGTGGGCATCCAATATTGGGACTGCAATGCCTGCTGTGTCATGACAAACGCTGTTATTGCATTACATTTCATTGGCATAAACAGGCCATAGTTGACCCAAGACAAGCCCGCTCCACAACATCCGGATAGGTCTTCCAACCATCCTCAAAATCACAGGGTATACGCAATAAATCAGTGGGTTATACCTCCCTTACCAAGCAAGTTGCCTGAGCAAAGCTGTTTGCTTTGCTGCTTCTTTGTTGGCATCCAACGTTGTCTTCTCAAGGTGTTCGAGCTGCACATAGTTTTGCCTGAGAACACAAAGATTCTGAACAGCAGGTATGGTTTGTTGTTAGGGCTTATAAGTCAATTGAACAAATGCTTGGCGTCAAAATGAAGTGATACAGACTGCAGCTGCGAGATAAATTGTATTTTGATGACTGAGTTGGCCTATTTATATGTGTTAACTATGTGCCCTGTGATTTGGAACAAATGGTAAAGATGCCAGATGTGCCCGCAATTGATCGCAAGGGTATTCTTGACGTATTTTTGGTTGTGTGCACTAAGCTGTCATGCTTCGTGTGTGTGTAGGGGGGGGGGGGGGGGGGGGGGGGATAAGTCATGCTGATCATTTGAAGTATTAGTGAAATATTCAGCCACTGATCTACATGTTTTATTCCTGTATTTGCCTTGCTTCACCCTATGCACTGCACACGGATGTGATCACAACACTTGTAGTTTGTTCCATCATCTAAAACATCGTCCTACCCAAACTTTGCAGCATGAATCCCATAGCGCCTTCAAGTTCCTGTCCTTAAAATTAGGATTTCCGTTCGAAGTTGACTCCACCAGGCCCGACTCCTTGGTAATCACGCATCTGAAATGCTCTGCCTTGGACAGCAACTCATCAAGAAGCGGTGCAGGTAGAAGGCGGCTATTAGGCGTGAAGGAAGTGTTGTGACTTCCTTCAGGAACAGATTCATCCAGAGCTTTGTTCGATTCTTGACTAGCTGTAAGCTGTCTAGTGATCGCATCGATATCCCGAAGTAGGCTTTCACCCCCAACAGGAAACTTCATCGTTTGAACAAGAGCTGCTTGGTCCTCGTTATTTGATATCTCTCAGAGTTCTGGCGCCAGTAGTTTGATGGGGATTTCTCGAACTGCTGCCCCCTGCTTCTCCAGCAGATTATCCCAGATATATCCAGCAATATTTCAGCCTATCCTACAAGGGCACTAGATGAGGCTGCACAGTGAATTTGTCTGGTGTGAAGAACAGCTCAAAGAAAACAAAACAGAAAGTTCGAGGCTAAAAGGAAACCAGATAAGCTACTGGATAATAGCAATGTTGCTCCCCTCGATCGAGTTGGCAGAGCGGAACGTTTGAAATCGCATTTGACAGATATGCGTACGGCGGTACGATATGCACAGCTATGAATTTTTTCGCAGTATTTTTCAATTTATTTGTCCGGAAGACAGGGAGCGAGCAATAAGTTGCATAAGCAAACAAAAGTATTATATGGTCTCTACTTCGTAACCTGCATACAGCTGTTTGGGGGACAGCCTCTAAGACAGATTCATGGAATGCAAAAAAATAAAATGTTGACAGTCGGCAATGTCACAACTTGCAGATCGAACACTGTAATCTTGTTGGTTGGTCCCAGTGCAAGCTAACGGGCTGGCCACCTCAACCTCACGCCTCGTAATAAGGCGTACTATTTAACATTTTGCTTGGGCTCATATCTTCCGTCTTTTTTTTGAAGTTGTGAAAGGACTTTCACCCAAGGAGGTGGGTCTCCCGACACAAACCAGCGTATAACTATATACTTACTTTTACATGCAGATGGACCTAAACATGCTCCACCCAGCGTAGTACAATATACTTACTTTTACATGCAGACATCACACACCCTATTGACAATTCGAAATTTGAATTATTTGATTTACACACGATTCCTGTCAAGCAGAACAAGAAATGTGGCCGATCCAGATGGGAGACAAAGATCAAAATCTGATCAACGTGAAAACAAGTGTCTGTCCGAGGTGATTTACAACGTTCAACAATCGACGACCAAGACACTGAACCAATAGAGGAAAAATGCCAGCTACCTCATAGGGTAAACCGGGACTGAAAAATCACCATTGCCGTATGGTGATCACCACCACCCAAATCACCCCTGTCAGTACCACCTGCAGCAGTACAGTCAACAATTGATACATCCTTTAGTATCTAGTTACCCACCTTACGACTGCAAGGGAGCTGCAATACGGATTTTCCCTCGTACATAACCTCACTGCCAGCACGAGGGACATTTGGTCAAGGTACGTGGCGACATTGAGGCACCACGTACCTCAGGGCTTTTCTTTTCGGCTTTCTAGGCAGCTCTCCGAGCCAGCGACTGTGCTACACACAAATATTACAGCAGTCCTGGACAGCTGATTGTGCCATCTTCAAGGTGAACTAAGAGGCATTAGGTATGGCTGCGTAGCAATCCAGGGGAGCTGCATAGAAGCTGCTGCTCGTATCTGACAATCAAGTATATGGCGTACCTGAAGTGTTAAATGCGTGAGAGATGACAAGGTAGTCCTTGTCATGGACTAATACTCTTTGTGACGCAAGCTTGTTATCAGGACCACAACCCGAGCTGTGACCTGGACTATTCGAGATTGGGCAAGTTCCTAATCGGCTTCCCCTGGACTGTAAAGCACTCATGCATCCCGATAACTGCCTGCTCCAAATGCCATATGATCTCATAAGGCTTATTGCCACAACCATCACGAGAGCAGCCGGAGGACTTGTCCACTACTAGGGATCACATAGCTATTTGGTTGTTGTTGTAGCACTCCAAGGGGATAACGACCATATGATTATCTCGCGCGATCTCCTCCAATTCCAGCTCCTCAACTTCTCCAGTGGTGTACATGATACGAGCTGTTTGCAGTATCACTTCCTGCATGCACCATGGAGGTGAACGGGTTCAACTAATATTTCTTGGACTGAGTGGGGTGCGAAGCTTTGGACAAGCACGTGACATGTACTAGAGAGCGCTGATAGCCACATGGGTTCCATGGAGATGGCAGATGGATACACTCAACTCACGCGGTCTTGGACTGTGTGGGGGTGCAAACCTTGGAACAACCACAAGGCAAGCAGTGCAATAGTGCTGACAATAACAGGATGCTACAGTGCTGTAGTAATAGACGTAGATATTGGCGACTGTATACACATACATACTCTTAAACGGATGGTTGTAAGACCCTCTCGGAAGTTGTGGTGTGAGCTTGTCTTGGCTTGAAAATGGCATGTCTATGTCAATTAAATTTCATGTCTCACAACAGGGACGAACCACCTTTGTCTACACAATAGGGCTCATGATCCCTTACCTCTTTCCACTGCTCACAATTCTGAATATTCGAAAAATACAAGACATAAAAACCAGTTGTAGACGGGTATATCCACATTTGTTGCCTTTCACGAAACAGCAAAATATGAATCAAATAAGGAATGAACCAAATATAGTCATCAAATGGTTTGTTTTACCGCCATGCTATTATGATGAGCAAGAGCAACAAGCACTTTCCATGCTCTTATGAGTTCGGGTACAAGTGGCTCGAAGAAAGGGACAGAGCAGACCCCAACTGTGGTGGATGTTGTGAATGAGGCAGAACTACTTTGGACCAGGGTTGTTCCGGGGGACTCCAAGATCTGCATCTTGAGACACACCCAGTTCCAAGATCTGCATCTAAGATGCAACCGACCCTCCAAGAACCGACCTACTGGATCTGCATCTTACTGAGACGCAACGAACCCTCAAAAATCTGTGCCTGGGATGCAACAAACCCTCAAGATCTGTGTCGGGCGCAAGACGCATGACACAGCTTTTTGAACAACCCTGCTTGGGAACATTTTAAGGCATGAGACTCACTTGGATTTCAATCAGGTACCACAGTTTGTCGTCTGGCCAGAAGAGCTCGGCATGGCGCCCTCTCAAACCCGATGAGATATCCTTCAGATATAAGTATTTGTGTGGCTTCGGCGACTGCGAGCAAGCAAAACATAAATAAGGATGAATCTAATGCGGACTTGTTTTGATCTGGTACTGCTGATGGTTATATTATCCTGGTGCCGTACTGGACTCCAAATGTGCCTGCAACTTGACGTTGGGGTTGCATGTGCATCATGAACGGGTAAAACGTTAAGTGTCCTATCTGCCAAGTGAAATCTGCATCTCTGCACGGATTGACTGCTCTTTTTGGACCATTGTGCAAGTTTGCATCAGCACCCTGCACTCTGGATATGGTGATGATGATTATGATGATGATGACATCTTATCAAGCCCTTCTGGACTGGCGGTTGACTCACGAAGCCCACGGAATGGGGTACTATCAAGGCTACATCGGTAGCTGCTCGTTACATACCCATACCCTCACCTACACACTTGCGGGCTAAAGGTGGACTCCCTAAAGCTGAGAGGTGGTTGACTCCTGAATCCAATGAACTAGGGTGCTGTCACGATTACTACATCAGTAGCTGGCCAACACCCACCCACACCCACACACCTGCGGCTTAGAGGCAGACTCCCTGAAGCCGAGAGGTGGTTGACTCCTGAATCCAATGAACTGGGGTGCTGGCATTACATCAGCAGCTGGCGTTTGCGGGGTGAAAGCATGCTGCACAGATTCTGGACCTCCTATTTCCATCATGGGGGGCTGTAGGGGGAAAACTCCATCTTCTGTGCCGGGCATGGGGCTCAGGAGAGGCATGTGGACAGGGTTTGATACCTGATGAGGAGAAGGATGGAGTTGAGGGATGCAAGGGATGCAATGGATGCTATCTATGTTGATTTGCAACACGATTTGCAAGATTCTATGAATGTTGCTGGTACTTCCAAAGACGGCGACTTGCCTTAATGTCTGGAGCCAAGTAAACAAGTCGAGGTTAAAGTTCTAGGAGGATGCAAGGGGATGTGTGGTGGACAGGTGAGAGAAATCAGATGTTGATTGCCAAAGATGCTGTAGAAATCAAGCAGAGCAACCCTAGACAAGCAACCCTAATGCAGGTGGGTTTGGTAAAACAAATGAAGTTGTCCTTCAAACTCCGGCTGCTGTCTGAGTACCCTGATGTAGCTCGGTGGATTAATGGGGGATGGGATGGATAGTTGTACCAGTAGGTGGTCAACAGGTTCATGGTACCACGGGAGTAGTGAGCCTCATGAGTCCTGATCATCCAAAAGCAAGATAGAGCATGTCATATCCTGTTGTTGAATGGAATAAAATGCGGAGACTCAAAGAAGTGGAACCCAGAACATAAACAGAACCCAAACAGCTATCCCTTCACCCCTAAAAAACTCCACAAATGTGATAAGTTCATAGGACTATAGTGCATGGACGCATGCCACAAGAAACATGATCAGTCCACAGTGGGGGATTCCTGACCTAATAATGTGACCTCCGCTTGTTGGCTCTAAAAATCTTCTGTAACTTTCACTCCAGCCTGAGACATTTTCTACAATATTATGCCCCACATGCTCCTCACACACACACACACCTGCGTGTTTATGTGTGTGTTGACTTTGTTACCGTTGCAATGCTTTGTCAGCAGCACAAGGCTTGTGCTGCTGGCATAGCAATGCAAAGGAAACAAGGTCAGCACTAACACATACACACACCAGTTACACATCGAGGTGATTACTAACAGTTGCATTCTTACCCGACGTTTCTGCAGCCCCATCCCCATCCCTCCGCTGTTGCTCCCACCAACAAATGGCTTCGATGCTGATTCCAGAGGCGCTGACGATGGAGTGAGTGCTACTGTTTGTGGCTGTGCTCCTATATCCTCTCTTAACCGCTTGTGCGACTTCGTTGTCATTGCTCGCTTTAATGAAGGGAGCATGGGCTGCACTGGGGTATCTGCAGGCGTTCCTATGCTCCAGTCTACTGGCTCCGTCTTAGGCACCTTAATTCTGGGGGGCACACTGCTAGGAAGCCCTGGCGGCGGGGGGCCAACAGGTGCAGGTAATTCTATGTTGAAGCCTTGCATGTATGAGTCTGAGGGTGCTTCTAGCAGGCCTTGAGCCCTGAGATCAGATTCAAACTCATCAATCTGTTTGTCTAGTTCTATTGCATGCAGCTCCATGAGATCGTACGCCTGCTGGGCAAGCTGGACCTTTTCGAGAGCAAACTGCTGCAGCATTTTCTGCCCAGATTCCACTCGCTTGGACAATACTAAGTACTCCTCGCTTGGGCCTTCTGTCTGAAGGTGTTTTGGCGGCATTCCGAGGAGTTGCGTTACCCCCTGTTGAATGGCATCAGTTATCTCGATGCACTTCTCATCAAGCGCTTTAATCGTTTGCATGATACGCTGCAACTCGGGGGGCATCAACGCCGTCGAGTCAATGAAATTTTCAAGTTGCTGGTACACATTGGTGTTCATTTTTGCGCTAGTATTCTAGATTGCGCATGCAGCTTGAAGGAAGTATGTCTAACAGCGATTTTCACATAGCCCAGAAACGAGGAAATCGTGTTTGACCTCCTACCACTTTCGACCAGCTTTCACCAACATGGCTAGGACAGGTTTAGAAGGCTTGAAGTTTAGGACAAGTCGAGTTTGACGGGGTTTGTCTCAGGATTGCTGCTGGTGTTTTTGTCCTAGGTCGGGGTACTTCGAGACTGCTATTCGCAAAAGCTGGTGTGGAGGGTGAGTTTCGTCGGCAATCAGCTCTTTGTTCGACTCAAGTTGCGCCTTTCTTTCGCCATATCGAAGGATGTCCTAATTATGTTTTGAGACAGATCGGACTATGAAATTAATAAATTCTCTAGACCCTTGTGATTGGGTTCTGTACTCAGCAGGAGTACGGAATGACGAACGTGGTGGCGTATTTCTTATACGACCCAAGTTAAATCATCTATACAGCAGGAACTCAGGGAGTCAAGACAGGCAGACAGTCTACAGCTAAACGCTGACACGGGCCTTTGTCGCTAACGTTTTGTTGGGGTTCAGTTCACCAGTTGAGTGCTTATTTGGTATACAGCCCTTCCCAATATTGAGGTTGGGCAAGTCTACTTAGCCTATAAGGCTACGCCTTTACCGGCAATACTGAAAAACACAGACGACCCATGTTTACTGGATTATGAGCAGTTTGAAGAGGTAAAGACCATGATATCAAATCAGCCAACAATTGTGCGAATCAGTTGATTGTAATTTCAATATTTAATCGTATTTGCCGTAGGCAGGCAGGCAGTTGTCCCAGGACAAGCATTTGAAACCTTGGGTGGATCTTCTAGCTATGCTGTAAGAAGCAGAAGAGGGTAGTGCAACAACGAAGCAAAGAATGTTACAAGTTATTTTGCGGTATTATCGAGCGATATAATGATATCTAAAACATATCTGTTGTATAATTGTATAAATGGTTTCGAAGTGTGAGGCAGCCTGACATGAATCTACCAACTGCATATTGATGCAGAAAGACTGATTCACTCATATGCAAAATTAGCCAGTGTTTGATCGTTTACCACTGGCTACCGCTTCACTTGCTACTTGTAGGGACCCATTCAGTCATATGAATCCTCGGTGTCGCTGGTTTGTGCCGGGAGACCCACCTGGGTTGCAAGTCCTTTCACAACTAAAAATTATGGTAATTGACAAGATGAGCAAGGAAGATCACGTGCAAACACCTTGGGTTATTATACAATACATATTAACATATACATGCATTAAGTGTTTTAATATAATAATTGAAACATGAGGTGTCCAGGCCTCCAAAATTGTAATATGCTGATCGGTTTATTGTGAGAATGGGGCTGTAATGGCATGATTCATGGCGATGTTATGAGCCATTTTCAGGTCATTCTGAGCACCTCCTTTGGGAGGGGGGGGGGGGTCAGCCCTCATCAGGTTGTTTACCATATTTTTACTCAGACCTCCAAATGACATTCTGTGACCACCATAGTTTGAGTTGACAAGGGCAGTTCATTGGCACCACTTCAGACCCCGGGTGGTATGGGGTAGGGTGGGTGGGCAATGGGGGTGGGTATGGGGGCGTGAATGGGTGGTATGGATGAGTATGGATGGGTGGGTGTGGGTGAATAAATGGGTAATGTGGGTGGGTGAATGGGTGACTATGGGTATACCCCCTCGACCCCCAGTCCCTCCCCACGCCCACAGGACGCACTTAAAATAATCATACAAAGCAGTCCTTGGGCTGCATTTGGTACAGATTTTGTTTGTCTACTGGGGTGCTTTTATTGAGCTTCCCTGCTGCCACCATTCGCCTGATTGGGACGAAACCTGAAGGCCCATTCAACATTGGGGCCGAGTTGGGTGGGACTAGCTCAAAGAGGAAGTGTAGCTGGACCATACTAAGAAAACTATCCCGCTACAGTTTTGTTTGAAATAATGAGAACTCCAGTTTCTGGTCGCCCCCTGCGAAGGCATAGGGTGAGTACGGTACTTGGGCAATCCAAAGGGGAGGGGGGGAGAACTGAATTTTGACAATCACACATTCCCTGTTTGGTAATTCTGAGGATGCCATTGTGTGCGCCTTAGTGTAAATACCCAGAATCCATATATAATTTCAAGTCGTGCCTCTTATTTTTATTTAGAGGGGGGTGAGACCTCCACAGGTTTTGAAGGCATGGGGTAGGGTTTCCTTTTTTATTCCTGATTGTATAAAGGAATTCGATACACAAAACTCTTTTAATTAATTCATGATATTGTCATCGGTAGGCCATTGTTGCCCCAAGATATGCTCGGTCCACAGCATCCAGGGTGGGGGTGGGGTGGGGGTCTGCCAACCAGTGCTTTTCTTTTCAGCTAAAAGCAGCAGCTTCTGGGCAGCTTCCCTGACTGGAAATTCAGCCAAAGCTAGTGCAACCTCGCGTGTCTGGAAGCTGACAGAATCCGCTGCCCAGAATTGTCGAAATCTTAGGGCTTAGCCCAGTGGCCGGCTTAGGGAGCGGCCTAGAAGCTGCTGCTCATAGCTGAAAAGGAAAACTATGCTTCCAACCAATCTTCGAATACTAAACAAAGGGTAGCCTCTTTCAGTGATTTACAATGGTCTAGTGGTAGACCAGATTGCTAAAGAATGAAGAGTCGGGGGTTCGACTACCCCTTCGGTCGCTCTTGGCGTTGCAGGTCGTCGTCAACCGTGATGGTAGCTTGTCCAGTTGAGGTAGGAGACCGCTCCCCACCCGCGTACGACGGGCTCCCTTAACACCACGCCCCACCAGGCATTATCATTACCTTTTAAACAAAGGGTGAATTGTACAATCAAGAAACCAAACAAGCAGGCAATACAATAAGCATTTGAATGCTGTTATTACCACCAAAGACGGGGAACAGCCTTAAGGATAAAGTCATATGAAACTTCATAGCGTTACAACATCATCTCTCGCTTGCTACCGCGGATTGATGGATACCAGATGGATTTTTGGGAGCTGACAAGTTATAAAATAAGCAGCAGGTGTCGGAGCCTGTGCAATGGCAGGGTGGTGGTAAAGGGAAGGCTACTTTCACACTCTGGCATTGTGATGTCCTTACAGGGATGAGGGATCAGGTGAACAATGCATCCACTTGTTTGGGTGCAGTCATATCATGAACCTATGTTGGCCCTGGCTCAGTGAACATAGGCCATTCAATTCCTGTGATATTTTCCTCGACGGTTATAGCCGTGTGGCCATGCAGAGCAGGTACCAGCCCATACTCGGCCGTGTTCACAAACATTTTAGTCCACAAGGTATACACCTGATGTTGTATGAAGCCATGCGAACTCTGGAAGCAACAGCGCCCCTATGTACCCATCTTGCCGTAGTGCCAAGTAGCTACAAATCAGAAGCTGGTTGTGCTCAAGTAGTGAAGTCTTCTGTCCTCTTTGCCATGTGCTCATCATGCGTCAAAAGGTCATGTCATAGCTTTGCGAGGCTATTGAAGAGTAAAAAGGAGGTAATCCTTGGAAATCTGTCTACAAAAATTACTCCAACATGTGGCAGAAGGTCGCCTAACCGGAAAATCCCAAATGTGCGTAAAAGGATCAAAGATTGATTTGACCTGATCTGACCAGTTAAGTTCCACATATATTCATAAACAAAGGCATAATTTGAGAGATCTGTGCAGGCTAGCAATTGGGACATGGTAAACACCAAATACCTGGCCTTTTCCCTTAAATCTAATCAACCTCTAGTCCAGTCTAATCCCTAAAATAAGACATGAAATTCAAAGACCATGATATAACGGTGCTCCATGCATTGCGGGGGGGGGGGGGGGGGGGGGGGGGGGTATAGAACAGGTTAGCTCACATTGTGTGGCCTCTAGCAATCACTTAAATGTGTGGAATCATCAAATGAGAGTGCAAGTCAACCTCCTCAGCCTGCCCATGAGCCGCTGCTACTGATGCTGCTGTCCTGCTACTTGCCTGCTGCAGATCCAGTATACGATGATAACATTGAAGATAATGAACCACAACTGCTGGAGAGAATGCATGATGCTGCACCTGGCAAGACCTGGCAACCCAAGATGAATATATCACAATCTACCAACCTATCAGATCACAACCCCAACGAGCTAGAAGCCATTGCAGCCAAATGAAGCACAGTTACAAGACCTGAGCCCTTGCAGAACATGCAACAGCTGATCCAGATCTAGGAGACATCCAGTGCCCAGTAGACCTGAGGGTGGTGATCTAGCACCCCATAATACAAAATGTATGGAATTTCGAAAAGCCCCAGCATGAGAACCCAGTTGCACGAGGCCATGCTAAGCAAGCAGAAAAGTATCTAGATCTCAATGCGAACGACGCCTATGCGTATGATCTGCGTCAGATCCTTCCATGCAGGGATCGTGCGAGGGATTGTGGGGCGCGGCAACACTCAGATCGGCCATGGCCCATCGATTGGCATCAAAAGGTGTCCACAATCTCACCTTTTGATGCTATAGTCGCCCATCATAAATCCGGTTTGCTGCGTCGCCGTGCGGAGGGGCTCGGAAAGGCCGAGAAGTCGAGCTGATATTAGCCCCGTTCAAGCTCCCAAGCACTCATATATGACGGCAATAAGCCCCAGATCACTCTCCCTCGCACGTCCACGCATATTTGACTGAAGAATCAGTGCAATTATTATAAGGGATGTACCGGAGAAGTTTGTGGCGCCAACTGGGTGCTATAAAATGTACTAAAATGCGGATAATTGTTATATGGCGGGTCCGAGATACCGGTACAAATAGCCCCCACAACACAGCCCTTCACAGCCCCAGATCAGTTTGTGGCTGCTCGGGAGCTGCGTCAAGTTCTAGGGCCTTCTGATCTGGGGTTTAGGTTTTGAAAGCATGGTACGTTCTGGAAGGCTGCAACCCGCCGTATATTAAAGGGCGCGCAACAACTTTTTCTACACAACCCTGCTATAAATTGGCTGAAGACAGAGTCGAATAACACACTAGTTTTCTTAGCTCATCTGCCACCATGCAGCAAGCTCCCGCTATCGGTATCGATCTCGGTAAGGCTGCGCCCATTTTTCATCCGCGCCCTCGCTGTTCCCACGACTGCGGCTTCTTAACCAATTCCACCCTCCCGCCCGCTCACCCTGCCTCCGTTTGCAAATCCAGGTACCACCTACTCATGCGTCGGTGTCTGGCAGAATGATCGGTGAGTCGAATGTTCTATTGAGATTGTTGTCAGATCATGCTGTCCGCTTTTTCGACTCCTGGACTGCTTTGCTCAACCCGCCTCCTTGTCTCTTGTGTGCAGTGTTGAGATCATTGCCAACGACCAGGGTAACCGTACCACTCCCTCTTATGTCGGCTTCACCGACTCCGAGCGCCTTATCGGCGATGCTGCCAAGAACCAAGTCGCCATGAACCCCATTGTGAGTGTGACCGCTTTCTTGTGAATACGATGCTTCTGAACTTTGGCCCGAGAAATTCCTCCGGTTTGTCTTTCTTGTCGCTGCATTGTCATATCGTTCATGATGCATATTGTACTTGCCCTGAAGAATCGGTTAGGTGAAGAAATCGTCTGACGCTCTTTGCTCACCCTGCCCATGCAGAACACCGTATTCGATGCTAAGCGTCTGATCGGGCGTAAGTTTCAGGACCCAACTGTCCAGAGCGATATCAAGCTGTGGCCTTACAAGGTCAAGCCTGGTGTTGGAGACATCCCTGAGATTGTTGGTAAGTGCCAGTTTGTACCGCTGTGCACTACTCTGACTTGGTAACTCTTTAAGATGTTCAATGTCATGCATGCAGGATGGACATGGCATGGTGCATGCAAATCCCATGCGTTGAGTACTGGGAACAATTCAAATCCTATGCCTTGCTCCCAGGTGTATATACACCCCTGATTTCTCTCACACCTGAGGAAGTTTTGAAGTATCTTTTGTGTAAATAAGACTCAGAACTCAGTCTGAAATATTATTGTTCTGACCAATTGTATAACTGGTGGCTAGACTTGTGACTATTGGGAATATTAATATCTCAACAATGTGATTAATTCCAGGCAGTTGAATCTGTCCACATCAGTTTATCTTCCTATTGTCTTGGTGGTGTTAGTCAGTGAACAGATGCTGTGCGGTAGTCATGCTGTGTACAGATGTATAAACCTGGTTTGCCACAGGATTGTTCACTGACTATTTGTGACCTGAACACTAATGCAGTCATGTACAAGAATGAGGAGAAGATCTTCAAGGCTGAGGAGATTTCCTCCATGATTCTGATCAAGATGAAGGAGACTGCTCAGGCTTTCTTGGGAGAGAAGGAGGTTAAGAGGGCTGTTGTCACTGTGCCTGCTTACTTCAATGATGCACAGCGCCAGGCTACCAAGGATGCTGCCATGATTGCCGGCCTTGATTGCCTCCGTATTATCAACGAGCCTACTGCTGCTGCTATTGCCTACGGCCTTGACAAGAAGGACACAGCTGTTGGTGAGCGCAATGTACTGATCTTCGATCTTGGAGGTGGAACCTTTGATGTGTCTCTGTTGACCATTGAGGAGGGTATCTTTGAGGTGAAGGCTACTGCTGGTGACACCCATTTGGGTGGTGAGGATTTCGATGAGCGCCTGGTGAACCATTTTGCCTCCGAGTTCCAGAGGAAGCACAAGAAGGACCTTAAGACCTCTGCCAGGGCTCTCCGTAGGTTGCGCACTGCTTGTGAGCGTGCTAAGCGTACTCTCTCCTCTGCTGCCCAGACCTCCATTGAGCTAGACTCCCTGTTTGAAGGTGTTGATTTTGCGACATCCATTACTCGTGCCCGCTTTGAGGAGCTTAACATGGATCTGTTCCGCAAGTGCATGGACCCTGTTGAGAAGTGCTTGAGGGATGCTAAGATGGACAAGTCCACTGTTGATGATGTTGTCCTGGTTGGTGGATCCACTCGTATCCCCAAGGTGCAGGCTCTGCTGCAGGATTTCTTTAACGGCAAGGAGCTCAACAAGTCTATCAATCCTGATGAGGCTGTTGCTTACGGAGCTGCTGTCCAGGCCGCTATCCTTACTGGCGAGGGAGGAGAGAAGGTTCAGGACCTGTTGCTGCTGGATGTCACCCCCCTGTCCATGGGTCTGGAGACTGCTGGTGGTATCATGACCACTCTCATCCCCCGCAACACCACCATCCCCACCAAGAAGGAGCAGGTTTTCTCCACCTACTCAGACAACCAGCCTGGTGTGTTGATCCAGGTGTTTGAGGGTGAGCGCGCCCAGACCAAGGCCAACAACTTGCTGGGCAAGTTCGAGCTGACTGGCATCCCCCCTGCCCCCCGTGGTGTCCCCCAGGTAAGGGTTGATGCAGTTGTGTTGTCCTTCAAATCTGATACATTTTATTTTGTGTGGTCTCACTACTTAGTGCATCTGGGTTAGGGCTTATCTGACCCAACAGTTAACCCTGTGCTGTTTGCTTCTGTAACTCATCCTTTAAATCTGAAAAATCATCATGTTGTGCAGTCTCACTACCCAATGCGAAACAGAATCAAGGATTGAGGCTTGTCTGACCTGATAGTGAGCGAGGGCTGTTTCCTTCTGTATCTTCTCATTGTTATCCTTCAAATTATGTTGTACGGTGGCACTACTTAGTGCGACACTGAAACAGGCTTACTAATGTGAGACAAAATCAAGTATGGTGGTTTGTCTGACCAGATAGTTAACGTGTGCTGTTTGCGTCTGTATCTTCTTATTGTCATCCTTCAAATCATGTTGTGCGGTGGCCCTACTTAGTGCGACACTGTGTCAGGCTTACTAGTACGAGACAGAATCAATGATTGGGGCTTATCTGACTTGAATAGTTAATGCTGTGCATTTTGCTTCTGAAACTTCTCACTGTCATCCTTCAAATCGTGTCATGTGTCATATCATGTGCGGTGTTAATACACACTGCGATACTGAAACAGGAGTATGGGCCATTGAGTTAATGTGCGCAGGTTGCTTTTGCAACATATCATTTGCCTAAAAATGTCACAAAGTGTGCATGTTGACTTGGCCGTGCCCCAGTCGTTGATTCTACTCATATCTTTGATGTTTTCTGTTCTCTCACGCTGACATGTATGCTTTTCTCCCTTCCAGATTTGTGTCACATTCGACATTGATGCCAACGGTATTCTGAATGTGTCTGCTGAGGATAAGGCCACCTCCATTAAGAACAAGATCACCATCACCAACGACAAGGGACGCTTGAGCAAGGATGACATTGAGCGCATGGTTCAGGAGGCTGAGAAGTACAAGGCTGACGATGAGGATCTCAAGAAGAAGATTGAGGCCAAGAGCGGACTGGAGAACTATGCGTACAACATGCGTAACACTATCCGTGAGGACAAGGTTGCCAGCCAGCTGTCCGCTGGAGATAAGGATGCCTTGGAAAAGTGCATCAACGAGGGTATTGAGTGGTTGGAGAACAATCAGCTGGGTGAGGTGGAGGAGTATGAGCACAAGCTCAAGGAGCTTGAGGGTGTCTGCAACCCTATCATCACTAAGATGTATCAGGGAGCTGGTGGAGGTATGCCAGGAGGTGCTGCTCCCCCCAATGCTGGAGGAGATGGAGGCCCTAAGATTGAGGAGGTCGACTAAATGCCTCGTTGTATGGAGTATTCAAGTAGTTGCACATTGCTGCAAGTTTAGCTAGGTCGTGGTAGTAATACCACGTAAATTGGGCTTGTATTTAGTTCAGAGTAGCTGGAACAGGAAAGTGGTGCTGCTTGAGGGTGTGAAGTGAATTATTTGTTCATTCTTAGATGTGTATCAAGTGATTGATTTCATCTTTGTTCTTGCAGGGTGCAGGAAAAGATTTAAAATAAACTTATGTGGCAGGAGTTTGTGGGGTCCACATTCGTGGTTAGTAATTTGCAGGACCTTACTTCGTGTTCGAATTATAATTCTTTTCTCCTATGAAGCTGTCAATTTAATTTATTTTTATTTCTATATGAGACCATTCTGTTTGGAAACATTATTAGTCAATGGCTGGTTTGTTGAGTGCGTACTTATGCAGCAGCAACATATGAAGATATTATCAAGTGAATGAATTGACCTTGTTTTGTTGGAGTGACATGAATGAATTTGTTTTCTTTTGACTTCCTACATGGACTCAATGCGAGTTGATTGTAACTAGTAGTCAAATGATATTTGAAGTCAGCCTTTTAAGGTGGGACTATCCATCGCCACCTGGCTTAACCTACTCTTTGCAAACTCTCGCAATGCTATGATCCATCTAATAAGCCGGTGCTGAGTCGTAAGACGGTTGATTACTCCACTGTCTACAGCTTTGTTCTTCTCACTTCTGCGTTAATCGCATCTGGTTAGTCCGTCTTGTCGGTCCATTTCTAACCATGAAGGTATATAAGATGGTGTAGTAGCAAGGCTTGTTCAATGTCAGAGACCCAACATCGTGCAATCAGTACCTCCCCCCAAACCGATACCTACTACCCCACATACAGCCCACTCCAAATAAAATTCTGAAAGTGACCAGAAACACTACAAGTGGCAGTAAAGCTGAACTGTTGCTGAATCACAATAGTGTACAAAAACATGCAATGTGTACCGTTTTGATTTTTAATCGCGTATTGGAATATCTGTTCCGGGTCTGAATTGGACGGTATATATTCAGAACTGTTTTTTACTATCACGCGATCCAAGCCCCCCACCCACCACCCATTGTTTTTTAATTGTATGTTGGAGCGTCTGTGCTGGGTCTGAATTGTATATAAATTTTCTATCTGCCTCCAGCGAAGGCAATATCGAAGTTTTGTTTACAGGGGTATTTCAATTTAGGGGGGGGGGGGGGGTAAACAACTTAGATATTGCCGTCGGTGCAGGCGGATAGGAAATATATACAATTCAGACCCTGCACAGACACTCCAATACGCAATTAAAACACAAATGTGTGTGAGTGTGTGTGTGTGTGGGGGGGGGGGGGGGGGGGGGGGGGGGGGGTATTATACTGCACGAGGTCCAAAGTGGTGCCAGTGGACTGCCCTTACCAAGGCCTACCCATGGGTGGTCTCAGAATTTCATTTGGAGACCTGAGTAAGAAGTAAGCAAAAAAAACAAATCCCCCCCCCCCCCCCAGGGTAATTCAAAGCGCAGTTTTTTTGTTTTCAAGTGCGCTAAAGCGCTGGCCAATTTGGCCATTTGAAGTACCCTGCCCCCCCCCCCCCCCTAAATGAAGTGGTAAGAAAAATCTGAAAATGCTCAACAAATCGCAAATATGTATGTCATATACATTTGTACTTCCTATACCGGTACTCGGAATTTTCAATCGATAGAGTATTTACACTGTGAAGAAGAAGAAGTGAAGCTAGCCTATGGCCTGGCGGCAGGCAACCCGGGTCCTGGGGCACCAGGACTACGCGTGCGCTATGCCAACTCAGTGTCCGACGCAACGGACAATAACAGGAATTAATTGATCGGCTTTAATCAAATTTTGGCACAGGATGATACCTCCTGTGGTCCCGCCTGGCATAAGCAAACAAAATCAAAATCAAAGCATTCTTATCAAAATATGCTTGATCCAATCTCATAGTTTCATGAATAAACTGAGGTAGCTTCGTTCGACCTTCCACTTCCAGATTGCTCATCATAGAGCACACATCACTCGTTCAATGAGACACTGTCAAATGTGTGGGTTCCAAAAACCTGAGGATGAAATGCATATGTTTGAGTGCCCTTTTTATAATGATATTCGCCTCCGCTACCAGAAGCTGTTTACAGATATTTATAGGCATGTCCATGAGGAATTGAGGATACCGACTTAACCGTATGGAATGTGGAATTCTGCGATTCCACATTCAGAACCTTTATGAATGGAAATGGCACTAAGACTTTCTGGAGCAACCTAGCCGACTATCTTTCTACTTGTAGAAGAGCAAGACAGGAAGCCCTGGACTGCTTAGTGGCACCGTAATTTATTATCCCTTTTTTTTCTTTTCTTCTTGTGACTTCTCATTTGTTAGCTTCTTACCTCCGCCACTGTAAGTGGTTGAGATCTGGGTCCGGCTCTAGGGGGTTTAATACCTACGCCACCAAAACGGTGGTTGGGAGCTTGGTTTGTTTGTCCTCGACACACCCCTGATGTAATGGTTTTTTTTGCTTTGTGGGTGCTTTTTCTTTTTGTTTAAAGCACAGAGTCTCATACACCCTCGCGGTGTCAAGTAGACTTTAACATGTAATGTAATGTAATGTAATGTAATGTAATGTAATGTAATGTAATGTAATGTAATGTAATGTAATGTAATGTAATGTAATGTAATGTAATGTAATATAATCAGATAATAATGTAGAGGAATTATTTTGCTCTTAGCTTGGGAAAGCAGGTTCTGAATTTCTGATCCTTTCTTCTCGAATTCTGCAAGGCCTCGTCAGTACACAAGGCCCATGGAGAATGTGCAGGACATCCACAGTGTGGATTCCACACATGCCTTACAAAATGCGCGGGCGCCCCCATTGGCCCATTGGTCGGCCCCCTTAGGGGGACAGACCTATGCGATACTTACGCGATATCTTCACATCTTCACATCTTCAAATCTTCACATCTTCAAATTTCCCAAGATCGCCGGTCAAATCAGCCGGTCAAATGAGAACTCAGAAGTCTAAAAGACTCTTGCTCGATTCTATCATTCTTCTGTTTCACCTTTGTATCTTCTCTGACCTCGATGAACAGTTGCTATCCCTGTATATTCAAGTTTTGCAGCGAAATACGTGCAAAGCAGTTTGCATGGTGGTCCAATACGCAACATCTGTCTCCCCGCTAGAAATCCAGCCAACAACAGCGGCAGCAGCAGCAGCAGCAGCAGCAGCTAATTACGATGCGAACACTACTATTGGGCAAACGGCGCTTAAGCGACCGCCGGAATTTGGACAGCTTAAATCGCCAGAATTCGGAAAGGCTCCTGCTCGGGACAATAAAAGCAGGCACGCGCGAATTGTATCCTTGTCGTTAATCTACATAATTGAGTGAGATCCGGAACTCTTGCAGGAGCTCTCGGCGTTCTGCTCGCGTTTAGCTGTACGCAACACTGCGTGCCCCAGCCTGGCATAGGCGTATCAATACCACTGCTGCGCAACTTTGTGTTCCATCGTTGCTTCCAGCTGCGAAGGTAACCTCATTCTATATGCATGCTTGCTGAAGCAGCCGAGCAGACTACAGAGTACCGCACTCAGCAATTCACTGTCATGAATACTAGCCTAACTGCCTGACTCATGTCTTGGCAATTCAGTGTGTGTTGCTGCAGCACTCTACATCCACAACACCCCAGCACTGCAAAAACAAAAATCTGTTTGTTTTTACTGTTTTCTTGCAGATGTGTATGTACTATTTGGTCACTTAGGAGTTTATGTACCACCTGTATTATAATAACAAATGAAACACCCACGTGTTGTGTGCGTGAGTGCTAAGTTATTACATGTCGGTTGGTGGGTTTTGTTTGAAGCTCATTCATTTCACATACTCACATGATTCCCATGCAAGCTTCACCTTGTCGACCCGCATTCATTTCACATACTCACATGATTCACATGCAAGCTTCACCTTTCCGACCCTTTCCCTTAAGTACATGATTTGCAGTCTTTGGGTCTACTGCCCCTTTCATGACCATCAGTGACGTACAACTCCAATCGTGTGAAGATGGTGAATGGGTGTGCAGTCATATTAGACTGTTGCGCGGGATACTTATGGTTGATTTTGCCTTCATCTTTAGTGATAACTACCTCTTAAGTAGAAATATTGAGTGGTTTGGATTCACCGAATTATGGCAAGATTGAACACCACATTTTGGTAAGACGGTCGAAGAGTGGTGCCTACGAGGTCTAAATAACAATTTACCCTCTCATTGTCCTGAATGTCATTTGTTGAGGTTACTGGAGTTGGATTGATTTTGACTACATGTAGGCGTGGAGTAGGTAGATGTGGAGACAGATGTGAAGTGAGGTGCCATTTTGAACTTCACAGAACTGCGCTGTGCTGCACTGAACTGCCTTTTCCCCCTCCATACCGTACATGAACATGTACATAGGATAAATCAAACATTGATCTTGGAAGTATCGGTGTGGCCCCTGAGGATGTCATCCCATTTCTCTTGCTTTTCTAATTAATACTTATTTTCAGTATGAAAACTTTACGTGTGAATAGACAACTGTACACAGTTCTTGGCAATTGCAATTCGCAAAAGCATCTCACTGCACTTCGTTCACCTTGGATCTCCCTTGGCATGGATAACTTTGACATATATTTCAACGTTCAAAACAAATGTAACAATTTTAGACAACTGAACTACATTCGAAGAAGCCATCGCTTATCGTACACCACCCCGGGGCCGACCTCCAGGGGACCCGCCAGGGCCCCCTACTATTTTCCCTCGTGCAACCTGATCAAGGTTAGATTATTAGACTTCGTCAGGATGCAGTACCGGGCTACTCCTACCTGTATGACGGTAAATGGTTTGCCGACATGATGAAGATCGCGGTCGCTTTATTAATATACTCCGGTGTTTTTCATAACAACGATCAATCGTGCAAAACACGATTATTGATATTTATTCGCGAAATGGCCCATCGGGATCTCATGTCTGGGTTATGTTTTCGAACTCGCGAAACGTTGGCCCGAGCATCGGTCACGACCGATTATTAATTCTTCTGGTCTACCCAAGCGCTGGCTGCAGCATGGGCATGCTCGATTATTAATGTTTCGCAACAGCCAGACTGTTGGCTCAGGCATCGTGCTTCCCACGTTCCCCATGACAGCATGCCTTGGCCAGATCACCAGGGTGACACTCAGGACAGATTCGCACCAGGACACGACGGGGGCCTGGAGTTCGTGATATGCAGATAATTAATTTAAGTTAAGTTTCTTGTCAAGTGATATACAATTATATAAAGCGAGCGCGGTGCACCAGTGTTTTTCCTGTCATCAATACTTCTTAGGCCATTCGTAGGGGTGGAACTGTCTGGTGCTTGCTTTTTTAATCTGCCTTCCCTGTTTTTAAGGTTGGGCAAGCCCCTTAACCTCATTTAGCTACCAGCACTTATTACCCTGGTATTACGGGCATCGTGGTGGTTGAGGTAGAGAGGGTGCAAATCCGCGATGCTACATCTGTCGCATCAGCCGCTGTGACCTCGTCGCAAGATTGGCCGAGTGCGCTAGCCCTTCCCGTGTCGATTGTTTCCAATAGCTGAATTTCCAGTTCTAGTTCCCCACATGTTACTAGAGCCTCCGCTTCCTAGTCAGATACCCACATCAGCGCCTCTAATGCGGCTGCGCCTCCAGCCCCGATTCTTCTTCGTAGCACACGCACGAGAACGAGATTTGAAAGGCGCCACGTCCTTGGCCAGCCCCCCCCCCCCGCCCACCCACCCACCCACACCCACACACCCACACCCACACCCACACCCACACCCACACATACATTTTGACATAAACATCTTCCCCTCCTAGACTTCAAACGATTGTACAGAACCCAGAACCCAAAACCAACGCTCAAGCGCAGTGTCGCTACCCTGCCGCAGAGCAGCTTGCGCGCATACGTCACGCACACGTCACGCACGTCGGCGTCGGCTTGTCGGCTTGGAAATAAGCTGATTCAGCATTTGCGTTCGCGCCCTTGCCAGTCCTACCTGGTCCAGTACAGTTGTACAGCTACCAACGCATGGGAACCAAGAAAATATTTGCGGGCGCACGTCCCCACCGTTGCGCCGCGTCGACTAGGAACATCTGCTAATCCATCTGCCAGCTCCTAGTGAGGGCCTTATTAGCTTTAGCAAGCTGATAAAGATCCATCTTCTTTCGCTGTCGCATGCTGACTCCTACACATTTTCCTGCCCAGTTGACACACCTAGCCGAGACCCATTCTTCAATCACCTTCGACCTCAACCACTTCCGAACCTTTCAACGTCATCCCTAGCTTAGCCGCACAGCCTGCCGCCCTCCCCCGCGCTACCAGATGGACCATCTAGATATAGGCCTACACGATTTGATCGGGGATGATTTCCTATCTTGCCATGATGCCCACGACCCTGACCCCTTCTTCCCCGTCCAAGGCCTGGCAGGTTGGTTCGATTCCGACTCCCATAATACCCTCCGTATCGTCCAACCCTCCCCCATTCCCCTTCTCTTGGGAGTTCCTCCCTATGCCCCATGACTCACTCCCCCCCTCCGACACCTGCCCGACCGGCTGCAGACTTCCGAGATTCCCCTCACCACTCAGAGTTCCAGGATGACTTCCTCAGCCTCGGCCTCGCCGCTTTTGAAGACATCTCGCCCGAGGATTCGCGCACGGAGCAGGTGTGACGATTGGAATGGCACCCCTCCTCTATCTTGTTTGACCCTACGTCGCCCAGCCTGCTAATCTAGCTGCTTCTATTCGTTGCAGGAAATGCAGCAGAACCATCACAGCAACCCTTACGGGCGCTCGTTCAGCATGAACGACCTCCAGGTGCGAATCTTGGTCTCTCGGAGCCCGCGATGGAGGGATGTAGTGGGTAGTAGTGCGTGCTCGCAGGGACGGGACGGGTTCGCAGGTGGACGGGTGTGCGATGGAGGAGGTGAAGGATGGATGGATAGGTCGAGGTGGGGGAAGAGGGCAGATTCTGCCCATTTCAAACTCTGCAGGCCAGATACACCTTAAAATCTCAGATACACCTCCCCTTGTTCCCCCAACCTGCTGCTCCTGCACAACTTTCTCTGTCTCTTTCTGTCTCTCCATCTTGTGAACTGTGTTCAAACTCGACTAAGAGGCCGTCCAGCTGCACAGAAGTAACAAACGCCACCTATTAAAATGAGTCAGCTTGTCAACCCGTCAACATAATATGTGCGTAATTCATCTAGGTACAAGGAAGCTCATACTTACAGGTCAGCTAAAATGACAAAAATTGCAACTCCTGCGCCCTTCCTCTTGAACTTGCACTTGGTTACATGGCTCCAGCCCGTAACGGCTGCTCGCCACCTTTGGCAGTAACTTAAACATTCAAAACATTCATGCGCCCCCCCCCTTTCATACCCCCACTTAATATTCCACCTACCCCCCTCCTCTGCTGGTCCCGACTGCAGTCGCTTCAGCACAACCCCCAGCCAGTGTGGGGCAGGCAGGCCAGCATGAAGCCCGCTCTACAAAGCGTGCCTGAGTGGGGCCCAGCCCTGACAGCAAGCCCCATCACTCCCATCACCTCCCAGACCGTGACCAGCACACCCACGCCGCACATAAAATCCCAGCTCCCCCTCAACCTGCCCCCGCTTCAGTCCCAACAATATCAGCAAATGCAGCGGCAGCAGCAGCAGCAAATGCAGCAGCAACAGCAAGAGCAAATGCAGCAGCAGCAGGTTCAGCAGCAACAGCAAAATATGCAACAGCAACAGCTTCAAATGCAGCAGCAGCAAATGCAACAGCAGAACATGCAACAGCAGAAAATGCAGTACATGCAGTACACAGGAACCCTATCCAGAACCACAGGCTTGGCGAGCAGCTCAGAAAGCGGGCATGAGGTATCTGGAGCTGGCGATGTCCACTCCACCTCAGATGGGGCTCATTCCTCCCAACTCAAGTTTGGATCTCAGCGCATGCAGCCTTCCCACCCCTCAATTGGATCTCGGGGCATGCAGCCTTCCCACCCCTCCATGGGAAATCTATCCGCCAAGATGGACTCTCAACTGCAGATCATGCCAATGAAGGCGGAGGACACCCTGAGCCACGTTGGTATGGCGGCTGCGGTGGACAGCAGCCAAGCAGGGAGTGAAGATTCCCATGGCACATGTGCAGGACTGCAGGCGAATTCGATGCAGCGGGGGCATGGAGTGACGCAGGCACCCATGATGCAGAAGGTGTGTGCCATTTTTTATTTCTTCTCCGACGACGCGTCGTTGCATGGCGACGCTTGGGATTGGCGCTGCCCCCCCAACCCCCCCGGGCTGCGCGCTCCGCCATGCGATGGCTACGCAATAATCCTGAAATCAGGCTTGAGTAGCCCAAGTTGCTACTCAACCTGGCCCACAAAAATCTGAAATAAAAAAACACTTGTGTGTATAGTGTGTATGCGTGTCTCCTGCATATGCTTGCATGCGTGTATGTGTCATGCGTCTGTGTGTCCCGTGTATGCATGTATGTTTGTGTGCATGTATCCCGCGCATGCGTTTGTGTGTGTTTGTGCGACTCCTTTGTATTCCTGTGTGTGCTCCTCCTGCATACTGATGTATAGGTGTCCTGTAAGTGTACATATCTGCGCATGCTGAACCTGCGCACATGTGTAGTTCACCTGTGATTGCCTGAGTGTGAGCGTGAGTGTGTGCCCTGCCCTTCTTTTAGCTGGGTGTGTGCTGGGGCCGATACTTCAGAAAATTCTAGCATGCAGCGCTGAAAGCATCCATGACCATGCTTGAACAAGTCCCAGACGCGTCGCAATCGACGCACAAAATTGGCGGAGAGTTTTGGCTATCGGAGCGACAGGTGGCACCAGAATCGAGTGCAGCAGACTGCAGCCAGGGTTTACGACAGGGCCAAGAGACATTTAGGGCCAGGATTTCGTGCCAACAACACAGCAGATAGACAACCGGACAACAGGGTGACTCTGGGGGCTCCCGCCTCCTAGAAGGGGGGGCTCCGCTAAACACAAGTGTACTTTCCTATTGTTTAGCAGCGGTCATGTGTGCCCTCATTCACTTTTGGCTGTGTACCCTTGGATGATACTTGAGTACAAGCCAAAATGCAGTGCCGTAAGCATCCATGATTACGCTTGAAAACGAATAAACAAGTAAAAAATACACTTTCCTGTTGTGCAGCAGCTGTCAAGTGGACCCTGCAAGCCAAACTTGCCACCTCAGCAAGCGCCCTTCTTTAGAGCTATCAAGCCAGACCCAGGTGGCCCAGGGCCCATGTCAGCGGCAGGCCCGGTCATGTCTAGGTGGGTGCCAGCTCATGCTTATAACACTTTAGGGCGTGGACAAGCTACGAAACAAATAAGCAATATTTAAATGCAGAAATCAACTGTTAGGGCAAGGACATGCAGAAATAATCAACTAAGATGCTCATGCAGAATCTACCATATAGGGCGTCGATAAGCATAGAAACAAAGAAGCAATATTTAAATGCAGAAATCAACAGTCAGGGCAAGGACATGCAGAAATAATGAATTAAGATGCTCATGCAGAATCGACCATTTAGGGCGTCGATAAGCAAAGTAACAAAGAAGCAATATTTAAATGCTGAGACCGACAGTAAGGGCGAGGATAAGTATTGAGACAAAGAGCTAAGATGCTAATGCAGAAACAACCATTTAGGGCATCGATAAGCATAGAAAAAAAGGAGCAGGATTAAAATGCAGAAACCGATAGTTAGGGCAAGGATATGCAGAAACAACAAACTAAGATGCCCATGCAGAATCGACCATTTTGGTTACCGGAAGGCAAAGAATCAAAGACACAAGGAAATGCAGAAACAGTCATTAAGGGCTTTGATAAGTAAAGAAACAAATAAATCCAATGCTCATGCAGAGACAAATAATATTTAGGGCTTGGATGTGCGAAGAAACAAAGAAAGTAGATGCTAATGCTGAAGCACAAGTGAATCAGGAAATGCCTCTTGTGCAAACTGTGAAACAGCATTCTGCCAATCACAGAAGCACTAACTTAATCTATTAATTGATGGAAATCTAAAACAAAACCGACTTCTCGCCCTTCTTATCCTCTCTCGCACTACCTCCTTTTCCGGCACCCCGACGAGACAATATCCCACATATGAACCTCCCAACTTCCAGCCACGCCAACAAGCTCTGTTTCCTCCCATGCGACGCGTTACAAGTTGAGCGACCCCAGTGCGACGCCCTGCTCCCCAAACCCCGTGAAGCGCCGAGCCCGAGGGGGTTCGGGGGGGGGGGGGGGGGGGGGGGGGGGGAGGGGGGCATTTCTGACTAGCTTAGCCGGACCCATGCGTCGCCATGCAGCGGCCGAATGGCAATGCGTCACACACAAAAAGGTGCTAACAAGGAAGGTTACAAGGGGGTCCACCCTTGCAACCTCCCCTCCCCAATATCGTGTATACGGGACGTAGTACACAGTTCAGAACTTTACACAAATCTCCACTCACGCCCTCCTCCCCCCTTCTCATATCCCCCTTCTCCAGCGCCCCTACAAGACAGTATCCCGCATACGAACCTCCAAGGTTCCAGCCACATCAACAAGGAGGGCCACAAGGGGGTCCACCCTTGCGACCACCACAACCCGCTGCTGTAGCCTTCTTGCGAAAACAGGCCAAGTCCCCATCAGGCAACCCACTGCGAAAGAGCCAGAGTGCGCTGGAACTGTGCTCGTGGCGCAACACAACGGGGGATCTCAGCTTTTGGGACCCCAGTGGGAATCTGGCTGAGCAGCTGCATGGCATGCAGGGCGCCAGGGTAAGTTTAGGGGTATTTCTATTTTTGGGGAGCAAGTGGGGATATTAGTTTTTTTGACCCAAGTGTGGCTCTAGCTGAGCCGCTGTACGGCTTGCAGGGCGTCAGGGTAAGTCGAAGGGTTTTTATTTTCTTTCCTTCCTTGTCGGCTTCTTGTACCGGAGCTGTGCTCGTGGCGGAACACAACTGAAGATCTTTGCTTTGGGGTGCCCTAGTGGGGCTCTGGCTCAGCACAGCATGCATGCATGCATGGAGTCAGGGTAGATTTAGGGGTATTTCTATTTCGGGGAGCACAAGAGGGGATGTTAGCTTTTTGGTGCTTAGGTGGGGCTCTGGCTGCACTGTATGCATGCAGGGAGTCAGGGTAAGTCGAAGGGTGCTTCTTTGTTTTCACATGATTGTTTTGCACAGGAGTGAGGCTCTTGCTTATTAGCTGCACCTCAATACGGCCCCGTTTTCTCTATTTTCGGGGAATACAAGGGAGTCAGGGAGGTAGCAATTTTTCTGATCTTTATGTTTTGTCTCATTTTTGGGGTGTGTGGGGTGTGTGTGGGGGGGGAGAGGGTAGTAGGTGTTAGTTTCCTTTTGCCCTTGCCAACCTGAAACACATTCTGTCTACTTGGATGATGATGAGATGTTTGTGTGATGCAGGAAGTCAAGGCAGGTGGCGCTAGTATTCTTTTCTTGCCAACATTAAACACATTCATTTTTTACCAATATTCATTTTACACATTCATGATGATGAGCAGTGTGTGAGGCTGGTCGGCTCCATGCCTCAGTATTCGAATTTTGGCCTATATCTCCAGATGTTTGTGTTTAATCTCTCTCTCTCTCTGTCAAATCCAATACGTGCATTGATATCAAAAAATGGCTGCCTATATAGAGATAGCCATGTTTTAAAAGCCGTATCTCAAAACAGGGTCAAATTCATTTATTATATTTAAGAGGCGCAAACCCATCAAATCCAAGAACACAAAATTGTGTGTGATGCAGGGGGGTCGGCTGAACCCCGAAGAGCGTTTGAACAAGATTCTCCATTACCGACAGAAGCGACAAGAGCGTAACTTCAACCGCACCATCAAGTACCAATGTCGCAAGTCCCTGGCTGACACCCGGCCGCGTGTGCGCGGCCGTTTCGCTCGCAACGACGACGTGGGGATCGTCCTGCCGCATGACACCAAGAAGGCGCAGCGAGAGAGAGTAGCAAGGGCAGAGCTGAAGTCGCGGGATATACGCATGCAGGGACAAGGTCAGGAGGGGGGGGCTGGGGCCGCCACCCTTACTGTAGCTGCCGCCGCCTACGCCTCCCCCGGGATAAGCCTGCAGGGATCAACCAACCCAACCTTCCCTATGCCACTACCAACACAGGCTGGTCAAGAGGTTTTCTCTCCACACCATCCTTTCTCAACGCTATCTCCCAACCTTGAGCCCCCCTGTCTCCTGTTAAATGCAGAGCATGCATCGCAGCATCCGGAGCAGTTTCAGCACTCTTATGGGTCAAATATGTTCGGCCCCTACACCTCAGCAGCCTCTGTCATGTTCCCTCACATGTAAGGGGACAACAGACGTGATGCTGTCGCTGGGGGAACAAGGCTAGGATTCTAGGGTGTATCTGGCCTGCATTGGGTGTATCTGGCCGTTTGAAATGGACAGAATCTTCCCTCCCCCCCCACCTTCACCTATCCATCCTTCCTCCACAACCTCCTCCACACACCCGTCCACCCGTTCTCTCGTGGCGTATGCCAAGCAGGCTGTTGAGCAATAGCGTTACATGCTCAGCTCCTTGGTCCGTCGCTCTCTGTCTTCTGTCCTTCCATCACATGAGCATAACACTATCGTTAGATAGGGCTGCAATGGCTTCAACACATTTTGTCCATTGTCACGCATTGTCACATTTTGTCCATTGTCACGCATTGTCACATTTTGTCCATTGTCGCACATGTTGACCATTGTCAAATTCCACTTCAACACATTTTGTCACACATGTTGTCTCATCTTGCCCATTGTCAAATTCCACTGCAACACATTTTGACACATCTTGTCCATTGTCAAACTCCACTTCCAACACATTTTGCCACACATTTTGTCCATTGTCAAACTAAACCAGAGGGGTGGGGATAGGTTTTGAGGGTGGCGTGAGAGTGCTCTGATATGAGGTACAATCTCAGCTCCCATCTGTTAGGCTCCCCCGACCCCCACCTCACCCCCACCCCCATGTCCCTATGATACAAAATGAATAATTGTTTCCTGTTGGACGTAATAATAAGGGACGACAATCCCAACGGTTTTGGGGTTAGGGTTGGGGATTGGCATTCATATATCATATTGCGAGAAGAAAAAAGAGTCATGGGATAGATCATATCGTGAGAAGAAAAAAGAGACGTGGGATGAATGAAGCCACCACTGTGCAAGCTCGGTATGGCAGGCCAGCCCACCAGTTCAAATCTGGGACGGACGCTGACTGGGACTGCTGTTGTCTGTGGCTGATGTGCGTCAATGATCTATGGTCCCTGATAAGCAGTCTATGATCGATTGATCTATGATGTATGATATGCAGTGTATGATCTATTGATCTATTTTCCTTGATCAGTAGCAGTGGCAGTAGCCATCAGGTTCCTGCAGCCTCCAAATTCAATACCTTGCCAAATTCAATGCCTTGCCATTAGGCTTGCCGCCAGGTTATTTAGGTTATGTATGAACTATCAGCCTCCAGGCTGCTCACCGTCTGCAGGCGGAGTTGTCATTATTAGTAGAAGCACTACTGCAGCGCACTCCCGCCACCTCGTCATTAAGGTAGTTCAACATGAGCAGTCAAGTTTCAAGGGGCTTGAAGTTATAGGCTAGAACAAGCATGGTCTCTATTTGTTCTGCAAGTGAAGTGCAGGTCAACGTGTTCATAACCCTCTTGTGTCCTATGCCATGAGGCGGCGATGATTTTTTTGATTGGTTTGCTACATGGTTTTCAGCCCATCTGGGCTGCTCACCGACATCCAATTCCTATTCCCCCCGTGTGAGAGTTACGGAAACTAGGGAGCAAATGAAGGGAATGAGTTGAATGCTACATTTTTATCTAGTGAGGGATGAGGGACGAGGATGTGTGTCGTGATAGTAGCAGTGGGGTCCTCCCTCAGCATACATTGTTGAAGTTGATGATGATGATTACATTTTTCTTTGGGCCCTACTGGACTCCTTATGTGCCTGCGGTTTGACGGAGTCAAGGGGGACTTATGACATCATGCCCCAAAAAGAAAAGTTGATTACATGGTTCCAGCAATCAAGGCTGCTTGCCATCTTTGGCAGCAGCCTCAACCTCTGGGAACAAGCATCCTGTTGTATGCGGTGTCTGCACACCTGATCCTTAATTGGAGTAACGTGATGTTGTAAGAGGTAGTATGAACCATTTGACCATCTGATCAGATGGTCGAATGGTTTATACCAACGCATACAACACACTCACTCTTTATGTTTTTAGCTATGCGTAGTCAGCTCCTTCTCTTCGTCCTTGAAGCCAAACCTGAAGCTAGCTAGCACGTCTGAAAGTCGACATGACGGGCATTCCAATGCAGCTGACAGCTTTGGGCTAGACCCAGTGGCTGGCTGATGGAGCTGCCTGGAAGCTGCTACACGTAGCCCCAAAAAGAAAGTTTGCATACATTCACCACATGCCAGCGTCTGATGATGATGATGGTAGAGCATGGGGAACACGTTGGGATTTTTAAAGCGGTCCCAAGTCAAGTGTGTATGATTGTTCAACTTTTTCATGTGGCTTGTCATGTGATGCACGGTGCAGACACACATATGGACATATCTCGTGTGCCGGCACATACGCCAAAGTGGCATGTGGTGTGAGGTGACTGGCGTCTGATACAGTATACAATTTCGTCGATTTGAAAGTCTGATGGGGACGAGTTTTCAAAATGGATGTTGCGCAAGACATCCCAACGTCCATCAGATGGTTCACATTTTTGAAATTTTGGGCGAGTGTTTATATATTTATACATATTCGAGATGTCAGGGCATGGGCCTAATTCTGTGAACCTTTTATAACCTATGAGGTTCTGCTTCTGTTTGCCTCATATACTTTCTTAACATTTTTGCATTTTTTAAATCTAATTTTTCACTTTAGCAGACTTGAGGCTTTTAACCTCCCAAGACTGCCCTGGTGCTTAAATACATTATAGGAGGGATGCAGTGTTCACTGTTTTCCCCCGACCATGCCTCGTCATTCCGTCACTGCATGGCGACGCATGAGCCTGGCTAACCTAGTCAGAAATACCCCCCCGACCCGCCCCCCACCCCACCCCATGCTCCGCGGGGTTTGGGGGGCAGCCCGTCGTACTAGGGTCGCACCGATTCGCTCAATTTGAGACGTGTCGCACGAAAAAAACACGGTGGCAGTGTTCATGTGAGCCCGTTCATTATGAGGGGTCAGTGACCAGGATTTTATTGAAGGTGCTACATTATTTTTTGTGCTTTTTGAAGTGCTACATGACGTATCTTGGTGTACTGGATGTGCTACGTTAGAGCCTTCTGGGGGGGTGCTATTGGGGGCAAAATAGCTGCTAGTAGCACCCCAAAGGCTACTCCGTGCACTATGATGCTACATTAAGACACCAGCTCCTTTTAAAAAGCCTTGCCGGGTACTGCCTACTCACCAGGGTTGTTCAGAGCGCAGCATCGCAGACGAAATGTCGAAGGGTCCGTTGCATCCTGAGACGCATGGAGGGGAGGGTTCTGTTGTGTCGCTGACGCAGCTTCAGTGAGTTGGTTGCGTCTCAGGACGCAGGCTATGCAATTGGTTCGTCTTAGGACGCAGGCTGCACAATTGGTTGCGCCTCGGGACGCAAAGCTGGGGATCCTTATGAACAACCCTGCTACTCAATACTGAATCCTATACATATTTTGAAGGAGTGCTGCTGTAAATCCTGCACATTTTGAGAGCTATGTGAGGGATGTCGCGTGCTATTATACATATAAATGTAACGTCCACTTACCTTGAAATAGCCCCTGCCCGGGAGCCAACCCCAGTGGGTCTCGTCATTTCTTCATCTCCTGCTCATCACTTGGGATGCATTTCTCTTAATTGTGTGCTTGGTTATAAGTGTGCATGTATCGCCCTAGCGATGGAGTTCATCTCTCGAGTTTAATTTAGTTACGAGCATGGTGGTTTCGAACCTACTACCATACAACATGCAGGCTAATGTTTACTGTCTGAGAGAAGAAAATTGGGGGCTACGGTAACACGCCACTATATCCTGTAGGGACAAGTCCAATTTTAGCCTGGAAATGGTTACTTGAACATGGTTCCATAGCTTCAGCCAGCAATTTGGCTGCCCGCCGTCTTGAAAATGGATACTAGATGCCGACTAGGAGCTTCAACCCCTTCATTTGGTTACAATGTATGCCAGCCATCTGCGTGCGGATTAAACATGGGGTACAACTTGAATGCGGGATTATACGGTACATGGGTTACAAGTTGAACGCCGGAGTAAACATGGCTTAATTACATATTACATAGTCATCGATAATGGGTAGCACTACAACACCACACTCAGTACACAACGTAAGCAAACGGACACCTTCAAGACATGCCCACGTCATTTAGTCTCCAACCCCCTTTTAAGTACCTTACTGTGCTAATCACAAAACAAGGAATCCAAGATACCCTGATGCCATACTGTAACTGTAATTTGCTTACATGGCTCCAGCCTATAAGGCTGCTAAGCGTCTTCGGCAGTAACACCAACATAAAAAAAAACTTATTATCAATATATATTTGATCCAGTCTCATCATACAATCATTGATAAACTTAGGCAATTTTGAGTGCTGCAGTGCTTTCCAAAGTTGGCCCTTGCCGGTAAAACGATTGTTTGGGGATCAGTTCATCATGCACAATGAGATCCCAGGTTTCCCAGCCGTTTCATCAACTACCTAAGCGGTTAAGCATGGCGTGCACAATGAGGGCCACTCCAGTCTGTGGAGTCTAGAGCAAGCTCACCTGCAATGGCCTAGGCATGAATTACCTAAGCAGTGAAGCATGACGTGCGCAATGAGGGTCACCCCAGTCTGTGGAGTCAAGATTTGAAGTAAAACCAACGCAGAAGGGTCTGTAGGGCAGGTTTCAATAGCCACGATCATTCATAAGTTCAGAAGCAACCATGCACTGGTGGGACAGATTGAATATAATATAATATACAATATTATATTACATGTAGATTTACTTAAAAATTATACTATATAATATCCTGCAAGTAAACGAACATCGGGTGGGTAGTACAACGTACACATCCATGTGGTCCTTCTCCAGGATCAGATATGTGTAGGCTCCCAATGTCAAACTGTCCCTCATCTGATACCAAACTAGATCATAAATGGGATCTGATATGCTAGAAGTCTAAGACACATGCGGATACACAACACACAGGGCAAGGAAACAATAGAAACAAATCCACACTACCCCTGATTTCAGCTTCATACATGAAACACACAGAACAAGAACACAATAAGGAGTAAAGGTGCACACTCCCCCTGGTCACATTGACTAAGCATATTACACACTGATTTCCATCCAATGAATGTAGGAAAACGTCTAAATGCAGGTCTGGGCACTGTTGTTTTACGTGCAACGCTTCGCAAATTGAGCGACTCGGTTTGATCCCAGTGCGATGCGCTGCCCCCTGAACCCTGCGGGAAGCGCGGAGCCCGGGGGATTCAGGGGGGCATTTCTGACTAGTTTAGCCGGAGCCATGCAGTGACAGAATGCAACGCCTCTCAAAACATCAGTGAAGCTTGGGCAGCTTTGGGAATCTTCTGTATCCGATTATATTTATTATATTTTTACCAACTGTGACGCATCGTCTGCTTGCTTGTTGAATGCCGGCAGGGTGAACATTGAGCACAGTGAGCAAGCAGTGCGAGCGCTAGCCCATTACCCGTGCCTGCTAAGGGAGCTGCAAGAAGCATGCTGCTCATACGAAAAGAACGCGTTCTAAATCTGGCCACCCCTGGACTACAACACAACGCTGATCTAATAGACCAAGATCCGATGAAAAACCTCCTTTCCTTCTTCCCTCTTTCGTTAGCATCGGCAGCCGGTCACACCCTAGCATCGTATCCTGCCCCTCATCCTCTAGCTGAAGGATAGTCCGCCTCTCCTCAATGACAGCCAGTCACACTCACTTGTCCTACTCCCCTATCTCACTTCTATCTCTCTCCTGCCCCTCATCTTCCTCCTGCTGCAGGAGGCTGTGCATCTCTTCAAGGGCGGTAAACAGGGAACGTGTGTTCTTCCAGCTGTCGCCATGCTTCAGTGTCGGCTGTGGGGAAATTTCACCCATTGATATGCTTGGAGCACATGCGTCTGCAGCCTGGGGGAGTGGAACCAAGTGGATGGTGCAAGGCTAGTGTAAGTGGTGCTGCTGGCATACAGTTCTGGGGTAGCCAATTAGGCTTAAGAGACGACAGCAAGAACAAAAAGAACATGAACAGCGACAGCGACAACAAAAACAAAAACAGAAGCTGCAACAATAGCAGCAGCAACAATGACAGCAAAGATGATAGCAACAATAGCAGCAGCAAGAACAGCATAAGCAGCAGGAGCAGGAGCAACAACAACAATCACCATCATTTTCTCTCCCATTTACTCATCCAGCCCTTGCCACCACCAACAGCAACAGCGCTGTGCACCTCTATTACTGACACCACCTTGATCCTACTCATCCAACCTGATCAACACTCATCCAACCTGATCAAACAACTCAATCAATATTCACAAGTACCCCTTGAATCCTTCAAGCCGCGGGCACATTTGGAGTCCAGTAGGGCACCAGGAAAAAATGCAATTATCCTTATCAGCAGCAGCGCAGCATTATCATCATCAGCAGCACAGCATTATCACAATATCAGCATTAGCATTATCAGCAGCATCAGCATCAGCATTTAATCTCATTTACCACTTACCGATCCACCTGTTCCCAAGGAGGGCATGCCAATACTTTGCTCATTGTTACGTGTAGATCCCCCAGCACCAATCGAAGGTGAATGCAAAAGCTGGCCCTTGCTACCTGAGGTGCTGTGCCGGTCCCCTTTGTGTCCGTGGCCCCCCCCATGCCCACCTCCCGGTGCTAGAGGCATGCCATCCTGTCGACCAGCAGAACTAGATCCGCGGTTGGATTGTACCGCCTCAGGTCTGGTTAGGGTTTGTTTAGACTGGGCCCTTTTGAGGGTGGGGACAGGCCCACCCTGGGGCGCCGGGGTGAAGGGGATGGTGGCATGGAAGGCACGCCAATCCACAACATGCTTACCCCCTCCAGGTCCTTCGCAGAAGACAACCTGTGGTACATCAAACAGGGGGGGATGAGGGTGCAAATGGTGCACATGGTGTATATGGTGCATGTTGTAGATGGTGTATGGTGCACGGTGCCTGCAACGGGGGAGATGATGGTGAGCATGGTGCATGGTGTATAGAGTATGGTGCATTGAGTATGCGTCATAGGAATCTGGTACATCCACCACCTCCTCCTCATCCCCCCCCCCCCCCCATCATTATTATCATCATCATCATCATCAGATAGAACCCCCATCTCATGCACAAGGCCTCACCGGAGCGAACACATGGCCCCACTTGACGGAAGTTAGCACAGGGAAGGCTCGTGTGCTGACTGTAGGCTCGTTGGTGGCGTACACCATTCCCTTCACGACCACCACAATTTCTGCATCAGCATCCATTCGCTTGCCCTCCACCTTGCTCCAGTTTGCGATGGGACTGGTAGATTTGATTTCGTGCTTGATGGTTAGAGGGTACCTGGTTCAGGGTGTGGGGGGCAAGGGGTTGAGGATGATATATGTGTAGTGCTTTGGTGATGAGGATGGTATGTGCGTAGTGCTGACTCTTCATCTCAGTTTGCAATGGGACTGGTAGATGTGATTTCGTGCTTCATGGTGACTAGGTGCCTGCCAACCTGGCTGAGGGTGTGGCCGTGTTAAGGGCTAAGGGATTGAGTACTTGAGAAGGAAAGGTGGTGTGGGGTGATGAGGATGGTATGTGTGAAAGGTTTTGGTGATGACTTATGTGTCTATTTAAGAATGGGGCTGGGGTAGCGCTTTAAAAATGACACTTCATTCCAGTTTGGTGGAGTGGGCTGATGAGGATGGTATGTGTGGAGGCAAGGTGGTGTGAGGTGATTAATGGTGTGCGCGAAATATTTTGGTCATGGCACTTCATTGGCGTTTGTAACAGGAGCGCCGCGTGTGGTTTCGTGCATCATGGTGATTGGGTACCTGGTTGACTGGTTGAGGGTGTGGGGGCTAAGGGATTGATTCCTTGAGAAGTGGTGGTGGTGTGAGGTGATGAGGATGGTAGGTGTGTAAGCTTTTGGTGACAAAACTTCATTTTGGTTTGCAAGGGGAGTGATAGATGCGATTTCATCCTTTATGCTGGCTGGGTACCTGGTGTACTGGTTGAGGGTGTGTGGGGTAAGAGGTTGAGGATAGCATATGTGTAGTGGTTTGGTGATGAGGATGGTACGTGTGTGGTGGTTTGATGGTGAAACTTCATTCCAGTTTTCAATGGGACTGGTAGATGTGATTTCATGCTTCATGGAGACAGGGTGTGTGGGGGCTAAGGGATTGAGTACAGGAGAAGGAAAGGTTGAGTGATATGATGAGGATGGTATGTGTGAAAGGTTTTAGTGAAAAAACTTCAGTTGAGTATCCAACCCACCCAACCACCACCCTCCAACAACTGCCCAACTACCCAACTGCCCAACCCCAACCCATTTGTACCTGAGGATGGGGTGTGAGGGGGTGATGGAGAGCTCGTCCACTGAGTAGGGCAGGGTCTCTCCCTCCTGAGTTACCACAGGGGTCCAGCGGTACAAAAACGCGCGCACATGTATGTCTAACACCTGACCTGGCCGCCGGTCCCCTAGTCGGATCATGAGGTACAGCTTTCCATCGCGAGGTCCGACAACCAGATCGTCGGTTATAACGAGAGAGCTCTCCGTCAAGTTCTGTTGCAGGTCAGAGGGGTGGGTAGGTGAGTGGGTGGGTGGATTGGTGATTGGGTGGGTGGGTGGATTGATGGATGAGTGGGTGGATTGGTGGGTGGGTGAATGGATGGATGGTCCAGATGGTTAGTTAGGATGAGAGAGCTCTCTGTCATGTTATGTTGCAGCTTGGAGGGGGAAGAGGGTTGGGTTGGGTTTTGACTTGCATGTTAGGGTTTGGTAAGGGTATGGGTATATGACTATGGGTTTGCGTGTTGGGTTTATGTTTGGGCTTGCATGCTGGGTTTGGGTTTGGATTTGGATTTTGGGGCAGGATCATATAACAGTGTTGGTTAGGTACATGTAACAGTCTTGGGATTTGACTTGTGCGCTGGGTTTGGGTACGGGTACAGGTACGGGTTTAGGTTTGAGCTTGGATGCTTGGTTTGGGGTTTGGGGTTTGGGTTTTGAGGTAGGTGCATATAACAGTGTTGGGGTAGGAACATGAAAACAGGAGAACAGTCTCCTAGTCGGATCATGAGGTACAGCTCTACATCTCGAGGTCATGGGGTACAGCATTCTTGAGTTTTTACTCTGTTTTCTTTTCTTTCAGCTTTCATGCTCATCCCGAGGAACAGCTTTCCATCATAAGGTACAGCTTTCCATCGCGAGGTCTGAAAACCAGATCATCAATTAGAATGAGAGAGCTCTCCGTCAAATTCTGTTGCAGGTCACAAGGGGAAAGGGGTTGGGTTTGGGTTTGGGTTTGAGTTGTGTGTTGGGGTGGGGTTTGACTTGTGTCATTTATTTTACTCATTTATTCTACTCCACTTATTTTACATGTACATTTATTTTACTAATCCATTTATTTATTGCACTTATTGCACTTATCCATCAAGTTACCTCTGGGGGCAGGATCTTGTAAGCATTGGCCACAACCTTGGAGGAGAGCTTGTGCACCGGCATCATGTCCATGTGCAGCCCTGCCTGCGGCTCTACATCGTGGAACCTGTATGTTGGTGCACGTTTTTTAATGAAAGAAACCAGTGTCTTAACATATGTAGCACTGTGGTGCTCCTAGGGGCTTTTTGAGTGCACCTATAATGTTTTTTTGCTGTCAAGGCAACCGCCAGAAGACTATAATGTAGCATCCCCAAAACACTGAAGTACATGATTTAGCACTATAATAGGAAACCCATGTTTTGGTGTCCAAATCAAGCTTTACTGTCCCATATGCCCATACAATGTTATCAGTGCCCTGATCAAACTTGACTATCCCATATGTCTAGACAATATCGGTGACCAAATCAAGCTTTACTGTCCCATATGCCCATACAATGTTATCAGTGCCCTGATCAAGCTGATGTGCGTCATGTGTCTCGTGTCATGTGTCTAGTCAGTATCAGAGAGACAATCAAGAATTAGTGACCCATATTTCCAGACAATATGATCAGTGCCCTAATTAGGTTCTAGTAGCCAACTTGACTCAAGCAGTAATGTTTACAAATTAAGATTATGTGACCGGTGTATCTCGACAACACCAGTGCAACTGTTTGTTTTCGTGCGACGCGTCGCAAATTGAGCAACTCGGTGCGACCCCAGTGCGACGCGTTGCCCCCCCCCCCCCCCCGAACCCAACTGAGCGCGGAGCACGGGGGGATTCGGGAGGGCATTCCTGACTAATTTAGCTGGACCCATGCGGTCACCATGCAGCAACGGAATGGCGACTCGTTGCTCACAAAAAAGTGACCAGTGCCCAAGTCAAACTTTTGCAAGCTGTACACTCATACAGGGCCCAGTAGAGCTTGGCCAAGCGCAAGCAAACGGGCTATTGTTGCTTAGGATCCTGCTGCTGTTGATGCTGCTACTGCTGTTGATGCTGCTGCTGCTGCTCCTGCTGATACTGCTGCTGTTGCAGCTGTTGCAGCTGCTACTACTGCTAATGAGAATAACCACAATCATCATAATCATGACCATTGTCAAAAGTTTTACTAATGAAACAAAGTATTACCATATTACCCAGTAGACAACATCACTTATCACAACTGTCATTGCGATATTCATGCTGTACCCAGTCTCCCTTTCCACAGGAGGCCTGATAAATAAACTATTACCAGATTATCCAGCAGACGAAATCACATATCACAACTGTTCTTGTGATATCCATGATGGACTCCGTCTCCCTTTCCACAGGAAGCCTGATAAATAAACCATTACCAGATTATCTAGCAGACGATGTCACGTGTCAAAACTGACCTTGCAATATCCACGCCGTACTCAGTCTCTACCTCCACAGGAGACCCGATGATGGTGGTGAACATAATTACAATCATCGTCATCATCATCACAAGTTTTAATTGTAAAATAGACTACTTTGACATATATACCGGATTATCCAATAGACAACATCACATACACAACTGACCTTGCAATGTCCACGCTGTACTCCGTCTCCCCCTCCATAGGAGGCCTGAGGATGGTGGTGAAGTTGTGGCCCCAGTAGATCTCTTGGGGCAAGTATGACCGTCGAACCATGAACATATCACCTAGCTCAGTGCAACCTTCCAGCTGCACCACAATCTCCGCGTTCAATGTCTGTTGGGGGGACAACAAGTTGGGGGATTAGGGGGGCCAATTGAAGAGTGGTGGGAGTGGGGTGGGTGGTGGGTGGAGGGTGTGCGTGTGTGTTGGGGTGGGGGTGGGGTGGAGTGGGGTGGGTGGATGGGGGGGAGGGGTGGGTGGGGGGGGAGGGGCGTGGGCGTGGGCGTGGGCGTAAGGAAGGCAAGGGTGGGCTAAGTGCAGGTGCAGCAACCGCTGATGACTTAGCATTCACAACATACCCTTAAGACTCAGTCAACCCCCGAGGACATTGCATCGACAACAGACACTCAACACCCAAAGGCTTCGCATTAAAACCAGAAGCGTAATCCTTATTCCATTTCCAAAGACAGAGTTCCAGCAACAGACACTCAGTGCTCATCCTACCGCCAAGGACTCTAGCTAAGATAAAACCATACATATTTTCTTATTTAAAGGATAAATCCCATGACACAACAAACCCTTAATAATCAGTCAACCTCCTACGACATAGCAAACACAACGGACACTGAACCCCCAATATTTACCTCCAAGGACTTAGCATCAAGGCCATAAAGAGGGCTTCGCTCATCGATGATGTGTTGCACTATGACAGGAAGCAACAGCGTGGTGTCCCTGCGTCACGAGAGGACAGCCTAAGTTGTGTTCTGACTCTGAATTGCAACCTGCCTGCACCTATTGCACGACTTCAAAAGCAGGCGCTACGTGATGATGTGTTGCATTATGACGGGAAGCAACAGCGTGGTGTCCCTGCATTTCCAGAGGACAGATTAAGTTGTGTTGTGACTCCTTGTAACCTGCCTACCCCTATTGCACGCCTTCAAAAGCAGGTGCTACGTGATGATGTGTTGCTCTGTGACAGGAAGGAAAAGTGTGGTGTCCCAGCATGAAAATAGTTAAGTATAAAATGGCCTGCATGTACTCCGGTCGGCGTGTACCAAAATATTCCAGATGCGGACACTAACAGGGATTGGGTCAGAGAGCCTGGGACGAGATGCAGAACACTCTTGCGCTGCACCATGACCCCATTTGAGAACAGTAGGAAACAATACAGCAAAGGGAAGGGTACAAATTGCAACAAGGGCAGTGGGTGGCATGGGGTGACGCTTGATAGCCAACAACTGATGTACCCTCCCGCACCCCCACCCCCCACCCTCAGTTTTTGTTGTTGTGCAGCGCGTCGCAAATTGAGCAACTTGGTGATTCCAGTACAACACGCTGCCCCCCAACCCCCACGGAGCGCAAAGGGGGGCATTTCTAACTAGTTTAGCCTGACCCATGCGTTGCCAAGCAGCAACGGAATGGCGACGAATCGTCGGAAAAAATAAAAGTGCAGGGGCTTCTTGAAGGTGATACTTATATAGTACAAGTGCTATATGAAGTACCTTGGTGTTTTGGGGGTGCTATGCTAGAGCATCCTAAGGTTGTTTAGGGGGGCCTAACATCTTCTACTAGCACCCCCAAGACTGCTATGAGCAGCATGATGCTAAGTAAAGACAATGGTTCATCTCCCTAGAAAAAAACCTGCCCCCCTCCCCCCCTTCTCCCTACTCTCCGCAGGGCCATGGTGTCTTCTGCCCTATCTTGCTATTTTCTCTTATAATGCAGACTTTCAAACCCCTGTCCCCCTGTTCCCCTGTTTTCCAATATCCCTGTCTCACTGCCTCTCTATTCCCCTGTTTCCTTATTTCCCTGTCTCCCTGTTTTCCTATTTCCCTGTCTCCCGTTTGTCCTATTTTCCTGTCCTCCTGTCTCCCTTCCTTTCCTTTCCCTCCCCTCCTTTCATCTTACCAAGGCTCAAACTTGAGCTGCAGTTGCTTGACTGATAAGATCTCTCCCTTGTGTCTTGTACGCCCAGGTCATAATGTGTACAGCACAGCCTTCAACCTACATACCCCCCCCCCCTCCCCCACACCCCACCCACTCACCCACCCACCCACCCACATACACACACTCACAACCAACTCACCAACCCACCCACACGCACCCACCCACACACACAAACCCTGCTCCTCCCTTCCTTTAGTCTTACCAAGGCTCAAACTTGACGTTCTGACGTCTGACTGGTAAGATCTCCCCCTCTTGTGTTACCCGCCCAGGCCCCCATGTGTACAGCACGGCCTTCAGGGTTGGTCCAACAATGTGAGAGCTCTTTATGTCAGCCACTCGCAACATGCTGCAATACATTACACATTTTTGTTAGTTTGGTTAGGTTTGGTTAGGATAGGTTAGGATAGGTTGGGTAAGGTAAGGTTAGGTAAGGTTAGGTTAGGTTAGGTTAGGTTAGGTTAGGTTAAGTTAGGTTAGGTTAGGTTAGGTTAGGTTAGGTTAGGTTAGGTTAGGTTAGGTTAGGTTAGGTTAGGTTAGGTTTGGTTAGATTGGGTTGGTTTGGGTTAGGTTAGGTTAGGTTAGGTTAGGTTAGATTAGGTTAGGTTAGGTTAGGTTAGGTTAGGTTAGGTTAGGTTTGGTTTGGTTTGATTTGGTTTGGTTTGGACACTCATTAAAGTCCCACCCTCCCAACCAGCCACCCTCCCTCCCTCCCACCCACCCCTCCCTCCCTCCCTCCCTCCCTCCCCCTCCCTTCCCCTCCCTCTCTCCCTTCATCCATCACCATTGACCCTCTCCTGATATTCTTGACATTTCTTTATTACGTGTGTTTAGGCAAGTCCCTTTAGCCTACTTGGCCATCCCTTTATTCATCCCTCCATCCCTCCCTCCCTCCCTCCCTCCCTCGCGCATTCATCCACCCACCTCCACGTCCATCCATCGCTGCATCCATCCATCCATACCAACGCCCATTCGTCCATCCTTCCATCCATCCATCCCTACATCCACCCATCCCCACGCCCATTCATCCATCCCTACATCCATCCATCCCCACGCCCATACATCCACCCATCCCCACGCCCATACATCCATCCTTTCCAGCAACTAACAATTTCAAGACGCCGTCCCTCCTCGCAATTGCAGCACTGTCAGACGTGATAATGGTACGCCCGCAGTACTTGATAATGGTATGTGGGTCCGAGTGTCGACATAACTACATAAGTGTTTGATGCTGGAGTGTGGATTTATCTGCTTCCCTGTGTGTCTTGTACTGATTCGAGTCTCATCCCCATGACTCACAACTTCAAGACACCATCTCTGATCTCTCCTTGCAATTGTAGCGCAGTCAGACATGCGAATGGTACATGGGTCTGAGTGTGGGCTTGTGTGCCCCAAAAGAGCAACCACAAAAGGTTCTAACGGAGCACCCCCAAAACACAAAGGCTTAAATAAAAGCCTGATGAGAGTCTCATCCTCATAACTCACAATTTCAAGACTCCGTCCCTCCTCGCAATTGTAGCGCAGTCCGACATGAGAATGGTGCGTCCGCGGTACTTGGGATGTGAGATTCTTGCAAATACAATTCCAATGATGACGCTATCAATGATGACACTGACCACTGAGTGGACTCCCACCAACAAGGCGGAGATCCAACAGTCCCCTGGGCAGCGGGTGCCATAGCCTGGGGGCAGGAGGGGGTTGGTGCTAGCATGTCATTTTGTACGTATTTGTATTTGCACTAAAATGAGTCGGATAGCAGCATGCATATATACTACTATACTTATATACTGCTATATATACATATACTGCTATAGATACATATGAACTACTAGATATACATATGTACTATTATACATACATATATACTACTACTGGATATACATATATACTACAAGGCTAAATGGAATTTCCCAACCAAGGCGTAAATACTCACACATATATAACTATGTAGAAGATACCAATCAGTTCTGATCCATTAAAAACATCCATTACGTCCTCTCGGATCTGAAAAAAATCAATCTCACGCAGTGATAATAAATTCAAGCAAGCAATTACACACAATGCTGATCAATTAAAAACAAAAGCTCACATGTAATGCGGCATATGATACATAAACACATGAGTATGCAACATGGCACACCCATGTTATATATCAACAAATCAGTGTAGAACATTGCACACCTATTGTTTGCTGAGTCTCTATCGAGAAAAGAATGGCAGATGAAAGTCCATGGAAGCCAATGAAGCATTTGGGGAAAATCCTGCAAAAGGAAAACAAGGTGTGTTTATGTTTGCGTGTGTATGTTCGTGTGTGTACGTGAGTGTGTACGTGAGTGTATTTGTGTGTGTATGTGTGTGCATGTGTGTGCTTGTGTGCGTTTGTGAGTGTGGTTGTGCGTGTGTTTTGTGTGCGCATGTGTGTATTGGGGTGTGAATGTGTACGGTATGCATGTTACATCCCAGGGATGGCCAAGGGGGCTGAAGGGATTAGTCCGGCCTCAAATAATGAAGATCAAGACTAGCAGGAGGAGGTGACAATGGTAATCATAATGGATGGATATATGGATGAATGGATGGATGGATGGATGGATGGATGGATGGATGGATGGATGGATGGATGGTTGATGGATGGATGGATGGATGGTTGATGGATGGATGGATGGATGGATGGATGGATGGATGGATGGATGGATGGATGGATGGATAAATGATGCTTCCTCTGGTCTTTTCCCAAACAACAACACAGATCCCATGAAGAGCATATGAGCGTACCTCCAAGTAAAGCAGAACATGAGACCCCATGACACGAGGGCGAAGAAGTATGTACCTCCATGAAATACATTACACGAGACCCCATGACACTAGGGTGAAGAAGTACGTACCTCCATGTGCAGCAATACATGAGACTCCATGACACTAGGGCAAAGAAGTACGTAGCTCCGTGTACAGCAATACATGAGACTCCATGACACGAGGGTGAAAAAGTACGTACCTCCATGTGAAGTAGTACATGAGACCCCATAACACGAGGGCGAAGAAGTAGGCGAGGAACATAGCAGCGAGGATGGTATACAGCTTGGCATTCACCGCAGCGTTGAAGAAATCTGGAACAGATGTGAAGCACGTTTTAGAACGCAATGGAAGACAGCGTTTGATACAACATATTTCAACTCCTAGTCCCTACATACCCCCACCCCCCCACCCTCCCACCCCACCCCTCCCCACCCCACCCCTCCTGTCCCTGCCAGCATACAGCCGCTCAAGTCTGATGACTCGCTCATCGAGCGAAACTTGCAATACATTGTAATATTCCCCCTCTCCCCCCTCATGCCTCTCCCCTCCCTCCCCCTGCATAGTCTGAATCACACCAGCCTGCGCTGTCGAGAGAATTGTTTAGGGGGTAGCAAACACCAAGCGGACAATTATAACCAACATATCGGCCCCTCTGCACTACCACCACGACTAGCGCCTGTATCGTTCCCCCCAGAAAACCCTGAAATTTGACGACACTTCCGCACCTAGCTTCGCTTCACCACGCCCTACCAGACCTTGCACTGCTAGTTTGGGGGGGCTACGGCACCCTGTAACCTGGCTGACAAGGGAGACTTCTGGGTGGAAAGGGTGCCGTAGGGGTGCACAAAAGGGTGCAGAAGACCCCCCCCACGTTTGCAGTGTTGGCCATACAAAGTTCAACACACTTGATCATGTTGTATAGCTTGTCTTCTACCTATCAAGCCGGGTGGACACCCTTTGATACTACCCCCAGTGGTATGAACAAGTCCTATGCAGCGTCACAAGCGACGCGGAAAATTGGCTGAGTGTGTTGGCAACGGAACGAAAGGTGGCAACGATGGAGCTGACCGAAGCGAGTTAGTTACGCGACCGTTGCCTGACGTGTCAGGCTTCAAGTTTTTTTTTCCCCCGGTCAAACGGACAAATGGGTAAACATGCGGGCTCCCGCCCCCTTGAAGAGGGGGCTCCGCCAAAAAGACTGACCAGAGGAAGGAAAGAATGATGATACCTACTAGTATGTACGCAGCAAGCAAACATCAAAACGATAGGGCACTACACGACAACGGTACAGCCTTCGGTACGACGTAATAGGGAGCACTAGATTATGAGTTACTATTAAGTATTGGGGAGTGGTTGAGAAGCGGGCGATCTCAGAGCAATGCACTGCCACCACTGATTACTGCTCAGTGGTAGTTCAATGCTTATTACGTTTTCCACTTATGATGGCCATCCATGTTTCAAAAAGGTAGCCAATCTGCTGCGAATCTAGGGTCTGGAAAAACCCCTTTACCCACCTCTACCCCACCACGAGACCAGCCTCGAGACACCTCGACCCCAACTCGAGACACCTCAAGACACCTCAAGACACCTCGAGATTCGCCACCTTTTTGAAACGCGGGTGGCCATCACAACTGCACAACGTTATACAAGTCCAGCCCTTATGACTGGAGACTACAAGGGAAGCAAGCTGAATATCACCGCCACATCTCCCACGCCATAGTACCCCATCAAATTTGTCTTTAAATGGATCAGTTCTTTGAGAACATTAACAGTGGAATTCCTGTTTGGGTTGTTTTTAAGGAATATTACCGGTTTCTCTACGTAGCACCATGGTGCTCCTAGTAGCTACAACCCACAAAATCTCCAACGTAGCACCCCCAGAACACCAAGGTACGTAATGTAGCACTAAGAATCCCCTGATCCCACCTGCACTTTCCCTAAAATAGTGCTGCATTTATTGCTAGACATGCCCATGCAGGATCCCTTGCAACAGGTGGGTGTTGGGGCAAGAAAGCAACCCCCAAAGGCTCCAACGTATCACCCCCGGAAAACCATGGTATGTTCCGTAGCACTTGCGCTACAAGTAGCACCTTTTAAAGACCCCTGGATGAAATTCACCCCCGCTGATGTTCACACCGGGTTCCCCCAAAATATGACTATAATCAATATAATATAAATATATATATATATATATATATAATACTGTAAATTCCAGTAGTCACCTCTCTTAACGATATGCTGGATGATCTTCTGCCATCCCACCCCAGCCAGCTTCACTCTGGAGCGACCAGCATGCCTATGCGTTAAAAGGTGGGGGGCAGGTGGGGGGCAGGGCGATCAGAATTTGTATTGCCTATGGAACGAAGGAGGTTAGTTGAGAACAAAGCTGGAGAAAAGGAGAATTAGAAAGGACAGAACTACTCTATACAAGAAAATATTCTCTGACAACATAAAAAAACAAAAGTTTATTTTCGATATAGGGGAACACAAATTCAGCGACTCAACAACACAACACCAGACCCAGGGAAATACACCTATGCCCCTTGGACCCTTGGCCTAGCAATCAATTTACAAATCCCCAGGTGTCAAATAGCAGTGCACACACAAGGTAGCACACCTGCGCCCCTCCTTCCAAGAATCAATTGATAAGCCCCATGTGTGTTTCCAACACACGTACCACCAAACTCAGGTTAATACGCCTATAGCATTTTCCCAACAATCATTTGACAAGCCCCATGTTTCGAACACACATGCCACCAAACTCAAGGTGGTGTACTTATCTGGCAACACCCAGGCTGCAGCACCAACCGCACTCAGCTCTGCATGCTTGCACTTGAACTTGGGTCCATGGCCCCAGTCTTCAAGCTGCTAGTCCTTGACGAGAGTGTGCAGAGTCTCTAGTTTGGTCCCCAATTATCACACCACGGTCTGCCTCCAGCTGTGCATGCACCTACCTGCCGGTCTCAACCAAAAACGCACGCTTGTGCCTAGCCCTCTCGGATGCATAAAAACCAGTGCCTCGATCTACCGTCCAACCAGGCTGCTCTTGTCTACGCTGGAGAATACCTCTCTCCTCGACTTCTGTCGATTCGCTGCGATTAAGGTGGGGGTGGCTCCCCGAATTTGCATTCTCGTCACTGAATTTTACGTGATGCCGACCGCCGTGGTTTGTGGCTGCCTCATCGAGCAAAGGCTGCCACGTATGCTCCATGTATTCGTCCCGAGCTCTGGCAACACGAGCTCAGGGATTTGTAGGACAAGGCAGCTAGGTGTGCGCTGCTGCTGTACTTGCTATTGATGACGAGGAAAGGGTTTTGATATCGACGGATATATCTATTAGCAGCTGCCGTAGCGAGCTTATCGAGACGGAGGGTGATGGGGGATTGATTGAGGAAAGCGCGCCCGCAGTCGGTGACGTGGGATGTATGCCCGTGCTGTCTCAGCCGGTTAATGGAACACGTGGGGGACCCCGCCCCAGTCCGGGGCAGCTTCCCCCCCCCACTCCCACCCCACCCCCACCCCCCCACCCCCCAGCCCAGGCCCCAAGCCCCCCTCACCCCACCCCACCCCACCCCCCTACCGTACTAGCTTCCACCTACCCCCTGCGGAGGCCACCTAATACCCAACACCCCTGCCGAACACCATCCCCGGTATAAAATGGTTTAAATTGGGGGTTGCACCTAGGAGTGAAGACAGATCATTGTCCGGCATAGGCCAGTGCACCCATTTTTGGATTTTACTTGGAATTTACATTTCAGGAATTTGTTTACTGACAGCCCAAATCCACTGAAGTCAACAGAGGCACATAAGTGCACGCATTTTAAGGACGGAAAACATCCACCTAGATACCCTAGATATTGGCCTAGATACTCAAAGTCCAGGAGTAACAACAGCTGAGTACCTTCGACGCTAGTGCACGCGTTTTGCTAACTGGACATCAGCCACAGCGCACCCAAACTGCAAGCAAAAAATATAACAAGTTCTAACTACTTGAGCAGACCACGTGTATACCAGCTAGATATCAAGGGTCCAGGAGCTACAACTGACAGCACAACTGTCCATCAGCCTTACTCGACTTGTATTTTTTTTCAGTGTCTAGCTTTATTGCAATACTTGTGACTGAAAAGATAGTCGAAAGGCCAACATGATTAATTAATTTGTTACGAATGGGATTTTCACTAATGGGATCCCGTACACAATACATACGACCTGTCTGTAGAAGATATGTGTTTTGTGCTGTACGGTATTCCACGCCACACGCCACGTATACGGGTGTGTGTTGGTGTGTGTGTGGGGGGGGGGGGGCGCGGTCAACACGTCGTCATCTGCTCGGCAGCAGCGCCCACTCGCCCAGACACCGATTATTTTCCTACAGGTTCCAATTTCCTAAAAACGAAGGAAAGGTCTTCGCGGCGCGCAAGTGGCAGGTCCCCGGATGTCCCTGTCTCCCAATTCCGGTTTGATGAACCAAACGGATCGAAGTACAGCTGTACATACAGATCACCCCGGATCACCCACCACAAACCAAGCCCTCCATACAATCGCCCGTCGCAAGTCCTCCCACGTATCTCCCACGATCTCCCACACCCACCCACCCACGGCCAACCCCCATATACGATCCCCTGCATGCTTCACCACTTTACCATGCGCCACCTGAACCACCGCTTCTGTCATGCTCGCGCCGGACCCAGCATGGGGCCGGTTCGACGCTGCGTGCCCCCTGCCCCAAGGACCTCCCTGCGCGTCCAGAGTGATGTTGCAACTTTGAGCATGATGCATGAGGGAAGCAGGGAAATCGTGTCACAAGCAGCTGCGAATGAGCAGGTCGCTCTGTCGGACGCTGCTCCGGAGCTGGGTAGCTGGCTAGAAACTCCCCCTCCCTCAAACCAGGTGGGTAGGACAACAGGTCAACAGCATAGTTTTTTCATTTTCAGCTACGAGTAGCAACTTTTAGGTTGCTCTCTGGGCTCTCTTTTCATCCAAACCTTAAGCAACCTAGGCACCTGGAAGCTCATTTCGGCAGCTTTCCAGTGCTCCTGGAATCTTTGGGTTTGGCCCAGTTGCAGTCTCAGACTGGCGATGGTTAGCCAAAAAGAAAAACAGTGGACAACAGGCCCTTTATGGGTTTTGGTGTATGTTACAGTCAGGTTTACAGTCAGGGGTAAGTATGTTACATTCCGGGGTTGGCAATCAAGCTCAAGGGACTTTCCCAATCTCAATAATAATAGGCTATCATGAGGGACTGGGTGAACAATCGCTTTTTTACCTGGTCACCAACGAACGCGTAGGAGGACCTAGGATTAAGTGCCACTTGGATCATTAACCATCTTGTCTGTGCCCTGCTCGTGAGACTTGGGTTTTGGCGACTGTCCTGTGGTAGCCGAAATGTAAGGGGGCAGGTTATTATGTGATGTTAGTTACATTTCTGTTTTTACATTTCTGTAGCTCAAACATGAAAGTGTTGGTGATGGTGTGCATTGGGGGTGGCCAGGGCTGAGGATTGGATTGTTACATCTTTTTTCGGCCAACTATGGGCTGCTCACCGTCTTCTGATTCCTAGTCCCCTCGTTCTAATACCCACGGAAACTAGGGATCATACTAAGCGGATTAGGCGATTTTAGACTTTGCAGGGCTGAGCAATTTAGAGTCAACCTTCCACACCGAACACCAGACGCGCATGACAGTACAAACGTACACCAGCTTCGCACTCTTAAGTCGGTCTGCTTCTTATGCTACGGTGAACTAACTCCACATGTCACACATATCATACAGCTTAGGCCGCAGCAACTAGCGCTGACATCTAGCTTGCGACGCGTAGCTATGGCCAACATGTACCTACCTCTAATATTTACCATTATTCAGTCTGCCAGTGCATCATTATAGAAGCCTTGTGGATACTCAACAAATGGGGAGTGCATGCATATGTTGTATAGCTGTTAATCGTACCCTCTAGGCCACTCCCTTGTGTGCAATGTTATTTGAAGAGCCTTTCGGCTGGTCCCTTATACTTCAAGCCACCAAACACTACAATAACTACACAGACACACGCAGACACTCAGGCACAGACACAGAGTACAAACTACTACACAGTCTACAGTAAGTACACAGACACACAGACACAGACACACAGACAGACACACATGCACAGACGCAAGCTACAAACAACTACACAGACTACAATAAATTCACAGACACACAGATACAGACACACATACAGACACACGGCACAGACGCAAGCAACAGACAACTACACAGACTGCAATAAGTACACAGACACACAGATACAGACACACGGCACAGACGCAAGCTACAAACAACTACACAGACTACAATAAGTACATAGGCACACAGATACAGACACACAGACAGACACACGGCACAGACGCAAGCTACAAGCAACTACACAGACTACAATAACTACACAGGCACACAGATACAGACACACAGACAGACACACGGCACAGACGCAAGCTACAAGCAACTACACAGACTACAATAACTACACAGGCACACAGATACAGACACACAGACAGACACACGGCACAGACGCAAGCTACAAACAACTACACAGACTGCAATAACTACACAGGCACACCGTATACAGACACTGCTACCACAGACAAACAATAACTCTCCCAGCTTATGTTGACTGATCCAATCCACAGGGTATGGAGTATGAGGTGGACTCTCGCGGCTTAAGGAGGGTCAAATTTGCTCCAAATGGTGAGGGCAAATCAATCTAACTGGTGGTGGTGGGTGGGTGGGGTGAGTCATTGGAAGCGGTGGTGGGTGGGTGGGTGGGGTGAGTCATTGGAAGCGGTGGTGGGTGGGTGGGTGGGGTGAGTCATTGGAAGCGGTGGTGGGCGGGTGGGTGGGGTGAGTCATTCAAATTGGTGGCTGGTGGGTGGGTGGGTGGGGTGAGTCAATTGAAGTGGTGGTGGGTGGGTGTGGTGAGTCATTGAAAGTGGAGGTGGGTGGATAGGTGGGTGGGGCGAGTAAATCAAGGTCGTTGTGGTTGGGTGGGGCGAGTCATTCAAAGTGGTGGGTGGGTGGGTGGGTGGGTGAAACGGTGCTTAATGTATGTAAGCAGTGCCGGCCCATGCCAGCACTGCATGTGTGACTTTGTGTTTGTGTTGCCGTCCATGGATAGCCAAATATGCTGAAGAGATACGTCCCACCTGGAACAGCTGACATGAGTTCCTACTTGTCTGGATCTGATTATGAATACAGGTATACAAACTTGACGCACGAGTTTTGAACGATTTTCGGGGTGAATGACCAGTTTTGGTTGACTGCATCAGGTCATATCCCCATCAGCATCAGTACATATGATTACAGAATGTAAAAAATAGCTAATTAAATAATGATGATAATAATAGTAATAATAATAATTATTATTATTATTCTAATAATTCTAATAATTATAATTATAATAATAATAATAATAATAATAATAATAATGATAATAATAATAATAATGATAATAAGAATAATAATAACAAATTAGTAATAGTAGTAGTAATACTAACAATGGCAAGTACAAAAAACAATCGACTTCTTCAACTTAACAAGAACCTGCTATTCTAATTCTCTTTACCAATTCCCTGGGCTTTTTTCTTGTAGGCTGGAAGTATTGGAACTGGGAGGGGAAGCGAATTCACTACACAGAGGCTGGTCCTGAGGATGGACCCAAGGTGGTGCTTGTGCATGGATATGGAGCTTCGGCATACCACTGGTGAGTTTCACTGTTTCATTTTTGGCGGAGCCCCCCTTTCTGGGGGGCGGGAGCCCCCAGGGTTACCCTGTTGTCCGTTTGTGCGTCCGACTGATTGACCGGAAAATTGAAGCCTGACACATCAGTCAACTGTCTCACAACCGACTGGCTTCGGTCAGCTCCATTGTTGCCACCTGTAGTTCTGTTGCCAACACACCCAATTTTCCGCGTGCATAGGACTTGTTGAGCTACACATGGCAGCTTCCAGCCAGCCCCATTAGCCAGCTTCCGGATCATGCCTAAAGTTTTCAGCTGCATTTTAATGCCCTCTGTGTCAACTTTCTGTTGCTCTATCTAGCTTCAGGTTTGGCCCAGGGACGCAGGAAAAGAGCTGCCCGTAGAATAGCCCTTTATTGGTGCTTGGGCCCGGTGCAACCAAATCGGGCTGGCCCCCTCAACCTCATGCCTCGTCATAAGGCGTATTAGTTAGTTAGTTAGTTAGTTAGTTAGTTAGTTACTGGAGGGTGGACCGTGGACACTCTTGGTGGGCAGGTGGAGAACGTACGCCTTTACCTAGCTCTCAGATTTGGGGCCAAAATATGCAGTAGTGCTAATATGCAGTATAAATATAACTGAGTATAACTGAGTATAAATATAAAATATATATAGCATGCCCCAAAATATGCAGTTGTGTTAACATGCAGTATAAATTATATATTATAAAATATAACATATATGTGACATGCCCTAAACTATGCCCTAAATATACAGTTGTGTTAACATGCCCCAAAGTGTGCAGCAGTGCAAATATGCAGTATAAAATATATAATATATGTGACATGCCCTAAACTATGCAGTTGTGTAAATATGCAGGGTATCCACAACACATCATAGAACACCAGACAGTGATGTGCACCCCCAGGATATTCTCACCTTGTTCGTTATCATATATTTATATACATTTGTGTGTGTGTTTTACTGTCTAGGTGGTTAAGGTGTGGCCAAATAGGCTAAATAGACTTGCCTGACCGTACTATTGGGAAGGACTGCATATAAAACAAGCACTAGTTAACTGGACCCCAACACATTGTAAACGACTGGGGCCCAGAGTTAGTGCTACGCAGATGATTTAACTTCGACTTAAAAGACACAACACATTAATACTTTAAATATATTGATAAATATAACACTAAATCATGTTGTTATCAACCTGCCATTCTTGACCCAGGACAAGCAACTCCACAACATCCGGGAGGGTTCTTCCTCAAAATTAGATAATCAGATGTCATTTATCAATACATTCATTGCATTATATGACATCAATACATTACATTGCATCAATGCATTACATGACATGGATATGTTACATAACATACCTTGATTAATACCGGTATGTCAAATAATATTTATCCTGCATTACATTGCAGGAGGTACAACATCCCTGCCCTTGTAGATGCTGGCTACAAGGTCTACGCCCCTGACCTTCTAGGCTTCGGATTCAGTGAGAAGGTGTGAGCACGCCCAATACCAGAGCTTTCCTTTTCAGCAATGCACAGTAGCTTCTGGGCAGCTCCTTGATCCAGCCACTGGGCGTATCCCAAACATGTCAGCAGCAGTTCTGGGCAGCTAATTGTGTCAGCTTCAAAGTGCACTGGGTCACATTTGATTTGGCTCAATAGTTAGTCAGGGGAGCTACCCAGAAGCTGTCGCTTTAGTAGCTGACGAGAAAAGCTCAATACTGGTACTGTTTGGTTTTGGGTTACGCATCCCAGCTTCTAGGCAGCACACCCCTGGCTGGCTATTCAGCCAAATATAAAGTAACCTAGTGCACCTGGAAGCTGCCGTAGTCATCTTTACAGCCCTGCTGGCATGTAATGGGATTCTCCCAGTGGCAGGCTCAGGGAGCTGCCTAGAAAGATGAAAGATGGAAGCAGTGGTGCCCAAGTGCCCAAACACACATTCTTGTATCCAATATATAGCAACCTCTGTACCACAATGTTGCCACAGCAATATAAAGCAGAAGAGCAACTACCCACACATCTATATCCGCGCAGCCCCCCCCCCCCCCCCCCCCCCCACACACACACACACACACACACCATTACGGGCAACCCCAATTTGACAACCAATAGCACCCTGACTATCCACGCCACCATGATAACCAATGCCACGCTGCCGCACACCACCATGGCAAGCGACACCACACTGATAAGCCATGCTTTCACGACAAAGAACGCCACACTAAACAAGCAGCGCCACCGTGGCCTTTTGTATACAAGGACCTCATCAGTTTTTATCCACAGGGGTTTCTTTAAGGTGCTACTTGTAGCGCATGTACCACATTGTGTACCTTGGTGTTTGGGGGGTGCTACATTAGAGCCTTTGGGGGGTTCTTTTTTGCCCCAAGAAAGCAGCTCAAAGCACCTCAAGGGCTTCTAGCAGCACTTTGGTGCTCCTTAAACACAACGCTTCCTTTCCTTATAACAAAACCCTATTTCCCCCATGTTGCAGGCCCTTGTTGACTACAGCAACGGCAAACAGGTGTGTGTCTTACGGTACAGGGGTAGCCATCAAACAGGCCAAAGGGACTTGACAAACCTCAAATGATAAACATGTATTCAAACAACCGGTATCAGGACGGCCTTGTTATATACACTCAATTATCTGGTCCTCAACATACTGCTATTTGGAACTTGTCATTACACCAAACCACAGTTACCTGTGGTTAGGTGCAGCAACAACTCTATCATGCCTCATTTTGTTATGTTGCGATGTTATGTCCTGGTGAAGTCCTAATATATCAACCTCAGTGACAACAGTTTTGTTTTTGGCAGAGCCCCCCCCCTTGTGGGGGGCGGGAGCCCCCAGGGTCACCCGTTGTAAGTTTGTTTGTGCGACCGATGTTTGTGCGACTGACATGAAGCCTGACACGTCAGCCAACTGTCTCGTAACTAACTGGCTTCAGTCCGCTCCATTCCGTTGCCACCTGTCGTTCGGAAAGCCAACTCTCTCAGCAAATTTTCCGCGACGCTTGCGCCTCAGCCCAGGACTCATGATCTCTGCAATAGACAGCTTGACTTTCTGTGACCTCAGATCGCAAGGTGATTTGAAGTTTGATTTTTGTCTCCCTTGATCTTGACCTGAATCTTGTCTCTCTTGATCTTACTAACCCATTCTATTGCTTATGATCTCACTAGCCCAATTATGAACTCACTAGCCCAATTATGATCTCACTAAGCCAATTATTATCACACTAACCCAATTATGATCCCAATAGCCCAATTATGATCTCATGAACCCACTTAGTTGCTTATGATCTTCCTAAGTCACTAACCTACGTTTCACCTTACTGAGTACCTGACTCGAGTTGTACAATAATCGTATAATTACATTGTCATTGTAGCACGAAATCAGGCCCCCGACGGTACACAGATTGTTTTAGGTTCACTGAAACAGTGTTAGTTTCGTTTTAGCCCCGCCTGAAATCATGGTAGTGCAATTCCCTTTAGCTTATTTAGCTACCCCTAGACTGTAACAACAAACATTTACTTACTGCTCGACTGGCCTCAGTGGATTGCCGAGATTCATGACTTCATCAATGAAGTTGTTGGAAGTGGTCCTGTGGTGCTGGCAGGAAACTCCCTGGGAGGGTATGTCTCACTCGCCACGGCTGCCAGCTACCCGGAGCAGATAAGGTGTGTGCTGCTTTATGATTAGGGACTGGCATGTCATATGATTTTGACCAAAGGCGAGTATGATATCATATGATATCATCCAAATTTCATCATATGATGTTGTATATAAATGGTAGCTTTAGCCTAGTCAGACTGCCGCCATCATATGATATCATATGATGGAATGATATCATATGATATCATATTTTTGATCCCTACATATGATCCTCGCCCAGTGGTGCATAACGGTTCTTGTGTAGTCATGGTGGTGCATTGTAGCCATTGCATAGTTTGATGAAAGTATTAGTTGCAAATCCTCGTAAAGTGATGCAATAGAATCATTGTGTAGTTGTGCATACGTCCCTTTATAATGGAGCATTATGATCCTTGCATGGTTATGCATGCATCCTTTTGCAGTGGTGCATTGTAATTATTGCATAGTGGTTCGTGAGTACCGGTATTTGTGTATGAGTTAGTCAATCCTCATATAGTGGTGCATTCTAATCATTGCATAGTTTTGCATACATCCTTGTATAATGGAGCATTATGATCCTTGCATGGTTGTGCATGCATCCTTTTATAGTGGTGCATTGTAATCATTGCATAGTGGTATGTGAGTATTTGCATATTGTTGTGCAAGTTTTTATAAAGTGGTGCAACAGGATCCTTGCGTAATTGTGCGGACATCCTTATATATTGGTGCATGATAGTCTCTGCAGAGATGTGCATTTTATTTATTGCATAGTGGTATGTGAGTATTTGCATAGTGGTATGTGAGTACAACCTTTGTGTGTATCTTTTTATGTTGGTGCATGATAGTATTTTAGAGGCAAACTCACTGAATCATAGTCTTTTTAGGTGCAGAGGTGAACGAAAATCTAACTGACTCTTAGTCTTAGTAGAGGCAGAGGTGCACGACAATCTAACTGTATCTAGCTAGCAAATGATGAAATGACAGAGGTACATAATCCAGCAATAGCCAGTGCATTTGTTTGTGTATGTATGTTCGTGTATGTTATGTATGTTTATGTATACTGGACGTCCATGGCTAAAGGACTAATAAGCAAGAGGATTCTGTACAGCTTTATTTTCAGCTACAAGCAGCAGCTTCTACGCAGCTCCTTGAGCCAGCCACTGGGCCAAGCCCCAAGATGGCAACAACACAGGAGAGCTGGTTGTGTCAGCTTCAAGGTGCACAAGGTTGCATCAGGTTTGCCTAGGTAGCAAGCCAGGGGAGCTGCCTAGAAGCTGCAACTCATAGCTGCAAATAAAAGCTATGGGGTGCTGGGCTATGCGGGAGGAAAGAAGGGAGATCCAATGCACCCCCCCTTGGGAACTCAGTCACTGGCTAATGGTCCTGGGTAGAAAATGCTACGCTTAGATCAAATAAGAAATAGTGGGGGGGAGACTGCGGGTTCCAAATTCACTCCCCTGGGAACCAACAAATACTACTGGGGACTTGCCTGTACACATGCATGGGTGAAAGGATGGATGGCACTGTTTCTTTTGGGGGCTCCGCATTGCAGCCTCTAAGCAGCTATTAGCTATTGGAGCTGGCGGGAAGCTGCCATGAGGGGCTAAAAATGAAACAGTGATGGATGGATGCTTCTGTATATGTACGGTACAGTCCAGGGGCTACCAAATAGGCTACGGAACACATGTATGGATGTAAGAATCATATGCTTTGCCAATCACTATCAAAAAGCCATCCCCCACCCCCCCCTCTTGCAAGTAAACAGTTTATCAAGTGTTTCTTTGAATTAGTCCCTCCTGGTAATCTAGAGTTGATGTTGATTGTTTGAGGTTGGGTAAGTCCCGTCAGCCTATTTGGCCTTCCCCTGGACTTTAATATACATATACGTATAAACAAACAATAATAAACTGTGTACATGCATACATACATACGTACAGACAAGGAATACTTCACTGTTTACATAAATTCGTGCACACGTTCAAACAAGCAATTAGACACTGTTTATATAAATACATACACACGTACAAACAAGCAATACTACAATGTTGCAGCGCCGTGGCCTTACTGAATGGTGCGGGACCCTTCGACAATCCTGATCGCAAGATTCCTGACCCTGATAACTGGAAGGACCAATTAGGCGTGAAGGTGAACCTTGCAGTGAAACGTTTTACTTGCTGGTTCGGCTTCATCCAGGCTAAGCAGCCGGGCCGAATCAAGCAGGTGCTTGAGCTTGTATACTTCAACAAGGACGTGATTGATGATGGTGAGAAAGAAGTGCTCGTGTATGTTGTTACCGTCTAGGGGTAGCCAAATAGGCTAAAGGGCAGAGGGTTTTTTTCTTCAGAAAGGGGGTCTTCTGGTAGCGATCAGGGATTTGGTGCCTTTCAAGGTTGGGCTCCTAGTAGCGATTTGGGTAGGCGGCCCGAGGGGTTCGGGGGGCGGGGCCAAAATCCAAGTCTTATGGTAGTGGCAGGTTTGGTCAAACACAGGGTCCTAGGTAGAGATCGCTAGCGGAAAACAAACCTCTGATAGAGGGTACTTGTCCAGATACCGGTATCAGGAGGGGCTAAACAAAAAAATTATAAGGCACTAATGAACTGAACCCCTTTCAATTGTTTTACTGACGGGAGCCCTGAGTTCGTGCTACAGTGATAATTTAATTCTACAAATACACACAAGTATAGCGGGGCAAGGCGCACTGGGTACAGTCCATTACAGAGTTAATACACAGGATGTAGATGTATATATTCACACGCAGGTAACAGTTTTTCTTGAGGGACCAATCCGGATACATAAACAAATGCACACATATAGTTTTTCTTGAGTCAATTCGCGGGCTGGTCTGTGTATCTTTGAAGTAGCTCAAGACTGTAGTGCTACACACAAGCGCTACTTCTGATTATGAACTGCCTTTTCCAAACAGATCTGGTGGACTCCATCATCCTACCAACCAATGATCCCCAGGTGAGGCTTCGATCGTCGTGTCCTGCATCTATTAAAATGCCGGTGAAGACATGTTGTTTAGCTAAAATGCCAACTGTGAGTTTAAAATGTTTGAAATCAATTTACATAGCTGAAGCTTCAGGGCAACTATAATAAGGTATACAAGCCAACACAATACACCTCATTTCCAGCTTGGTTGTCTGCCTCACTCACCCTAGCTGCCTGACTAACCCTGCCTTACCCACCTTGTTTGTCTACCTCACCCACCCTAGTTACCGCCCCTCTATTCAGCTGCAACCTTAGTTCAACAGGCACACTGTTTTCTGTCTGCGTGCCTCACCCACCTCCGCAGTCTACCTCACCCACTCTAGTTGTCTGCGCCTCACACACCTTAGTCGTCTGCCTCACCCATCTCAGTTGTCTGCCTTACCCTACCTCACCCGCCCTAGTTACCACCCCTCAATTCAGCAGCAACCTTAGTTCAACAGGCACACCGTCGTCTGTCTGCGTGCCTCAGCCACCTTAGCTGTCTACCTCACCCACTCTAGTTGTCTGCCTCACCCACCCTAGTCGTCTGCCTCTCCCACCTTATCTGTCTGCCTCACCCACCCTAGTTGTGTGCCTCTCCCACCTTGTCTGTCTGCCTCACCCACCCTAGTAGTCTGCCTCACCCGATCCATGGCCATGTTAATGACACAGGCGTCTGAGGTATTCTTCCGCATCAACAACTTCAAGGGCCCACCTGTGACTGTAAGTGACTTGAGCCCTGCTTTGCATGTTGTGTATATTATATTCCAGCTTTGTATGTGTATATTACAGTCCAGCTGTGAATGTGTATATTACAGTCCAGCTTTGAATCTATATAGTACAGTTGTATGTGTATATTACAGTCCAGCGACAGTAGCAGCAGCTCTAGAAGCTCCAGAGGCTCCAGCTAACCTGGATGGCCAAAGCATGTATGTGAATCATGCAGTCCAGGGGTAGCCAATCAGGCTTAAGGGACTTGCCCGACCCTGAAGAATGAAAATAATTCCTGCTTTGCTGTACAAAGAGATGGAATGAGACGCCCAATAGTACAGTAGGGGGGCACAGTTTTTGTGTCCTGACTTGATATGACGCCCAATAGTGCATTAGTGGGGCACAGTTTGTTTGTCCTGACTTGACGGCACATGCCCTGCCTATGGGAATACTACCTGTACACGGGGTTTAGGGTTCAGTTCACCAATGCTTTTTATTTTTAGCCTTTCCTGTCACGGTTGGGCAAGTCCCTTAAGCCTATATGGCCTACCCCTGAACTGTAACATACATACACACGGGCTTGCTAATTTGTCCTGGGGTAGAATTGGATGATAGATGTCGCTAATAATACGGGGCATTCCAATTGCTACACATGTTCAGCGTGCCCAAGGGGAATTAGTTGGCTGGGAGTTGCTGTTTTATTCTTACACTGCCCAGTGCCACTTACTCCACAAACACTCAAGCAGAATTAGTAAAAGCTTTACAACTTCTGTGAGAACTAAACGAAGAAGAACAAAACTATGAAGTGTTTTTCTTACTAAAAGCTGAGGGACGATAGTTTGACTTTGACCAAACTCGATTCTGATTCCTCGTCCACAGAAGATGATATACGGAACATGAGAACAAGTAGGGGGGTGTGAATTTGCCTGCAAGGGGAAGTATAAAATAAATAAAATCCCTGCAAGGCAAATATCCCTGCAAGGGGAAATATAAAATAAATAAAATCCCTGCAAGGCAAGTATCCCTGCAAGGGGAAGTATAAAATAAATAAAATCCCTGCAAGGCAAGTATCCCTGCAAGGGGAAGTATAAAATAAATAAAATCCCTGCAAGGCATTTATCCCTGCAAGGGGAAATATAAAATAAATAAAATCCTGCAAGGTTACTATCCCTACAAGGGCCCTTTGAGCTTGGCATGGCTCTTGGAAGTTTGTCAATTTTGACTCCCACTGGGGAACAGGTTTTTGTTCAGATGCTTTTGTCGCACAAGTGCTCATTTATGCACCTCGGTGTACTTTGGACGGGTTGCTTTGGGGGGCAATACAAGCTGCTAGTAGCACTACAAAGGCTACTAGTAGCTATGGTTCATTTCCTTACAGACAACCCTGCTGGAAACAGAAAGATGATGTATGGAACGTGAGTATAAGTATAGGCATGTGAATATTCCCCTGGCTTAATATTCCTACAAGGGCCCTGTTGACATGGGACTCGGCCAACCTCGATATCAGGAGGGGCTAAAACGAAAACAAGCACATATGAACTTAGCCCCAAGAAATTGTTTACTGGTGAGCACCCTGCTGAGCGAGCTCAAGGTCCAAGGTGGGGTTGCTTTGGGGGGGCAAAACAGCTCCTAGTAGCACACCAAAGGTTACGAGTAGCAGCATGGTGCTACGTGACGACACCTGTTCCTTTCCTTAAAACATAAACTGATGCTTTGCAGGTTAACACCCTGCTGAGCAAGCTCAAGGTCCCTCTGCTGTTGCTATGGGGAGACAAGGACCCTTGGATCGTTCCTTCCACGGTACGCTGCACTTTTATTGTATGTCATATTGAACAAGGGCGTGTCCGCCCTTGTATTGGCAATTGAATGGGGATCCGCTGGAGGTATGGGGAAGCCTCGCTGAGCCCCGCTGCCACTAGGTTTTTTTTGTGTGGGGTGTGCGATATGCGGTGTGTGTAACCTTGTTGCTGCCCTCGTAAACCTTGTTGCTGCCCTTGTGGCTGTTCTTGCGGAATGTGTGTCTCGTATACCGCGCTTTGGTACACAGTTGCGCGTTACCTCATAAACTGGGGCTGTGCATCCTCCGGCTGTGACTAGGCAGTCTCCTTTGGGATGACTTGACTGTCGAATCCCAACGTGATGTGGATCGGGGCGCAGTTTGACTTCAATCTACCTGGAAGATGAGGTGACGTGACTGAAAATACAACTTGTTTCAATTTTGGTTCGAGTCCGAGAAGAGGTGACTGCCTTTGCAAGTTTACTGAGCTGCCTACCGTTTGCAAACGTCAGTTGGTGCGGTCCAAATGCAACTTTGCAGGCAAACCCTTAGGTTCCCCAGCGCATCTGTTTTGTGCACCCGTTTTGCGCCTCCATTTTGCTCGTCCGGCAGTACGGCTGATGTACCGAAGTCGCTACCCATGGAGGGGCGGTAACAAGGGCGTGACCGCCCTTGTGTTGGATTGGACCATGGGATCCGCTGGGGATGGGGATGGGTAGCCCCGCTGTAACTAGGTTTGTTTTGTGTGGGGTGTGAGGTGTGCGGTGTGTCTAACCTTGCTGCTGCCCTCGTGAACCTTGTTGCTGCTCTCGTAGCTGTTCTTGCAAAATGTGTGTCTCGTATACCGCGCTTTGGTACACAGTCGCGCGCTACCTCATACACTGGGGCTGTGCACCCTCCGGCTGTGACTAGGCAGTCTTCTTCGCGATGACTGCCGAATTCAAACGTCAAGTGGGGCGCAGTTTGACTTCAATCTACCTGGAAGATGAGGTGACGTGACTGAAAATACAACTTGTTTCAATTTTGGTTCGAGTCCGAGAAGAGGTGACTGCCTTTGCAAGTTTACTGGGCTGCCTGCCGTTTGCAAACGTCAGACGGTGCGGTCCAAAAGCAATTTGAAGGGCGAACCCTTAGGTTCCCTAGCGCATCAGTTTGGCGCACCCGTTTGGCACCTCCGTTTTGCTCGTCCGGCAGTACACCTGATGTACCGAAGTCGCTACCCATGGAGGGGCGGTAAAGAATTTTCAGCCCAGGAAGTGGGACCCCTTACACAAAACAGCACCACCTAGGATTCAGAAAGAAAGGCATAGAAATTCATACTGTATGAACGTTTGATGTGCATACTCCAATGGTCAGCGGCTAGCAGAATCTACTAGTGCAATTCAAATCCCACTCATATGCTCATGTGACTTAAAATATACTCCCCAGCTTATTGAGTTGCTTGGCCAAATGACCAACTGAAAAGAAAAATGGTTCTGAAGTCACGTAAGTCAAAACAGTAGAAAGCCCATATACTTCCCCTAGCTGATATAGTTGAAGTACAGGTAACTGTAGTGGTGTCTTTCTAAAATTCAACTTACCACAGTCTGTGGTTCTGTTCTGTTGCTCTTGTACTTCAATGAAATTCACCTTCCCACAGACTGCAGTTCTGTTCTGTAGCTCTTGTACTTCAATGAGGAGATGTGTACACATATAAGATACCTAGTCTGTTCTCCTATATGTATGTACGATATGCCCTAGCACGTGGAGCAGGTTACCCTCCCGGAAGTAATGTTTACATCATGCCCTAGCGTTTGTACCACAAATCTGACACATCCATGTCTGCAGGGTTACAATATTCAGAAGCTCTACCCATCAGCTGACCTGCGCTTTGTCAGCGCTGGCCATTGCCCGCATGATGACAACAGCGAGGACTCCAACAGGGAGCTCTTGGAATGGATGTCGACTGTCGATAGCTCTATGAGCAGCACAGACTAATGCGCTGATGTGCCTACATTGGATCAATGAAATGAGTGCTTGCAAAAATGCTTGCTTGCTTGCTGCAATATTGCCATTATTTTTCTGAGGATTTGTTGGAAGACCCCTCTCAGGTGTTGTGGAGCGGGCTTGTCTTGGGCCAACAATGGCTTGTCGATGACAATGAAGCATTACTGCTGAGGCCGAGGCAAGGGCATGAGCATCAGAATGAGGACAAAGACGAGGTAGATGTTGGCCCTAGGCTGACCACTTAGGTAGATGTACAGGGTGACACCTGTGCCCCCAGGGTGACGCCTACGACTATGTGAGGACGTCAAAATTGTCTCATGGAGTCATGGTTATATTTTTTTATGATTGGTCAGATTTGGGCAAATGAACAGCACAGACTGATGGCTATGCCCCCAGTTTTTTTTACCTAACATTGATTCATGGTTATACTCCTTGAAGATTTCACAATATTGCAATTTGCATAACGTACTCAATTTGATAGCGTATTTTGGCTGGGCGTGTGAATGTACGTATCATGATGGCAATGAAAATTTGAGAGGTCTTAGGCACCCTTCTGTTTGGCTTAAAAGGCCAGGTGTGCCGTAGGGGTGCAATTAAAAGGCCAGGGGTGCCGTAGGGGTGCAAAAAGGGTGTCCAAGACCCCCCTGAATTTGCAGTATCTGTGGGTAGATGTGATCCAGTTGCTCTGAGTGATGTTGTTTCAGTCGTTGGGCTGGTGCAAATTATTTTCTTCTGGTACAATGTTTTACTTGGTCTCGGTCTCGAGAGGGAAACAGGAAAGCGAAGGAGTTCCAGTAGCAGCCTGGTAGCAACAGTATTTTATTTTACAGCAGCACTAAGTCAAGAGGAGCGAGTATTTCATTTTTTTTAATGGATGAGTGAATAGTTTATTGATACGATACCCTCGTACGATACTATGATCCAGTATGTTTGTGCGCCCTGCACTGGAAGTGGCTGATTTGAATCTTGGAGGACGTGACTCCATGCGGCTTAATATTGAAGGTGTCCAAAGAATCGCAGCACACTTAACGCATGGCCAGATCATAAGTGCCGATCTCATGCTCAAAACACATGTCAACAAATACATATGAGGAGGACAGCCCGGTTGCTTGCACTGGGGCCAACCATCAACCCTAAACACATGTATACATCTGTTGAGGTAACTATTTATTTGGTGCACTCATGTTATCCAGCCATGCTGTAACTGTCAGAGACCCTATGTGTGCATGATGGCATCCAAAGAGGTATTCTCCAGCCAACAGGGTGCAGTCTGTACTCCCTAAGCTCCCTTCATCTGACTCACAGCATTTCACTTATTCCCCTTATCAGTAGGGCGTTCCATTGGTCCCATGCTACTCTGCAACATGATATTTACTGTACAATTACTATTCAATCTATACTCTAGGGGGCATTCCCCCAAGATCTGGGAGCAGCCTGCAGTCCTTGATCTGCCTTACTGCCTGTCTCAAAGTAGCCACTTCAGGAGGGTGTTGGATCGTTCCCATGATACGGTACTCTTGAGACATGCTCTCGGCCAGGGGAGTTCAACACGTACGTGTCTGCGTGTGAACATGCACACTCCGGACTAGAGGGGTGAGTGCGGGTTTACAGTTTACACGCCATGTGTGACATATTGTTTAGATTTTTGACTGGGACGACGTGCGTGTTTTCCTTTTTTTCACAGGTTTTCACGCACATTTTGACGGGTACGCGCGTGTTAACACGCACATTTGGGAGTGGCCTCGGGTGGCCTCTGCGTGTGTCACGGAGGGCTTTGAACAACCCTGCTCTCGACCGTACAGTCACTCATAAGCCCAAGTGCTGGGTGCAGCCTACTGTCCCCAATCAATCTTCATTTGCCTCACTGCCTTTCTCAAAGTAGCCACGTCAGGAGGGTGTTCCATTGGTCCCATGCTACTCTGAAACATGCTCTCGACTGTTTCACTGAGAGCAAGTGGATCCCTGTGCAAGGAGAAGTCCTTGTTCAACAGCAGGTGAGAAGCACGATGCGGAACTTCCAATTCTTGGTTAATGACGTCAATGGATCCCTGCAAGTGGAAAGCGGTTATAGCAGCACGTGGGACAGTGAAAGGCGTTCTTCTGAAGCGCAAGCAGAGGTAGGAGGGGGGGAGCAGGGGGGGGGAGGGGCCCGGGTAGGGGGGGGGAAGCGCTAGGAGGGCAAACAGAGGTACAAAATGGAATACAACTATGGCCTGGCTGTGACCTGGCAGTATAAAGCAATACTAATGGAAATATCTAATGCTCCAGTACTATGCTGTCTTGTTTATTGTTTACGGTACATGGACATCGGGCTGTCACATTCACAATATTATATCCTGCGTCCACTATCTCATGCACTTGAACTTGCTTACATGGCTGTTCCAGCAGCAAAATCCACGTCCATGTCCTCTCTCTCAATGTTCAGTTTGTACGATCAAGTGTACATTTGTTTCCATTGGATATAGTAGAATATAGGTCACAACCCATACTGATGTACTGGGATATTCAAGAGATGTTGATATGGACCCTCTTACCAGAATTGCGTGAACAGTACGGCAATCAGAGAGTATACCGGTACGTGCACAAACTGCATACTACTTCCTCACCCGAGTCATCTGATCCCCAACGAAGTTTGTCGTAAGCCCCACCTCAACTCGCTCGTAGCTGTCCATAGAAAGGCAGATGAGAAGTTTAAGAAAAGGAGACGAACAATATGCATATAATTATGGCATATATGGAACATCATGATAACTTAGTGCTGTAAAATGTACACATAGGGCAGGGGACTTTTTGCACCTAAAAGATCAAAATCGATTATAAATGATCAGGATTCAAGCCGTCTCAGAACTCATATAGTCTCATCATACTTCAGGTATACATACTCAAACCCTAGGCCCTATACTGACTCACCCTAAGCGATCTTCAGGGCGTTGGCTTCCAGAAATCAAGTTGACTGCGTTGCTTTGCTGCTCTCTAGTTGGTCGCACCTAAAACAGTGTGGTCACTTCGGAGCTCAGTTGGACGTAGACATGTAAATAACGCCCGTTGTGTTTACAGCCCAATATGCATTCAAATAGGCTCAGCAGGCACAATTCAATATTTGATCTTTTTCAGTGTGGGTCCTGGCTCATATGCTTTCGTAACTGTTGTCTGGTGCATTATTAGATTAGCTATGCAGGTGCTATCTACTACTATAAGTTGCCGAAACTTATTTCCCAGCTTCTGTGGTGGGCTCCTTTAAAGTTATATCTCTGAATAAGATAGTAGACGCTTGTCATTTATGTGTGAGTATGACTGAGAAATTATAATTCTTCATAAATCCAGCAGACAGGATAAATACATGATATACCGGTATGTCCATACAATAATTTATACATCTACAAAAAAATGATACTGGTAAATAATACATGGAAAATGTCTGTACAGAGGTACAAATCTGATCTGCAACCGGAACTATGGTTTCCTAATGTCCTCTCCATCTGCGGTTGCCTATGCCGCTTACCTTCTGGTAAGGTCCTCCGTGCGAGCACTTTGTCCAAATCTGTTTGTGGTGGTGTGCTTCTCTGTCTGCTCTGAGCTTTGATGTAGCCTCAGTTCGGGTGGAACAAATGGCGCCCTGAGATGGTCCGACGCATGGGACGATCGATAGCTCCCTAGATTCCGACATTTCCATGGGTGGCATATTATTTGGTGACCGGGAAGGGAAACAGAAGTTAGACGCAGGACCTCAGTTCTTATCCGCAACTTTTTTTTGCAGGATACTGGTAGTGAATTCTAAGATGCTAGGCGTCTAGCAGTAATCTGTAATACCGTCCTGCAGGGACCACATACAAATTCTCTGAAAGCGAAGCTTGCTGCTTGCAGTATCCGGATGCTCTTTCTGTCAACCCTTGGACGCGGAGTCGGCGATTCACACCTTCCTCGTACCCACAAATGTTCGCGACTTCCAAGATAAGTGCCCTGTGAAATACCGCGATAGCCACACTGCCCACACGATAGTATCGGCTGTACATCCGTTTATATGTCGTCAACAAAAAAATTGCATCATATGATAAAGGTTTTGTCTGTGGGCTGACGGTTATATATCCCAGGTGTATACCTGTTCGCGTTCTCATTGCAATGAGAACACGAACGTTAAAATGTCGTTGTGTATACACTCAATACTACATATCTGAGCCAATATCCATGTTTACCTGTACTTACACCGTGGGAAGGCAACAGGGATACAGTTGGAATATGTATGTTCTACACTGTTGTGATTTGTGCAACGGAGCACCGATCCACCTCGAAAGACACTCACTGTTTTGTTACGTTGTGAAAGGAACTTCACCCCAGGAGGTGGGTCTCCCAAAACAAACCAGCGACACCGAGGATTCAGTTCGAATGGCGTTGCCACTCCTACAAAATAGCAGGCCCACTTAGGGTCGACGGGAGGTATCGACCAATTGAACGTGCATCACTGTCAGATCCACACATAATGCATTATTATATTTTTACAGTCTTGTTGAAACTCCAAGCCAGATGGGAACAATGCATGCGTTAGAACAATGGACATGTAAAGCAGGTGTACTGCGTGCTTGCTACAATTAGCCACTCCTGATATAATAATGACAGCAAGCATTCACAGGTCCCAGTCAATGAAATATACAGTTATCCAAACCTTTAAATATGACATGATGGGATATTGTGAGCACATCATAACACGAGTGTTTCATGGGGATGTCACTCCACCCCGGGGACGACCCTGGATTTGAACATGTCTGTCCATGCACCGGACTTGAACGACAAGGACTTCCAAGACCAAGTAGTACCTAACTACCTAATCCCCGGTCTCCGTGGGTATCGCACGGGGGGCTTGGAATTGGCATACAGGGGGCAGCCCAGAGTTGGCTGAAGAACCAATTAACAATCAAAAATCAAAATCTAACAAGACCTATCAGGGTTTGCATCGTACTCAGGAGCGTGGTTAAGTAATTAGATTACCCATGCTTTCACCGCTCGCAGACGGTGAGCAGCCTGAAGGCTGATGGGCCATGTAGCCAATTCATCCATCCATGATTCCATCCATCCATCCAGTCCAACAACAACGATCAGCTTAAGGAAGCCGAAGGAAAACATGACTCAATTTCATTTCTTCTTGGTGGCCACCAGCACGCCCATGAGGCCGAACCCCACTTTGTAATGCTTAGCCTGGGCAAAGCCAGCTTCAAATGCAAGCTGCTCCTGCTGTACTCCTACACATGTGAGAAAGATAAACAGCATCTGAGCATCTTTGTTTTTACCTTGAGCTGCGTGCAGCTGTTTCTAGGTAGCTACCAGCACCAGATGTTGGGCTGAGCACAAAGCTGTCAGCCCCAGTGTTACTTTCAGTGTCGGCGTCAGAGATGATGATTACAATTATCATGACTATGATCACATTTTCCTGGTGCCCTAATGAACTCCATATGTGCCCGCGGCTTGACAAAGTCAAGGGATACTTATGAACATCAAGAAACCTTCATGTGCCAATCTGTCTGGTGAAAAGTTTCCTCGGTTAGCCAAGTCCGTAAATCTCAGTGTCAGTGTCAGCACCAGTGTCACTGTCGTCCCCAGCGTCAGGAATGCTCCTTAGCTTTTTGTTTGTGCGTTTGTGTGTGTATGTGCTATGAAAGGAATTTCACCCCAGGAGGTGGGTCTCACGACACAAACCAACGGCACCGAGGATTCAGTTCGAATGGTGTTACCACTCCTACAAAAGGAGGCGCATTTAGCTAAGTGTATAGGCTTCAACAAGAGTTCAGCGAGATAAATAAAAAACAAGACAAATCAGCATGGATACGGGCTTGCTATCTAGGTCCTTCAAACTACATGATACTCACTGGCAAAGGGAATGCTAGTTAGCAACATCTCTGGTTCTATACATTTTCGAGGTCATGCAGGAACAGACTTGGAACAAGTCAACTAGATATTGTCAGCTTTTTAATAAATCATGGATCAGAACACTACTGAACTTTAGAAAGTCCATGGTTTGAGATATATGTATATTTTAGAGACCACTGCACAGATGTTGAAACCTTATTATGTAGTTGAGCAGGCATATACTGTGCAAGCTATTTGAGTGTTGGAGAGATTGGAGGATAGAAACATTTGATGAATCACATTAGAAAGTGTGATGGACACAAAGTTATATCATATCAACAGTACTTCTTCATCTCAGGCCCTCCGTTGTGCTCTTACAATTTGTAGGGGATCAGGTCAACAAGTAGTCCACTCATATGAATGATGAAATATAACTTTACTTATACCGGTACTTACTTAAAGTACTTCAATAAAAATAAAAATGTACGGTATATCTGTGTATATGTATAAAAAATATACATACATACATATATATATATACCGGAATCCTGCCGGAATAAAAAAAACTAAAGATTTATGGTTGAGGGATTAGCCTATCAAAACCGTTTGTCCGTCCGTGTGTCCCAAACTACGTTTTCAGATTTCACTTCAAATCACAAAAAACGGAACATTCTATACCGTATAATAATCATAAGACTTATTTACACCCGACAGATTCTCACGAGGGCACATATGAGCATCGCAATTCAAGAAAGGGAGGTAAGGTTTTTTGTGTGTGTCAACAGATACAATTTTAGGGTACAATTGTTCAAAATTCATTTTTGTACCATCCAAACATGTGCGCATCCATAGGTTTGGGAGCAGAATTGTTCTCACAAATTCGAGGTGAAAACATGTCAGCATCCAAATCGACAAAACATTCCCCTTGGGATCTTTGGCTATTATTAGCACAGGGACCTCACCCTCCCAGGCCGGTACGTGGGGTGGGCAGGGGCAAGATAAGCCAACAGCCGTTGGCCAAAGATAGTGAAAAATGAATCCAAAGGTCACGGGTTCGAATCTCTATCGGACCATAATTATACTTTTTCAAAAAATCTCAATTACATCAAGTAACCGTCAAATCATATTTGTACATGAATTACATGACCAAACATGCAGGATCAAACCTACAGCGTCGTGGGTACTTTTTACCCGTTTGAATGCATCTATATCAACCTAGGAAGTCTACATATTATCATCACCTTCCTCCACGGCCATCTGCTACATGGTTTGTGCCAGGGGAGTTGACCCCTGATACAAGCCATGACGCAGACACCCGTGATGGATACTGACGTCAGGGTAAGCTTAATGTCCTTCTATGACTTTAACACCCACCCCTCTCATTTTTAGGCGGGTGCTCGACGCGAGGGCTCCCATGCTGTAGCGGTTGTAGATATCGCGGGTCCCCTGCGCAGCGGTAGCTTGCATCCTTAGGCCCAGTTTCTCGGCCTGATCCCCCGTCGTGGAATGGTCCTTCCTGCTTCCGGTGAGTCTGTGAACTCTACGTACTAGGGCGTGGAGTATGTCCGTAGGGACCTCTCCATAGCCTCTGCGAGCTCTTGCTCTTACACTGCTCATCCCATGTATGCAATTTCTTTGAGTTGTATCGACTATCGTGAAATTTGTCGCTTCGGATTTGGTTGTACCGATTATACAAAAGTGTGGGCTGAATGGGCCAATGCGTGAGAAGAACAAGCCGCAGATTTGCAGCTTTTCAATTGCGCAAGTCAGATGTTCTCAGCAGGATCGGAATCTGAGCTGTCCCAAGTTCTTAGTAGGTTCAATTCAGGTTGAAGCCTTCCCCCAATCCCCTCTTTCTGAAGTTAAGTGTATGGGGTAAGATGAAGGGGAGAAAGTGTGTGTTTGTGTTTGTGGGGGGAGAGGGGGGGAGAAAGACAGTGTGCGTCAAGGGGATGGGGATGGGGGGCAAGAAAATGTAGGAGAATGTACGGGATCATATAGGTCATGGGGGAAGTGTGTGTGTGGGGGGGGGGGGGAGGGGGGGGCACATATAGATAATTAGATTAGGGAAGGGGGCATGCGTTATTCTCTGCTGCAAAGGGGGAAATATCTTGACTGTGTGTATGAGAAGGGGGGGGGGGGGGGGGGGGGGGGGGGGGGGGGAATACAAGGGCAAACCCGCGGACAACGGCCACACGGGCTACCGTTCTAGTATATATAAAGTTGGTACAAAGTACAATGTGTATATATAAGTACCATAAGATACGTGCACAGATATTTCAGCCATCCCTGCCTGCTACCTGTTTGGAAGTCCTTATGGAGGGACTGAGGCACTTGCACTCCTCCTCAAGCTCATCGCCTCAAGTGCAATACTAATTGGGGAGAGGGTGCCTAGATCAGTGGCTCCCATGCAAATCTAAGTACACGCCTGGGCTGACTTCTATATGTGCCCGGAGTGGGTGTGGGTGCTTCACACTCATGCACCCATGCATGTAGCTTCAAATATAAACTCATACGACCATACATGTGCCTTCACACACCTGTTGGGAAGGCCTTGATGGAGGGCCTAAGCTACTCATACTCCCCTTCAAGGCCGTATACCTTGGCTGCTGGGACCACCAAGTTTGATATTAAGCCACTGCGTCGCCATTCCGTTGGTGCATGCGGCGCATGGGTTTGGTGCTGCCCCCCCCAACCCCTCAGGCTCCGCGCTTCGTGCTCCACCATGCGATGGCTATGCAACAATCCTGATAACAGGCTTGAGTAGCCCAAGTATCTACACAACCTGGCCTACAGAAATCTGAAATAAAAACACTGCTCCTACCTGTTGGGAAGGCCTTGATGGAGGGCCTGAGGTACTTGTACTCCTCCTCAAGGTTGTATACCTTTGCCGCTGGGACCACCAAGTTTGACAGGAAGAAGTCTTGCAAGGCGTCAACAGTGCTGTTGGTGGAGTTGTTGAAGTCCAAAATGGCAACAGTCTTGCCTGTATGCATTAAATATTAAATATTAAATCATAAATATAGAAAATAATAAATAGATGTCGTGAGTAAGAGTGTGCAAAGTTGTGAAGATGGAGTGGAAAGGCTTGCTTCTTTAACTTGCACTCCTACAGCTGTTTTTCACACTACTTGCACTTGTGCGCTTAACATACTATATGCACCTCCTTTCCCTGTCCTTGACCAAGCCATCATATGTGTACACCTACGGATGCATCCATCACAAAGTCACTCAGGCGGTGACGAGGACGAGGAGGCAGTTACAATGATCATACAATATCTCATATGAGATGAAGCGATGTTATCACGATCATATAATATCTCATATGAGATATAGCAATGTTTCACGATCATATAATATCTCATATGAGATGAAGCGATGTTATCACAATCATATACTATCTCATATGCGATATGGCGATGTTATCACGATCATGTAATATCTCATATGAGATATAGCAATGTTTCACGATCATATAATATCTCATATGAGATGAAGCGATGTTATCACGATCATATACTATCTCATATGCGATATAGCGATGTTATCACGATCATATAATATCTCATATGAGATATAGCAATGTTTCACGATCATATAATATCTCATATGAGATGAAGCGATGTTATCACGATCATATACTATCTCATATGCGATATAGCGATGTTATCACGATCATATAATATCTCATATGAGATATAGCAATGTTTCACGATCATATAATATCTCATATGAGATGAAGCGATGTTATCCTGATCATATAATATCTCATACGGGATAAAGCGATGTGATATCATAGGAGACATAATATGAGTGATATAAGACATGATCTCTTATATTGTTTATTTTACATGATGTCTTACTTTATGTCTTGATTTTTCAAGGTTGAGCAAGTTACTTTAGCCTGAGTTGGCTAGCCCTGGACCGTAACATGCATTTGAAGAGGCAGAAAAACCGCGGTGAGCAGGGCAAATGAGCCTAACTAAGCAGAGTGGTTCCCGAGGTGCTTGTGCAGGTATGACCTTGCCTAACTTGCCTCCTCTGCAAATGGACTGTAACATATATTTGAGCAGGTAGAACAATACATGGTGAGCAGTGAAGCTTGAGCCTAAAACATATGAGTGATTCCTGGAGTGTGCTCCCGTTGATAAGACCTTTCCTAGTGGTCTGCTGCCCATGGTGTACCGGCTCACACAGCAGACAACAGTCTTCTCATGGAATATAACATACACAAGTACACAGACGTATTACATTTTAGTACACACACATCTCATAATTCATTGTCGACATTTCACCTGGCTTCAAAACTCTATGAAGCTCCTGCAACGCCTTGGGGATGCTGGACACATTTCTGAGTCCATATCCCATAGTGGCGGCATCAAAGCTGTCGGCCTCGTACGGCAGCTCCATGGCATCGCCTTGCACCCACCTGCATTTTATTAGAGGAAGGCTAAGTCAGTTAATATTAGTGAATGTTGGTTAACATAAGACGGACGAGCGGTCTCACCAGATTTTTGAATTTATTTTTCAAACTTATTTAAGTGTGACACTAAATACTAATTAGTAAACATCACTTTTTCATACACTTATATTAGTTCCCTACATATAATTGTAGAATTAAATTATCACTGTAGCACGACCTCAGGGCTCCTGTTGGTAATACGATCGTTTGGGGCTCAGTTCATCAGTGCCTTTTCCATTTCAGCCCCTCCTGATATCATGGTTGGGCAAGTCCCTTTCGCCAATTTGGCTAACCCCAAACTATAACAACATTCACACACACACCTGCACATGAGGCACACTAGAAGCTCAACAAGACACTATTATAATTTCAGACCTTAAACTTTCAATTTGAGTTGGAACCAATCTCTGATCTGGAATCATGATCTTATTATGTTTCATATGATTCATGAGGTGTCACATGAGGTGTCAAATGAGGATTTATCGATGTGATACATAATGCAGAATGGCAGTACTTTCATACCATTATAACATTACATTTTGTTGACATAGACAAGCCATAGTTGACCCAATACAAGCCCGCTCGACAACATCCAGGGTGGGTGGGTGGGTGGGGGTCTTCCAACCATCCATGTAGTCATGCTCCCATCATATTCATGATCTCAAATGTTGAAATGTGCGACAAGGATCCCCTCCTCCAGTCTAGAGCAATCATGTCAATGCTAAATGAGCTATTCTGCGAGCCTCCTCGTGCATGATAGGTGGTAAAACAAGTGCTCATGGATGTGGGCGCTGAATATGTTACACACCACAGTTGTGTTTGGGGGGGAGAAAGGGTGGGTAAGTGATTGAGGGTGGGTGAGTAAGTGTGATGGAACATCGTTTTTCAGTTGTATAATGTTTAAAGCAATTTACTTTTTGAACCACCTCCCTGGGGGTAACCTATAACAGGTTGAGGCGATGGTGATACTTCAGATTCAAAATCAAGTTTTTATTTATAAAATTAAAGTAGCAAAAATACTCGATTTTGTTGGTTCGGCTTGAAAAACTGTTTGTTTTGAAATCCAAAGATACTTTGTTGAAGGACAAACTATAGGGCAACAATGTTTTTGCACTCCAGGTTAGGATCAGCAGCAAATTGCCATCTCTTATCGTGACTTCTTATTGGACTTTTCTGACAAGCCCCTGGATTCTGTGGAGCGGCCTCATCTTGGGTCAACAGTGGCCTGTCCATGACAATGTAATGTAATGTAACGCAAGTCAATGTAATGTAATGCAGTGTAATGTAATCCAATGAGACGTGATGTTATGCGATGTGATGTAACGTGATGAAATATGATGTGCTGTGCTGTAATGTAATGTGCTGTAATGTCATGCAGTATGTACTCACTCCATTGGAGTGCTGTAGTCACTGAGCCCAGGGAGAGCTTGCTGCGCAGCTCGGCGGTCCGCATCAACGAGCATATCTGCTGCAAAGTCTAATCCAATGACCTGCACATCAGTGTTTTGTATTTCAGATTCCTGCGGTCCAGGTTGAGTAGGCCCTTGTAGCCACACTTGCAATCAACCACAATCCACCTTATTTATTTTTATGTGAGAGCGCACTCACCTCCCCTCTTCTGCCCACTACCTTGGCCAGCAAGAAAGCAAGGTCCCCGCTGCCGCAGCACACATCAAGGACCTTGTTGCCAGGCCTGGCCTTACTCAAAGTCACAGTCTTTCGCTTCCAAACCCAGTGCTGACCCAAACTGAGGGCGTTATTCAGCTGCATGGAGATGGGAGGTGACGCAGGGTACAGGTAAGACAAAACTATTCTGCTGCAGGGAGGTGGGAGGTGACGCAGGGTACAGGTAAGACAAAACTATTCTGATGCAGGGAGGTGGTAGGTGACGCAGGGTACAGGTAAGACAAAACTATTCTGCTGCAGGGAGGTAAGAGGTGACGCAGGGTACAGGTAAGACAAAACTATTCTGCTGCAGGGAGGTGGGAGGTGACGCAGGGTACAGGTAAGACAAAACTATTCTGATGCAGGGAGGTGGTAGGTGACGCAGGTACAGTACACTATTCTGATGCAGGGAGGTGGTAGGTGACGCAGGGTACAGGTAAGACAAAACTATTCTGCTGCAGGGAGGTGGGAGGTGACGCAGGGTACAGGTAAGAACAAAACATTCTGCTGCAGGGAGGTGGGAGGTGGTGCAGGGGACAGGTAAGAAAAAAATATACCGTTTCCATGAAAAAGCTGTGTGGTGGCAGTTGGCTTCTATGCTTCTATGCCAGCAGTCTCCCCCCCCCCCCCCCCCCTCCCAATCCCCCATCCCAAACTTTCATCATCCTGGATGCGATGAATCTCAGGGCACAGGCTGAGACCACTCAAGATGGCATTTTAAAAAGCATATGTCACAAAATCGTATGGAACTAGAATAAACCATAAAAGACACTCGAGAATGAAACGCTGTTTTCACACATCCCAACCCATCACCATGCTTTTTACGAGCCCCATGTGTCATATACCTCTGTGTGCATGGCTGCTGCATCTTGACTCATCACCATGCTTGATACACGCCTCATGTGCCCAACACCCATGCATGCCCTGCTGCAGCTTCCCTTAACCATGTTTGGTACGGGCCTCATAAGCCCAACACCCGTCCTGCTGCCTCTATTGCCTAGGGCAGCTCCTCCTCTGATTATGTGCGTGTGAATGTGCACATGTGAGCTTGAAGGTGGTGGAACACTTTAAGAGGGCCATGTGTTAACAACACCTTATGGGCTCCGATGGTGTGCGATTGTACACGTATGAGCCTCTCGGTGGTGTAAGCAATACGCACTAAATGGTGTCTACGAACCTTGCTACTGACATAGAAACAAACACACGCACACAGATGGTGCCCATCTCGCGTTACGGTAGTGCCCATCTCGCACCTCATCGTATCTAGAGGCAATGTTGTTGAAGATACGCTGTCGGGATTCTCCCTCCATGCCGGGTGTGAACGCTGTGCTGGGACCTGGCTCGTCAGAAACCGCCTGGGTAGGGGAAACGCGGAGGGGCGCGGGCATGCGTAAACTGAACGGCTGAACGCTGCGAGTCCGCCATGGTGATTGCTTTACTGAACCGTTGGTAGCAGCCTGGATGCGCACACTCATGGTCGCTGATTGAAACACAGGAATGAGTCAACACGCGCAACAAAATGTATTGGTTGGATTGTCCGCAGTGTGCGTGTATGGCTTGTATGCCGCCTAATCGTGTATGGGAAGATTGAAAAGTAGGATGCGGATCTGTAGCTTACAGTTACATGTAGCTGAACGCCTGGTGTACGCCCTGCGCCCTCTGTTGTTGGGGGTCTTCAAACCTCGCTTCAACCCGCTTCAACCGTGCTGCCTTCTAATAATCCCTTGATCCACTTGTCTACTCTGGCAGGCGAGCGGCGGTAGCCCACCCTTGGGCTGGGTGGTCCCTGATTAACTAGGACTGGCCTTGACCTCGTGACTTCATTCATTTTAAAGACTGCATTTGCGTCCTGAACAGGGGACCACCTGCATGTTAACTCTTACCCCGGTAGGATGCCAGAGCAAAGGAATAAAGGATGCCATCATTTTAACTCTTACCCCGGGGTGATGGACTGGTACTTTTGGCCTCAATCTGACTGCTACTTGGCCTCAATCCGACCTATCATGTACTGTCTTACAAGCTACAGTTCTGCCACACTCAGAAGGTTTTGTAAAAAACGAATTAAATACAATTATCATGCCAGCGAAATCACGAAATGGGGTGGAAACGTGTCCCGGGAAAACTTGTCTCTAGACCGCGGTGCTGATGCTCAAAACGATAAAGCTGAATACATTTTTGCTACAGGACGTTGGGAAGGCCATGCTCTTAACAGATAGCCAAACTGTTTCTCAGCAAGTTCAATTGAGTTGTAGTACGGTGGACAATTGCCAACTCACATAGGCCTCACATTGAGGGGATGTCCACTATACTCCGCGAGCTCCTGCTGTCCCGAGCGTCCACCCCTTTCAAATCTACGGATAGGAGGTGCAAGCCCTACTCCTGTACCAATGATCCTGCCAGATAGCGTCCTAAAGAATTTCGCATGCGACTCAAGATTTGCACCCCCCAGCCCCCCCCCCCCCCCCCCCCCCCCCCTGGAAAATTGAGGGTTGAAATTCGGTGGCCACGCCACCATTTGACCGTGGGGACAGCTGCGGAGCCCTGCAGCCGGCTAGCACTACAACAGGCTGACAGAATTCATTTGAATTCATGGAATTCCCGGAAGTCTATTGAGCTTTGCCAAGCAATGTGCCGTCTTCCTTGTAGCAGCTGAGCACTCTGTAATCATCTTAAATGGCGCGACCGACGATGGTGCGGCTTTTGGAAACATGCGCATGCCTCCTACCAATACGCGAGAAAAAAACGCTGGCCTCGGAAATGTACCACTGCCTCGAGAGTGTAAAACACACGCTCCATCTTCCCCACTTGCAGGGCAATTGGGGGCTTCTTTCCTCCATTTCCGGCCTATCGGGAATTCCTGGAGCTTTGAAGAATACGTTGGAGAAGACCCTCGAGCTGTTGCCCACTGCAGAAGACGCATACAGCCTCTTGTTTGCTCGCGGGCGCAAGCAAGAGCGGTCTCTTTTGTCTCAAGAGGTAATTTGCGCAGTCAACGTCGAAACCGACCCCCCCGACTGCCAAGCCTCCCAAGGCCTGCTCGACTTCAAGCCAGCACTCCATCCAACTCCAAGGCCAAACTTTCACAACCTTTTCAACCACAGTAGAGGATGAACTTGCAGGACCTGCAATATCACCACTGTGACAACTCTGCTCCTGATCTTATCATCAGCCATGCACATGATCACTAGGGCTCTGTTTTGAGGCACAGAACAGAATGGTAATATTCTTGCCCATTTCCACTGTCTCTGTACCTAACCTAGTTAGGTACTTAAAGCACCGACAGGCGGCCAAATTGGTTCCTCCACCTCGACAATTGCTAGTTCAAACATCAAAAGCAACGGCAGCAGACACACAGGCACACAACACTATGAAATCTGCCACCAATTCTTCCCACCACCTGCCAACTCACCACCTGCTAACACAACAACAATCCCCACCTATGCTGACCACAAGCATATTCTTGCTTTGTCACTGTCATCCCCTAGCATTCTTTGGAACCCCCTGTACTTCCTTCTGTTGAACCCTTGCACCCTTTATTCCTCCTAGGAGCTGCAGGAAGATGAGCCAGTAGCCAAGCGAATCAAGTCGCAGTATGGAACAGACTGCTCAGACATGTTCAGAAGAGTACCAGAAGTAATGGAACGAATAGTGCCGGATCCAGAGCCGCCTTTTCTGCCGCCTACTCCTACCCAACTCCCATGTGGCTCCCCTCCGGCCCCTAACTCTAATCACCACCAACAGCACCTTGCTGGGGCTAATTCCCATGAGCATCAGCACTACACGCTCTCGCCACCGAAGGCGCAAAGACCTGAAGCCATTCTAACGTTTGGAAGTGTTATGTACATGAGCACCACCAGTGGAGGCTCGCCCAAAATACAGGGCACGGAGCAGGAGAATCAACCTGTCGTTGGCTTGTACACATATCAAAACGTGCGGCCGTATCAAGAGGTGTGTATCTGTATTTTTAGGGGGGGTAGGGTGGGGTGGGGTCTGCCCAGCAAAATCTTCCAGGCTTAAATATGGGCTATCCATTGATGCTCTCATTCCACCCGGTGTCCACCCACTCTCTGGTGATAGCAAACACTAAGTCTGTAGGCTGGTGCATGACCCGAATTGTGACTCTGATGAGTTTAAAAGAAGCATACCATGTGATCACCAGTTTTATCAGAGTGACGTGCTGTGGGACTCTTGATGTGATGCGATTGGTATACAGTTTTTCAGCAAGAGTGATGCCACAGTGGCATACCACATGAGGCAATGAATATGAGCCAGGTGGTGGCAGGGACCATGCGGCAATGCTTATGGGCTTGAGGCAATGACCATGAAGTATGAGTAGGATTGGGCTGACATATAAACGTATAATATACGTTTATACGTTTAAATACGCCGTATAGTTTTTCTCAAATCGACCTAATACACGTCGTATACAAGACGTATAGTCTGTACTTCAAGAAGTACAGCACACGTCCCGGCACTTCACTTTCTTGGTTTTCATTATATTTTTGATTTAGATAGCTCATTGGAAAGCTTTTGACCTCCTCTATCACAATATGCAATTAAATTCACCATTCACACACATTATTTTATAAACGTTTGGCCTAATGGTTGATCTAGATAACCAGGATGGCACACATATCAGAGCGCCACCTTGCCTTCCGTTCCACAAGCTGTGCTCCTACGTGGACTTGAAGGATTGATGGTGCAAGCCTAGTGCAATTATAACATGGACAAAATTGCAAAACCGTTATGTACTTATATTATTATACACTCATATAGTTATATAACAGACCAACTGGCATTTAATGGCTCCCTTAGATTGGCATCGCGCTTCTTGGTCGACGCGCTTTCTGGTCGTGATTTCTTTTCTGAGATTTGGACAACCTAAACTTGCCAGATTATTTTTCTGAGAGTTGATATGTGGTGCCAATAAAATTAGCTTCGCGGCAATAACTTTAAAACCATGTAAAAGTATTTTCTCAAGAAGTGCCTACTTTTCATATACGTTTTTATACGTTTACATGTATATGTTTATACGGCTTATAAAATAAAAATATGCTTCCCAACCCTAAGTATGAGGCAGGGACCATGAGGCAGTGAATATGAGCCAGGTGGTGGCAGCAGATTTTGAACACCCTCTTCCACTGCTTCATTTGTATGAGCAACTTGAATGGCGTCTGAATCATTTAAAGGATACGATAAGTAAGTTCTTTATTTTTTACAGCACATGCACGTGAGCTTCGATGTCTAATTATTTGGGACCGGTATATCATATGATGTTGGCCAAAGGCGAGTATGGTATCATATGATATCACACAAATTGCATCATATGATATTGTATATAAATGGAAACCTTAGCCTAGTCAGGCTGCGGGCATCATATCATATCGTATAATTTCATATTGCCGTTCCCTAAAGTAAATGCTGTGATTTTTACTGCACTTGCATGTGAGCTTCAATGTCTTATCCTTCATTTGGCCCATGCGCTTTGCAGGACCGAGCCTCAAGCCTAACTCGCGATGGAGTGACGTGTTTAGCCATCAACGATGGCCATGCTGGCAGCAAAACAGCATCGTTCCTACAGGTCTGTTGTGTCTCATGATATTGCTAGTCCTGTCTTCATTGGTTGTATGACCGTCTTTTACCGCTCTTATCATGCTATTCTACCAGTCTTATTACGGTATTCCACCAGTCTGAAATTGGTGAAGTTGGTGACGATGGTTATACTGTCCTGTTGCTCTGCTGGACTCAACATTTGTATTTTGTCATTCTTACGTTGGGATTCTAACCTGTCTACCTGTTTTCAACTCAAGCAGCCAGCTACATAAGAGTAGCTCTCCCCACTAGTGGGTGTTTTCCAGCTTTCTGTAGATCCAGTGGTGTAGCAAAAGTTGCGACGCAAGCCTGCTTTTAAGATTGTGGCGTGTGGTATAGGGCGAAGCTCGGGGGATAGTGGGTGCACTGGGGTTGCACCGAGTCATTTAATTTGCGATGCGTTGCACACAAAAACTGCTCTCTCCACTCACTCCGCTTAACCTGTTCGCCTCTACCCATACTTGTGTACTTGCAGAGGCACTTGTTAAAAAATATCAGCGGGTCACTTGGGCCCCAGGGGCTAGCACTACCTGGCATCGAGCTAAGCCGCTCATTGTCCACCATCTTCCAACAAACCAACAACCAGCTTCGTCGTATGAACTATACATGTGGCTCCACAGCCACCACGGTAATGATGGATGGCAGGCAATTGGTGTGTGCCAACTGCGGTGACTCTCCTGCATTCGTCCTGACCAAATCAAGTGAGTGGGCTAGCTAGGGTGGGAATTGGTGGTTAGCCCCAGCGCAAGCAAGTAAGCTGGCCCCCTTAACCTCACGTCATAAAGGGCCACGTTTCTTTATTTTATCTGGGGTGGGCACTCGTATGTTGACTGATCACTCCTCTTTGGGCAGCACCCCGCGATTGGTGTGCGCCAACTTCGGTGACTATCCTGTATTCGTCCTGACAAAGTCAAGTTAGTGCTGTAGCTTGGGTATGAGGCATTCAAATGTTGGATCAAGTGGTCAGTTGTCTTGGGAAGCACCCTTCTCATCTGCCAGTCAATGGGAGAGCAGGACACATGAGAATGTGAATCCCCCTTGAGTTTGCCTAGCTGCGGCCATGTTTGCAGTTTAGTAGGGTGCCAGGATAATGTGCCCACCAGCATCATACAAGTCATCAGCCATGAGCTGGAATCAAAACCACAACCTACAAGTGCAGCTTGCAAGACATCTGCCTCATAACTCCTCCTGGCCCCATGGAGTGTGAGCATCCAAACACAAGTAGGGAACGGCAATATGACATCATGTGATGCGGGCAGTCTGACTAGGCTAAAGGTACCCTTTATGTATAATATCATATGATGCAAATTGTATGATATCATACTCGCCTTTGGTCAACATCATATAGTATGCCGGTCCCTAAGCGCAAGGCTTGACCTCATGCATCACCGCATACCTATTCATCGCATATTTTTAACCACATTATTTTCATGCACCACAACATTATTTTCCATTGCAGGGGATATCTACCTCATCTCAGAAGATCACGCCCCAAGCTGTATTTCAGAGCGGCGGCGGATTGAAAGCGCTGGGGGTCGAATTTCAACCTTGAGCTGGTGGGTCCTCCGACTTGATTCATGGCCACCACCACTACATTGATGGCCACCACCACCATAAAAACACACACACACACACCACACATACACACCACACACCACACATACATGGAACTTGATCAAGTGCTCCCTGTATTCAGTTTCTAATATCCATACCTGACATCTTGTGCACCATAGATCCATCCACACCCATCCATCCACAGATCCATCTATCCACACCCACCCATGCACATCCATTCACCCACACCCACGTGCATCCATCCATCCATACACTCCCATACACACATCCATCCATCCACACCCATACACACATCCAACTATCCACACCCATTCACACATCCAACCATCCACACCCATACACTCATCCATCCACACACATCCATACACACCCATCTATCCACACCCATGCGCATCCATCCATCAATCCACACCCTTCCATCCACACACATGCGCATCCATCCATCAATCCACACCCTTCCATCCACACACATGCGCATCCATCCATCAATCCACACCCTTCCATCCACACACATGCGCATCCATCCAGCAATCCACACCCATCCATCCACATCCATCCATCTATCCACACCCATCCATCCATCCACACACATCCACACACCCATCCATCCACACACCCATATACCACAAGTCCATCCGTCCACACCCATCCAGTCATCCATCCATCCACACATTCATTCACACCCTTACATGCAGCATGCATCCTTACATTTACACCACCTTTCTGAACCCTTGCCTTCTTCCATTCTTTCATCATGCAATACTGTCAGATATACAGTCAGACAGACATATTCATTCACCTATCCATGCAATGCACCTACGACCTGTCCACACCCACTCCCTCCATGTGGCCCTTATCTACCTAAACCCTTAACCCTAAACAAGCTCACACCACGCTCGTATCTCCTTGCAGGGGAGGGCAAATGGAACGTGTGGTCAGCAAGGACAGCCTTGCAGGTCTAGCAATGACCCGGGCGTTTGGTGACTACAAATTCACTGGGGTAAGATGCACTCATGTGTATTTTACAGTCTAGCCAGTTAAGGCGTGGCCAAGCAGGCTAAATAGACTTGCCCAGCTTCAATATTGGGAAGGGCTGTATACGAAACACGCACCGGTGAACTGAACCCCAACATTTTGTAAACGACATGAGCCCGGAGTTCGTTCTATGCAGATGGTGTATCTCCAATGTATGAACTGGTTTGCATGCGTGCTCACGTGTCTGCCGCGTATCCTATCATGTTAAAGGGTTCTCGGGGTAAGATGCACTCCTGTTTTTTGGTGGAGCCCCCCCTTCTGGAGGGCGTGATCCCCAGATACACCACGTTGTATTTTTTTTGACCGCAAGAAACAAGAAAGCCTGTCCTGTCGTAAACCCTGGCTTCCGACCGCTGTACTCGATTCCGATTCCACCTGTCGCTCCGATAGCCAACACTCTCCGCCGATTGACCGCTTGGCTTGCGACGTGCCTAGGACTTTTCACTGTGTTTTCTCTCATGTCTTACTTGCGTTTTCACTCATGTTTTCACTGTGTTTTCTTGCATGGCTTACATGTGTTTTCACTGTGTTTTATCTCATGCCTAACCTGTGTTTTCACTCATGGTTTCAATTTGTGTTTCGCTCATGCCTTACATGCGTGACTCGTGTATAGAATGCAGCATGCAGACCAGGGGGGCAGGGTGTGATAGTTAATTACCTAGCAACCATGTTAGCTCTATCTCCTATACTCAACCAAGGTGTCCCTCGGTAGTGAAGAGAGAGATAGAGGTAACTAAGTTGGTTGGTGATTAACCTTTACACTGGGTCAGGCTGGCTCAGGTACTGAGAAAGTGTAAATGGGCAAGAACATTCCCATTATGATCTATGACTCAAAGCAGATCCCTAGCGAACAGTGCCTGGTTGGTGATCAGATCAGGCGTAGAGGTGTCACAGTGGTGATATTGCAGGTCCTGCTAGTTTCCTGCAAGTTCTTGCACCTAGCTGGAAAGCTGATGATATGTGATGTGGTGGCGCAGGTGATCTGCGATCCTTTTGTTTGCATAATGGAGGACATGACGGAGGCACAATACGTTGTGGTGGCGTCAGACGGTCTCACAGAGTCGTGGAGCATAGAGGGTGCTGCCCACTACATCTGGCAGTTAGTTGATGAAAACCTCAGCTGCGCGGAGATCGCCAAGAAGGCGACAGAGAGGTGAGTGGGGAAAGAAAATGCAAGGAACTCCACTGAGGCTCCTATTAGGGTTGTCCAAGGGTACTTAAAGCTTCTACATTTTGAATCTGCTGTTTTCAAAATCTGTGTTTCGTGAGCAAAATCTACGTCAAACTTGGTCCAGGTCCCCACGTGTATGTAGCTATGTGGTCTTCTCTGCCGATAGATCAGAAATCCCTGACTCCACATCCATGCTTTGAACACGCTCTAACACCACCACTTCATTTAGTTTCCTTTTCCTTGTCATATATGGGTCAGAGCTACAAATATATATGTGAGCAGAACGTTTGTCCAAACCTCCCCAACCCCCTTGTAGAGCCATCCAAATGGGGTCTGGAGGCAACTGACTGTCATGGTTGCGGAGTTCTCTGAGTACCAACCCCATTTCATGCAATAATCTGAACAACGTCGCTTTATGCAATAAGAAACCAATTTAACTCACCCTCCTCAACCCCCTTGTAGAGCCATCCAAATGGGGTCACGAGTCAACTGGCCATCATTGTTGCCGTTACACTTGGTATCAACGCCATTTAATGTCACTATCTGAACAAAGCCACTGTGCAACAAGCAAACAATTGAACCCACCATCCTCAAACCCACCCACCGTATACCCACCCTCCTTAAACCCACCATCCTTAAACCCACCATCCTCAAACCCGCCCACCGTATACCCACCCTTCTTAAACCCACCATCCTCAAACCCACCCATCGTATACCCACCCTCCTTAAACCCACCATCCTCAAACCCACCATCCTCAAACCCACCCTCCTTACAGGGCCATCCAAATGGGGTCCAGAGATAACGTGACCATCTTGGTGGCCGAGGTCACTGACTACATCCAGAGAGTGCAGGACCTGGACCAGACCGGCTGCGCTGTTCAAGTAGGGGTCGCACCCAAGCAGAAAGATGCAGCAACAGGGAAGGCCGCTGACATGGACAGCTGCATAGTGGACATCATGGAGTGCAACGAAGTCGTCCCTTCTACCTTTAGGACTACATCACAGGAGCCCCCTATTCCCACTCCTCGAGTTGCTGACCTCCCTCTCCCAGATTCATCCCCCTCAGCAAGAATCGCTGCTTTTGTATTCTAATCCTATGCCCCGCCCTTTGTGCTGGGGCTGTTGGTGTCCCTTGTTGCTCTGGTGCTGTTGATGTAGATCCAGTGCTTGCCCCCAGCTCGTCCTGGCATTGGTGATCAGGTTTTTAAGTTGGTTCTCGTTATAGTCTTGTTCCCAGCCTTTTGTGCTAGTAGGGGTGGTCATGTTGGTATGCATAGATTTGTTTGGCTTCTCACCACCTGCCCACATTATGGTTGCCTGGCCTGGCTTCTAAACACTAGCCATAAACAGGAAAGAAGCAAGGAAGCTTACATAGGTTGGAAAGAGGGCAGGGCCAATAAATGAGTATATATACCGGCAGCCCGGGAACAACCAACCAATAAATAAATGTGACTCATGGCACACCGCATTCCAGGTCCCCCAGTGCGATACTTACCTTTGGGTTGGTCGCTGTGCTGGACCTTTGGGATCGGATTATTACATGGTTCTCAGCCAACTCTGGGCCGCTCACCGTCTTCCAATTCCAAGTGCGATACTCATGGAAAGCAGGGAGTATGCTAAGCGGAGTAGACAGTTTAAAGACTTGTCCAGGTCCATGTAGGACCTTAGGCGTGTTTTGTTTATATTCATGTGGTGGATTCAAAGCCAGCGGTGTTTTTGTGTGATGGGGGCGAGGAATTCTGTTATTCACCTTTGCCCAAAATGTTGCCAGCCAGTTGAACTACAATGGCGTGATGCTGTGTTATTTTGTGTGGATGGGTGGTGGGGATAACCAGAAGTTTATTTCCGGGCTGTGAGTACTACTTGCGGGCTCCTGGCTGGGTCCAAGAGGGACCTGCCGACCTTGAGGTGATAGCGCCGTACTGATTTCTGTCCTGGTCCCCAAGTGTGTCCCCTCCTCTTTGTCATAGAACTCATGCCCGTTACCGTTTGCCGCATCTTCAGATTGGACTTGTGGGCGCTATCTGTTCTAGGGGTTGTGTAGGCCGCTTGAGCCTTCTTAGGTTGACATGGGTAAAACATGGCTTCAGCCATATCTGTAAACTATCAAGTTGCTAAAAAAGTTACTGGTTAGGGAATTTTGCTAACATCACCCTCTTGACCGAACACCACCACATAGTCAATATGATGCGGTAATTGACGCGGTAACAGCCAACAACATGCCTTGATGCTTAGGCTTCGGCCAGAGTTGGATTGGAATGACTGTTCAAATGCAGAAATACGGTACCTGATGGGCACTAGTCTCAATTTCGGTGGTGGATGCTTAGCTTATAGACCCTTGGTAGAAAATGTCTGCTTCTTTACATTGTAAATAGCTCATAAATATAATTATGTGATACGGTATACGGCGATTTCATAAGCAGCCCGGACATCATTTCCATGGTAATTCATTATACTGACGAAGACAATGAGCAGCAAAAAATGCTGGGTGGAGCCATGTAACCAAGATCAAATTCAAGCAGCCCAAACAAACCGCACAAGCTGTGTACATTTTTTGGCATGTGGTGGAACGCGCCTCTAAACATCATACTCGGTGGACATTAACGCAGCTTAACAGCAATTCGGGGGATGAATTGGGCTCAAGGGTTTGACTTCGTACTTGGCCAGATCTACCAGAATTATCAGATTTCAGGCAAAAATTTAGAAACTAAGTCCGAAGCTCGATTTTCGGAACCGCAATACCCAAATCATTCCCTGACTTGCTACAAGGCCACATGTAGTATAATGCTCCCCACGAGGAAGGCTGCGAGGCACCTAGCGAGCAGCCACTTAGAGTGATGGCCTACTCTTGATACTCGTTCAACCCTTCCTCCCCTCACAGTGTCTACAGCCTACAGCTACCTCGATCCTTCAGTCTTGTGCTACCAAGGATTATTGAATACTTAAACCTTCTACCCCCCCCCCCCCCCTTTCCTATGCTATGGCTAGAAGTCCAGATCTCAGAGCTCATCTTTCTTGACCTCCTCATCCTCATCCAGGTCCACCAAGTCGTCGGGGTGTGGGGGAACGAACACCTCGGGCTCAACCTCCACATACTCCTCACCGCGAGCAGCAGCCTCTGCTTGTGCCTTCATAATGCGAGCGGCCTGCTCAGCCTCAAACTCCTCCCTCAGCTTTTGGCTAGCATGTGCCTTGCCACCAGTAGGGTCATAGCCGGCACCGCCGCGCTGGGCAGTGGCCTGCTGGAACAGGGGTTGTGAAGCTCCCGCGCCAGATGCCTCTGCAAAAGGCAAGCAGGGTGAACGTAAGTGAAGTGGATATAAGTGAGTTGAAGGTAAGTATAAGCGCATACTAAGAAAATTACGTCTAATTATCTAAAGAGCACTCGACCCCAGGTCCTCTGTAAATTGCTACAAGGATACATGGGCAAATGATTAGATGGGAGGCTGCACAAGCAGGCAAAGGGTTGTGATCAGGGTTGTTCTGAACGCTGCTTCTTGCGTTTAAGACGCAACGTGAGGAGGGTCGGTTGCGTTGCAGACACAGATTTGGGAGGGTCTGCTGCATCTCGGAGGGACTATGATATGCAATTGTGAAAAGACTGCGAGCCAGATGCAATTGATGCTGGGTTTCGTCTTCATGCATCATCATGGTTGTTACTTATGCAACAGGAACTGTGGGGACAGGACATAGCTTTTCTTCCCGGCTATTGACCATCAGCTTCTAGGCGGCTTCCTTGGCTGGTTATCCTGCTAAACCTAAACAATCTCGTGCACCTGGACACTGACAGAATCAGCTCTTCAGCACTGCCAAGATCTTGGGGCTCAGCTCTGTGGCTGGCTCAAGGAGCTGCTAAGAAAAGCTGAAAAGAGCACCCCGGGAACAGGACTCACCCAGCTGGCCTGCATTCTTGCCATGTAAGTCCATGTACTCCATGAAGGAGTCGTGTGCCCTCTTTGCCTCTTCTCCAAGGTGGTCCGCGTTGGGTGAGTGGATGTAGAGCGCGTAGAACACAACACCGGACAAGGCACCCGTGAGCTAAGGGGGGATGCGATAGATGGGAGTGAACAAGTCAGTGTTTTTAATTTCAGATTTGTGTGGGCTAGGTCGAGTAGCTACTTGGGCTACTCAAGCCTGATTTTCAGGATTTTAGGATTGTTGCGTAGCCATTGCATGTCGGGGTGCAGAGCCTGGGGGGGCATTTCTGACTAGCTTAGTCAGACCTAAGCGTCGCCATGCAGCGACGGAATGGCAACACGTCGTCCTAATAAAACTGTTAGCAAGTCTGTGCAGGTTGGATGGCAGATCTGAAATGGATATTTTACATCTCTTGATTCTAAATCTCATGAGACTTTGTCTTGCATAGAATTGCAGGGCATGCGTCTAACATTATATGGGAGTAGAGAGATTAGATTGGAGCATAGATCAGATCACAGCATGGCACAGCTGCACATCGTATGGTATGGCAAAGAGACATATCCGCGAATGACAACCTTAGATTTGGCTATATATGTTAACATTTGTTAGATCTAGCTATGTATGTTAATAGTTAAACAGTTAATTGACAAACTTAAGTCGACCAGAGGACAGAATAGAGCAGCCAAGAACAGATAATCACCAGCGCCATGACTACAGGGTTACCCAGCTTTCTGTAGGTCCAGTTGTGTCGTTAAAGTTGAGAGGCAAGCCTGATTTCAGGATTGTGGCGTAGCACGGTATAGGGCGGAGCGCTAGGTCCAGAAGGGTTTGGGGGGCACCGAGTCGCTCAATTTGCAACGCGTCGCACACAACCTTCCTGTCACGGTTGTTCAAGTCCCTTTAGTCTATTTGGCCTACTCCTGGACTGTAACATGCGTACATAACAAAAAAACTGATGACCTACCAGACGTTGCTTCCACAGATTCTTTCCCTCGCCAGGTTTCTCGAATGATACGACCGGGAGAAAGGCATCCATGACGCCAACCTGCCACAGAGCAAAGCAATCAATCAGTTATCAGTAATCAATCAGTAACAGGGACATCATCAGCATGAACATGATTAGGGTTAACAATATGGTACTGGTCTCCAAGATTATCGGCAATATATCATACAATATTGTACGTAGGAGGAGTGGCTGGTCGCAACCCACACTAAACAGTAGAGAACACTGCCTCCTTCAACATTAACTTGTTCAAGGTCACCACCCCCATCACTAGCGGCACAAACTAAGTCATGCAGCCTGACACAAGGTCGGGGACGAAGGAAAGAGAGAGGAGTACACGACACAAACTCGGCAAACACAATACCGAGACAGGACAGCGGCACAGCCTGCCTACTGCCAAATTTTATAACAGGGCAGGATTTTATAAGAATGGCTCACCTCATCTGACATCATGTTTGGGAACAACCAGAAGGAGTAGCCCGTGACCACCCAGAACAAACAGTAGAGGACGTAGCGGATGGCTATGATACCAAGCAGGACCTACAGCGGGGAGGGTGTGTGTGTGTGGGTGCGTTGGGAGTTGGGTGCGTTGGGTGGTGGTGGTGGTGGTGGTGTGTGTGTGTGTGGGGGGGGTCCGTGAAAGCAGGAGGGGGGGGGTGAGGCGTGTGGTGCGTGTGTGTGGGGGGGGTGATCCGGGAAAGCAGGAGGGGGATGGGGTGAGGTGTAGGGTGTGTTGGGGGGGGGGGGGGGGGGGGGGGGGGGGGTGATCCGGGAAAGCAGGAGGATGTAGTTAGGAGTGCTGCTGACTAGAAGAGTGGGGTTATACAAGTAGCGGATGGCAATGAGACCAAGATGAGACCTATAGCAGGGAGGGGGGTGGTGGTTGGGTCGTGTGTTGGGTGTGGGGGGGGGTCGAAGTTGGGTGTGGAGGGAAAGCAGGAGGAGGTTGTTAAAGCGATGCTCACTAGAATAGTGAGGTTATGAAGGTAGCGTATGGCTATGAGACCAAGCAGGACCTACAGCGGGGAGGGGGGGACGCAGGAGGAGGTAGTAAGAGTGATGCATGAGAAGTTGCCTTTGTTTATCAATGATTGTATGAAGAGATTGGATCAAGAATATTTTGATAATAATGCTTTGATTTTAATTTATTATTTTACAGCCGAAGACAGCGGGCAGCCTTAAAGGCTGGAGCTATGTAACCAAGTTCAAGTTTAGAGTAATGTTGACTAGAAGAGTGAGGCAATAAAGGTAATGGGGGCGATGGCAGAATACATCTTAACTTCACCCCTCCTTGAACCATCACACCTGACCCTGCAGTCTCCATTTCAGCTCAGTCCCCCCCACACAGACACCCCACACACCCGCTCACTCAACCAACCTTACGCTCATACCATCCCAATGCAAGGGGGAGTCCACCATCACACCCAAACCATCCCAATGCAAGCGAGTCCACCATCACACCCAAACCATCCCAATGCAGCCAAGTCCATGAGCTCACAAGCATCCTAAGCAAGCGATCCCCCCATCACACCCAAACCATCCCAATGCAGCCAAGTCCATGACGCTCACACCATCCCAGGCAAGCTGTAGTCCACCAGCACAACCCAAAACATCCGCAATGCAGCAAGTCTATAAGCTCAATACCATCCCAATTCTCAAGCGAGTCCACCATCACAAGACAGCCCAAACCATCCGCAATTCAGCCAAGTCATGACGCTCACAAGCCACCCAATGCTCGAGTCCACATCACCCCCACAAACATCCCAATGCAGCCAAGTCTATGAAGCTCATACCATCCCAATGCAAGCGAGTCCTCCATCACACCCAAACCATCCCAATGCAGCCAAGACCATGACGCTCACAAGCCATCCCACTGCACGGGTCCACCATCACAATCAACCCAACATCCCCCATGCAGCCAAGTCTATGAAGCTCATACCATCCCAATGCAAGCGAGTCCACCATCACACCCAAACCATCCCAATGCAGCCAAGTCTATGACGCTCATACCATCCCAATGCAAGCGAGTCCACCATCACACCCAAACCATCCCAATGCAGCCAAGTCTATGACGCTCATACCATCCCAATGCAAGCGAGTCCACCATCACACCCAAACCATCCCAATGCAAGCGAGTCCACCATCACACCCAAAACATCCCAATGCAGCCAAATCTATGACGCTCACGCCATCCCAATGCAAGCGAGTCCACCATCACACCCAAACCATCCCAATGCAGCCAAGTCTATGAAGCTCATACCATCCCAATGCAAGCGAGTCCACCATCACACCCAAAACATCCCAATGCAGCCAAGTCCATGACGCTCACGCCATCCTAAAGCTATTTCGGCCATCATGACTCGTACCCCATCCCATTGGAAATTGTTAGGACTCGCCACAGGGCGTGAGTTCAAAGGAACCTTCCCGTTCACTTGCACTGGGGAATGATTAGTGTGTGTTTTGCTTTTGCAGACCACTACTGCGCCTAAGCTCGAACTACCGCGCGACAGCAAGGAGGGAAGTTCTAGGCCTCTTCCAAGGCAGCAGGTAAGCAATTGTGAACCTAGCAATGGGTTCGAACTCCCGACCTGTCAGCCGAAGCTGGTACTACTGTACCAACCAAGCCTGAGCTCGTTTCCCATCCCATTATCCCAACAGAACAGAGTTAACCGTCACACCCACCCCATCCAAATACAATGCTTCCCGACCAGGGTTTTTCCGTAAGGAAATGCATCAGTGTCTTGACATAGAACCATAGTGCTCCTAGAAACCTTTTAGAAGCTCCTACCAGCTTTTGCCCCCAAAAGCAACCTCAAGAGGCTCCAACTTAGCACTCCCAAAACAATAAGGTGCGTAATGTACAATAAAAGCCTGTGTCTGGCCTACTTAGTTCAGAGTTATAAGCCCAGTTGGTTACCAGTACATTCCCTCCTTCTCGCCCATATCATCATAGAACACGAGACAATTAAGTCCAGCCAACCCATCCAGTTATACGAGTTCCACAAACCTAAATCCACCCCTCTCCACTGTTTTTATTTTCTTGCGACGTGTCGCATATTAAGCGACTCGGCGCAACCCCAGTGCGACGCGCTGCCCCCCAACGCCGCAGAGCACAACACGCGGAGCCCGGGTGGATCGTGGGGGCATTTCTGAATGGTTTGGCCGAACCCATGCGTTGCCATGCAGTGACGGGATGGCGTTGTGCCATACAAAATAAAGTGCCCTTCTCCACTTACTGATAGCAGCCCCATGAGTGAGTAGATGAATGCCATACGCATCCACCAGGGAGCGAGAGGGAAGAGGCATGCTAAGATAACCATAACGGGAATAGCCGCTGTGCCGATGTAGTACCTGAGCAGGTGGGGGACAGTGGTTGAGAGGTGATAAGTGGTTGGTTTTGTTTGGTGGGGTTGGGTGACGTGTGGCCTGGTGCGGTGTGGTGGAGTGTGGTTTGGTAGGGTGGGGTGTGGGGTGGTGAGAAGAGGTGAGGTGTGGTGGCACCGGCAGGGAGGGGGGATGCTGCATGATACGGATTGCCAACATCGTACTGGTTCCCTAAATAATCGGGCAATATATCATACAATATGTTCATAAATTGTACAATATTTTACTTGACAACCCTGTGCATGATGTATTCATGAGCGCTGTTCTGGGGTGGGGCTATAGGTATTAAGCACATAAGTCACTCACCAAAAGGATGTGGGTCGATCATAGCGCCACGAATAGAACACACTCTCATCCCATGATTGGTCCTGCAGGCCAGTTTTTATAGTTTTGGTCGGTGAACGCAAAAATCAGAGGGAGTGTGCAGCACGTGCATTTTGGTGGGAAGGAATTTCTTCCTACAAGGTAAAAATTCATGTATATATATATATATATATATATATCGACGATATCATATGATGTATTGTACGATATATCAATATATTGTACAATATATCGTACAATATCGTATGATATACCGCCTAATAATCTTGGGGACCAATACGATACTGACATCCCGACAGTGTTTACAGTTGACACAGTTAAACATCGACATCCTCTTAGACCTGAAGTAGGATAGGACGCAGATGTGAAGATAAGATATGGATAAAGTCAATGAGCGTGGCATCACCAGTCTCACCTTCTCACACAGACAAACAGGCGACAACTCAAATCCCATTGATCTGATAGCCCCAGTAACAGAAGCATACAAATACGCCCGAAGCCAAGTATACCCATAGCTTTTTTATTTTCAGCTCAAGCAGCACCTCCTAGACAGCTCCCCTGACTGGCAAGTCAGGCTAACCTGGTGCTACCTAGTGCACTTTGAAGCTGACACAACCAGCTTTCCTGTATTGTTGCCATCTTGGGGCTTGGCCGAGTGGCCGGCTCAAGGAGCTGCCTAGAAGCTGCTGCTCATGGTTGATAAGGAAAGCTGTGATTATAACCTAACTGGAGCCCATACACCCACCACAGTATACATATAAGCTCAATCCACACAGCCAAACCAGTGTGAGTGCAGAAGTTCCATGAATCAACACATCAGGCAGATCCCAAACAATTTATTTCGACCCTGAACAGATAGTTGGAAGACCCCTCCGGAAGTTAAGAGGAGCGCTTGTCATGGGACAACGCTGCCATGCCTATGACACTATCATGTCATGTCATGCAATACAATGCAATACAAAGTAGTAAATTAACACAGGGGTGGACGCATAAGGCCAGAGCAGGAAGCCACTTACCCGACTCATCTCAATGGTCCTAGGCCACTTCACCAATCGGGGCTTCCCAGGTTTAGGTCGCTTGTACTTCCTGTCATTCTTCAGCACCAAGCCTTTGTTCACAAAAAAGTGCATCAAATCCCGGATTTGGTCTTCCTCTGTCCGCCCTGTACACCAGGCACATGGAAGGGTGGGGAGGGGAGGGGAGGGGTGGGATGGGGAAGGGTGGAAAGAGTTGGGTTGGGGGGCATTTGTAAGTCACAAAACAAAGAAGGACCAAGCTTAACTCCATCGACCCAGCTCTCTCTCTCTCTCTCTCTCTCTCTCTCTATCTCTCTCTTGCATATGTGATCTAACAGCCAGATCTAGGGATCAGAACCATGAATTGCAGGTCAGAGGTGTTGAAATTAGGAGTGTGCCTTACGCCACATGTCAGCCGTTAGCGATGCTGGTAGGCCAGTGGTCCAAGCCACGGACTAGTAGGTTACGTCTTGTGTAATTGAGAAAAACAGAACTGGTTGCATCTGTGACCTCTGTGATGTAGGTTAACCAACAGCACATAGCGATCAGTTCTTTTTTCTCAGTTACAAACTCCAACTTACAAGAGGCAGGTAGCATGTGCATGCACCCAAAATGTATCTTCACATCATTCCCCATGTAGCAACATCTTGTGGTCAAGCCATAAAATGCTGACCTGCTGCTCCCCAATCTTCCTTCCCCAATTTTTCCATGGCCTTCCCCATGGTATGAATCCCAAGCATCCAAACAGCACCACCACATCAGCAAGTAGCAGTGAAAACCCATACAGACCAGACTTGCCAGCACATCTCCCAGACCAAGAATTTTCACATCTCAAACTCCGAGGCAGGCGGTAGAAGTACAAACCTGGTCGGATAGGCTGCACCAGGTCGTTCATCTTCTCTGGGTTAGCTCGAAAGTAGCGAGCAAAGTCCTTTCCGCGAAAGAACTCCACATAGTCGCCATCCCCATTGGCGGACTCAAGCTTTGCTGTGGCGAATGGCACACCCTTCTTTTCACGCAGAGAGTCCGCGAGATTCTTGTAAGGGCAACCTGCCCCCTGCATTTCGCGCAAATAGGAAAAGTGTCGGACAGGTGGTGTTAGTCAGATCTGGCATGCGCCTCGATGCTACTTGGTCTGGATCCGGAGGACGTACGAAAGCACATCCAAAACCATTTGAAGAGATTGCGGACCTTATTCGGCATGGAGCAGTATTTGGCGACAAACTGAAGGGATGCGCAATTCAAAGATTATGTTGAAAATCAAAGTATGAGCAAGGTAGATGCGAATTGTGCTTCTAGGCACTCGTCACTTGCATAATTGCAGATTTTCAGGCCAGTTCTAGGAGATTTCGGCGATGAGAAGGGGAGGCATGTCTAAACCCTTTAAGTTGGCCCTAATTGGAAGGCCCTAATTGAAGTCGCACCGACTGTAGGGGAGTAACAATGCGAGATCGACTAGGAATTATAGCTTTCGAGTGCCGAGTCGTGGCCCGCGTGAATCCCCAGCATGCAAATATGTTTGGCGTTCTTCGGGTGATCAGTTTTTCTAGTGAAGGTGGCTGACTGGCAGGCCAGTGCCATACGAAAATAGGAATCACACTTCCACGTTACTGCCACTACCGTAATAAAACGAAGCAATAACAGAACTGTGCCAACGCAAACACAGTCATGTACCGTATGCAGACTGTATGCGCCTATACTGATGGCGGTCATAGTTCTGGTAGTTTGCGGTTGCAAAAAAAGTGAATCAAATCAACATGCGCCTTAATTTTGGCGGTTCTTTAAAATCTGGACTGCACAATACCGTAGGCGCCTGTAATGTTGGCGGTAAATTTGGCGGTTGGGGTACCGCCATGTTCCTGCAAGGTAGGCGTGTAGGCCAAAACCGGTTCGAGCACAAAACGGATCAACCGCCAACGTTCAGGCGCGAGCAGCTGGACTACAGTGCAGTACACACTCAAACATACAGCCTGAGAGAGGGTCAAACACCGGTATGTGGTCTTGCTAGTTCGCTTCTGCATATTGTCACAATTGATGGATTCTCCAAGGACGTTGAGGATGCACAGCCTGATGATGATGGGTCGGCACTCGGCAGATGAGGATGCACAGCCTGATGAGGGGTTGTCTGACGCATGGACTAGCGGTGATGAAGGGGATGGGTTGGCTAGCGAGGATGATGGGGATGAGTTGGCTAGCGAGGATGATGGGGATGCTGAGGGCGTAGCATAGCCTACCGGTACTACCAGCCTAGAGATTCCTTTTTTGGCCCCTCCTATCTTGGTTGGGGAGTCCCTTTAGCCTATTCGGCCTACTGTTGGACTGTAATAATAACAACAACTGCTTATGGGGCATAGAATGTGTTTTAAAATGGAGCAGGCATGGCCAAGAATGTGTATTATTTTAATGTGTCACAGTGCGTCCCATGCGTACAAGATGAGAGGGCATAGCCTACCGGTACTACCAGCCTAGAGATTCCTTTTTCAGCCCCTCATTTTTGGTTGGGGAGGTCCCTTTAGCCTGTTTGGGCTACCCTTGGACTGTAATAATAACAACAACTGCTTATGGGGCATTGAATGTGTTTTAAAATGGAGCAGCCATGGCCAAGAATGTGTTTTAAAATGGAACCGCCAGTGCATGGCACTTGGGCCAATTTATGTTTCTCCCAAATTGTAAATTACCGCCAAAGTTCTGGCACAGAGTCATTTGGTGCAATTTTTTGTGTGGCCGCCAACAATTAAAAGCGCCAACAATACAGGCGCCTACGGTAGATTAGCCCAAGTGCCATGCTTTGGCGGTTACATCTCCAAACACATTATTGCCCATGGCGGTTCCATTTAAACCACATCCAATATTCCAATATCCCATAATCAGATATTGACCCCTAGGTGTAGGCATAAATAATATCCAGGGCATGTGATTAAATCATAGACTGAGAGTCTTTAGGCTGCTAATTGTTCTGCTAATTGTTCCAGCTTTGTTCTGCCAGCGTAAACGAAGCAATAAAGGTCATGCCCCCTCAGCATGTATGGGAATGGAAGGGAACAGACTAACAGAGCCAACTACCGCTTGTCATCCAATCCCAACCCACTGGCCGACTGGCGTGCTTATGGCCCCTAAATGCAATGGTCCACTTCGAAATGAGCACCAAGTGCTTGCCAGGTTGGTCCATGTTCAGAACTCATTATGTTGGCACATCATTCTCTGAGATGAGAGATGCCGGCTGCAGCTTCAAGCGCAAACACTGGAATTCGAAGTCATCAGGCAACTTTTGATCTGCTATGGTAATGGCCATAGTTCTCGGGGCTTTGCTGACAGGTTTCCCCAGTGGCCTGATCCTTATCTTTAGCATCCCCCTTACAGCATGGAAGATAGGGGCCTACAATGAGTGGGTGTTGAGGGGTGTAGTTCTCAATCGAATGAATCAGCACGAGTGCACGACCAGACAGCAGACATGGAGGGGAAGGAGTCAAACCAGGGTCTGCCTGTAGTAGCGCCCAACGTCCTTGGAGCATTCCTTAATTATGCTGAAACGATCTTACAATTCTGAAAGAATCGCCCTGTCGACTCTTTCTTCAGTGTATACTGTACTGTATTGCAGTACTGTATTGATCAGTGCCCAAACATTGATGTATACCTGGCGGTACCCCAAAGGCCTACCGCCAAGTAAACCGCCATTAATATAGGCGCATTGTGGTGTGAAATGGAGTACATAGTTTTAGTTTGATGCATTTAGGAAGCCTCTGTGGAGACAAAATTCTTGTACGGTGATTTGGAGTTTAAATGTCTCCCATGTTAAATGGTTCCCTATGGCATTTTGTCTGCTTGGTTTGGTCAGTCCCGACCTGGACTGGACTGGGCTGGATTGGACTGGACTGGACTGGGCTGATTTGGGCTGGTTTGGACTGGGCTGGGTTGGAAGTCGGTCATTCAGAAAGGTGCAGGACGCACCACCGGTGGGCGCTTGGGCGGTGGCCGGTGGGTTGGTTGATTGGAGTTGGTTGGAGCTGTTGAGTTCGGCGACAGGCCCAAGCCCAGTCGCAGGCCTGGGAGCAGTTGACAGGTGGATGGACAACTAGCTGAGAAGTAAAACCCCTGTGGGTAAAAACAGTTCATGTACCCAAGCGTTTCGAGCGAGAGATTGTCTATGTTTCTATCTGTCCAAAGCGCAGATGCTTTGCTTCTGCAATTTTACATTGCAGCATATTCGTATTTTCTAATGACTTGGTAGCTTCCCTGCAACCCCCCAATTTTGCGCTTGCGCATAGTCGAGCAACATGCATGTTGCGAAGACGCTCAGTGTCGTCCTGTACGTAGGAATTACTAGCACAGCCTTGCTGATGCAGAGCAGGGGTCACCTTTCTACTATCCAATGGTCGACTGTGCGCGTTCTCGACTGCCTGAGGTATAAATAAGCCTAAGCCAACGAGGCCAACTTTAGTTGTCTCACACGGAATTGTTTGGAGTTAGGTGCCCGAGGCGCTGACATCAGACTGACGCGTCCAGGTAGAGACCTCAACCTCTCCCTCCCTCTTTTTGGCAGGTCTGTCTCTTTCCCAGAGCTCTGGGGCATGCTAAGAGATGCGCTGCACAGTGAGACGGCCATCTTCATTGCACTCAACTGGTTCTTTGCCGTGTGCACAGCAGTTGGGTTGATAACAATGGTGAGATATAGGCACACTCACACCTCGGGGCACACCCACTCCTCATGCCACCCACAGAAACCAGAGAAAGCGCACAATCCACACAAACCAACTCTCTCATTCACGCCTCGGTCCCCTATTCTTCAACCATTGTCCTTGTACCATAACTTACACTGCTTCATTTCTGGGCTACGCATGGCAGCTTCCAGCCAGTTCCAACAGCCAGCCACTGGGCCTACCCCAAAGCTTTCAGTTTCATGGAAATTCGATAATGTCAATTTTTGTACTCACTGGCTAGCAATTAGGTTTGTCCCTGGGACTGGGGGAAAGGAGCTGCCTAAAAGCTGCTACGCGTACCCCATAAAACAAAACAGCGATCACTTACCCCACACCCGATGTCTTGCTTGTGAACCTAGACCTAACCTGCTGTAAGCGATAGTTTGAAACATACAGCTATCTGATCAGATGGCTGTGTGGTTCAAACCATCGCTTGCAACATAATGTGATTCCAATGAAGGCATTACTCAGAGGCTCCCCCACATGGGTTTAAACCTAGTGCTGATCAAGATGACCCATACCCTATGTCTTGTCCTCATCCCATGGCATACCCCAGAACTGATGCCTTGCACTTGTGCCATTACTTTCCGCATTATCCTCGTATTGTCCTTATCCCATGACTTCCCCCATACCCGATGACTTGACCCGTATCCCCGTGTCTTCTCCTTATCCCATGACATGGGCCAACCCCTACACCCCATATACGCCCCTACGAGGCTCTCACCTCACAACCTCCATTCTTCCAACAGTTCCAGTCCCCCTCTGATCAACTAGTCTCCTTTTAAGCCCTTTCTCTGAACTACCTTTGACCAACCTCTCCACACGCTGTCAGTGACAATCAAAGGCACTCAAGGACACTCTGCCACCACCGCTACCACCACCACTATCACCACCACTATCACCACCACTATCACCACCCTTACCACCCCTACTATCACCACCACCACCACCACCACCATCGCCGCCAATGACAACAACAACAACAACAACAACAACAACAACAACAACAACACATCTGTGCCTGCTTCACACCACACCGTCTTAATTATTGCTCCTGGACATGAGGAGCCCAGGCCTCAAAATTTTCAGTCAGCCCGATTGATTTTTTCTGAGAACGGGGCTGTAATGGCATGTAACATGGCGTTATGTAGAGTTACTTTTCAGGTCATTCTGAGCATCTCATTTAGTAGGGGGAGGGGGGGGTCAGCCCTCCTTTGTTGTTTTGCAAACTTTTTACTCGGACCTCCAAATGACATTCTGAGACCACACATGTGTAGACCTTGGTGAGGGTAGTCTATTGGCACCAGTGTTAGCCTCAGAATCCATATCAACGTTTAAAAAAAAAGGGTTTTTCTATTTAGGGGGGGGGGGGGGGGGGGGTCAGCCCTCCCGAGGATTTTTAGGCGTGGGGGTAGTGAACTTTATTTTTTTCTCCACCCGTCCTGGATGTTGAGATTTCTTCAAGCCCCGCTAACCCGCCCCACTTTAACCCAAGCCCCTTCATACCAGGTCAGATCAACCAGAACTCCATAAAAACTATCCAAACCAGCATCTCGCACCCCATACACAAGAAGGTGGGGGCCAAGTGCACCAAAATAAATACTAACTACTGCTGCTACGCATAGCTGAAAAGTGGAAAGTGCACAACTTTCAAACATTTCCCTATTTGCGTCCTTCTGCACCGCAGAGCATGTTCCTGGAGCGCCTTTCACAGCGAGAGTCGGCTCGGATGGCAGAGCGACTTGTGAAATACATTGTGCACAAGTTTGCTTTCCTTGGGGCTCTATCCTTTGGATCTGATCCCAGAGAGATGATTCTGTGGCTTGTCTGGTGCGTGTTGAAGTTAGTGTGGAATACATTGTGCGCAAATTTGATATCCTTGGGGCAATGTCCATTGGATCTGACCCCACAGAGATGGTTCTGTGGCTTGTCTGTTGCGTATCCAACTTAGAGTTCGGTAATGTGTGTTCTTGTCCCCGCATCATTAAGACAGTGTATATGCGCTATTTGAGTGTTGTATGTGTGTTGTTACAGTCCAGGGGTAGGCCAAATAGGCTAGCGGGACTTGCCCAACAGTGACAGGAGGGGCTAAAACAAATAAACACTTAAGAACCGGACCTCAAACAATCGCAGTATTGTTGCATGTTTGCTTCCCAGCCCATGTACATGTAAGTTGAGTTTTTTGCTCAATTATCCGGCTTCAACCCCTCACGGACTCACTGGCATGCTGGTGAAATATTGTTGTGCATGTCTGGTGAAAGAGTTTTCTTTGAGGTATTCCTTGCTTAGTATTCAAATTCAAACCAAGTCCCCAGAAAAGCTGCACGTCTCCTACCTGGCACTTGTACATCCAAGCGTCCTATTGCACTTTCTTACTTAGTTGCCTGCCTTGAACCTGTTCACTGACCCAGCACCTCTCCTGCCCGCCACGTTTTGCATATGAATGCTCGATTCTTATTTGCTACACAGTTGCCTGGCTGGTCCCCCTTCAGTGACCCAGCACCTCTCCTGCCACACAGGTTTTACACTTTTGTGTTCTGTTGCAGTTTCTGACTAATTTGTCTAGCCTGGACCCCTTCACTGACCCACCACCTCTGCTGCCACCCAGGTTTTACGTAGTTGGCTTCTGGCGAGTGTTCTCAGGTGCTGCACGAGACCGATTAGAGGCCCTAGCTGTCTCACCGCGCTCACAGCCGTCTTTGCAAGCCAGGGCAATATCCCTGCTTCTTGTCATTATGGGCCAAGATGTGGTTTGCATATATGCCCTAAAGCTAGCTCTCCAAAGCGGCTTGATGCCTCGCTCCTATGTGCTGCTGTGCGTCTTCGACGCTGCCATTATCTTTTTGGAAAGCACCAAGGGGCTCCTTGTGTATGGTACGCATTGAATTAAATTGAATGTAATTATGACTTGGGTTTTCAGCCAAATATGGGCTGCTCACCGTCTTGCAATTCAAAGCCCCTCCCGTGCGATACCCACGGAGACCAGGGAGCATACTAAGCAGATGAGAACATGTAAAGTCTTGTCCAAATGTGATGATAGTAATGTCATCAGTTTCTCTCTCTATATATATATGTATTGACCGGCATATCATATAATGTTGACCAAAGGAGTGTGATCTCATATGATATCGTACAAACTGCATCATGTGATATTATATTTAAATGGTAACTTTAGCCTAGTTAGACTGCCGGCATCATATGATATCACATGATATCGAATTGCCTTTCCCTATATATATGTGCGTGTGTGTCTGTCTCTCTGGTGAATGTTGTTCCAGCACTAAGTTCCAGTCGGGGGCGTCCTGTCTTGGGCTTCTAGGTCCCAGTTGTGTTGTGACATGTTGTGTGGCATGTTGGGAGCCTTGAGCCTGTTTTTAAGGATGCAAATTGATGGTCTATCCCTCTCTCTCTCTCTCTCTCTCTCTCTCTCTCTCTCTCTCTCTCACACACACCCCCACACGCACGCACCCACACACTATTACATCATCTCTGCCTCTCCTTCCCCCTTCCTTCCCTCTTGCCTGTACTCACTCCCTCCTCCCTCCCTCCTGTGACCACCTCCCCTCTGCTTGCTTTCAACTTTATTTTGTTACAGTCCAGGGGTAGCCAAATAGGCTGAAAAGACTTGCCCAACCATGATATCAGGAGGGGGCTACATAAAAAAAACTGATGAGCTGAACCCCAAATGATCGTTTTTCCTTGCCATCAACTACTGCACTGCAGGAACTCATGTGATAGATCATCGCATTGTGTGCTACCTCTTCAGACGAAAAATCACGCCAGACTCTGGTCCTGCCGCAGCTTCATGGGAAGCTTGGGAGGGAAAAGGCTCCTTCCTATATCATGTGGTGAGTTCTGGGGGGCTGTCAAATACTGTAGGAGTAAGGTGATCTAGGGTATACTATGGGAAGCTTGGGAGGGCAAGGGCAGCTTGCTGTCATATGTGGTGAAGTGTGGAGGGATGTCCAAGACTGTAGGGGTATACTGGCCTAGTGTTGTGGTGTGGGGGGCTGTCCAAGACTGAAGGGGTATGGTGGTCTAGGGTATGCTCTATGGGCAGATTGGGAGGGAATGGGCACCTTTATGTACAATGTGGTGAGTTGTGGGGGGATGTCAAATCCTTTAGGGGTATGGTGGCCTGGTTGTGAGTTGTGGGGGGATGTCCAAGATTGTAGGGGTATGGTTTGTTATGCTATGCTCTGTGGGAAGCTTGGGAGGGGAAGAGCAGCTTGATGTGACCTGTGGTGAGGTGTGGGGGGATGTCCAAGAGTGCAGGGGCATGGTGACTTAGGGGCTGGAGGTGGAGAGATTCGGAGGTCGAGGATCAGGTGGATTGGGAGGGAGGGAGGGAGGGGGGGCAGAGAGGTTGACAGGCGAGCTGAGAGGATGAAGGGCAAGGAGTAGAGCTTATGACAGGCTTCCGATTCTTTGCATACATGAGCATCCATCCCAAACCAAATCAAACCAAAGTCACCCAAACCAAACCAAACCAACCCCATCCAAACCTAACCAAACCAAACCAAACCAAACCAAACCAAACCTCCTCATCCCATTCTTTAGGAGCTCATTATGGACACAGCTGTCCACATACTCACCTTATGCCACTATGTCCACATTTGGTTGGTCAATGGATTGAGGTTCAAGGTGAGGCTGGCTGTTTTCCATGTTCTGGTAAACGCGAATGATTTGTTTTCAGTTATTCAGTAACTGATAATTGGGGTCTTATGTTGCTATGCTTACTAGGATGTTGAATTGCTGCATTTGTGTTTGGATGTCACTTGTATGCAACATCCTTGAATGCCCATGCTATGCTGAATTCTGGTGGCTGGTGCTGGTAGATAGTGCTGTTGCTGGTTCTGTCTGGGGATGGGTGTGGTTCTCGTGAGTTTGTTCAGATAGGCATGGGCTAGGGGATGCAGATGAGTGTAATGAGGTGGTAATTGCTGCTGGTTACTTGGGCTACTGGTTGGAGAGGTTATGGTCAGTAGAGTTTGTTCAGAGCGTGCCCTCTTAAAACATTAGCCCAAGCTCTACCGCCATTAGCCCCCCCCCCCCCGCCCCCTCCCTTCCAACCTCTCTAACCCCTTCATACTTCTCCCCCCCCCCCCAATTCCCTTTCTCCTCCCTCCTCCCTCCTCCCTCCTCCCTCCTCCCTCCTCCCTCCTCCCTCCTCCCTCCTCCCTCTCTCCCTCTCCTTTTCTCTCCCTCCCCTCCCCCCCCCCCCCTGCCAACCTCTCTTACCCCTTCATTTCCCCTCACGACCTGTTTATCTGCATGCAGCTGGTTGATATCATTCTATGCCTGGATGTAAGGGCGGTAGTCCTTTCCGCTTTCCGCCGCTTCAAGGCGTATGCTAGCTACCGGGCAGCTACCCACTGCCTGCAGCACTCTTTTCCCGATGCTAAGTTCACTTCAAGTGGAGCTGCTGATGGGAACGTGCCAGGTGGCTTGGCCCATGAGTGCAGCATTTGCATGGAGACCATGGCACAGGCAAAGCAGCTCCCCTGTGGACGTGAGTGCATCTGTTGTACACGATAACATGACGTAAACATTCGCCCCTCCTGGTTACCCAGAGTTTATCTTGATTGTTTTATGTTCAGCCCAATTGGCTACTCCGGTTGGCTTGGCTCATGACCTTCCAATGGTGCTGGTGCTGTCTGGGTAGAGGTAAAAATGTCAAACCTACAGGCAACCTACTTTTTGACCTTCCCCCCAATCAACCCAAAAAGGAAACAGTGATTACCTGCTGATTGGTAGGAAGGTTGGCGGATGGGGTAATTCAATTCCATTTCCCCAACGTTTTTTACTCAGTCTGCCAGACCATTAAAACCCTTCTTGATCTTCCCCTGTCTCCGCGCTTTGTGCTCCAAGATCCTGAAATCAGGCTTGCCTTGAAACTTTAACTAAACAAACAGACCAACGGAAAGCTGAAAACAACATAAATGACTACCTTCCGATTTCCCCAACCTGTTTGGCTTTTTGACTAAATCTGCCAGCCCATTTAAGAAATCTCTCTATCTTCCTCTGTCTGTTGTCGATTGCTAGAAAGGAAACAGTGATAACCTGTTTACCCATTTCCCCAACCTGTTTGACTTGTATTTGCCATTCAAAAAACATTTAAACTTTTAAAACATAAAAAAAACTCTCTTGATCTTGCCCCTGTCTGTTGCAGATTGCTTCCATCTCTCGTGCCTTAGAGCATGGCTTCAGCAGAGTGGGGTAGCAAGCTTCTCCTGTCCGCTATGTGAGTCTCGCGAGGGCGTTCATGTATAGGGATGTCTACTGCAATATCCTGTGATATATCGTCTATATCGTACGATATTGTTTGATCATCTTGGTGACCAGTACGATATTGGCATCCCAATTCATTAAGTATGCAAGGGAACCATACCCAGCCTGTTAGGCCCATGATGAGGCTTGCTCTTAAGCTTCTCTCAAGGCTTCAGTAATGTTGTATTCTGGTATTATTATCCTTGTGGTCAGGGGGGCACGGGTGGGGCGCAATTAAAAAACTTTTCAGGGTTTACTCCGGGTACGTGTAATACGAATGCTCAAGTGTGGAAAGTTTATTGTCAAAACATGCCGGTCTCAAGCAATTCTGATGAGGACGGATTCAAGTGACCCCACCCCCCTCGAGGCAAAAAAATGTTTTGGGGACCTTTTTGCTAACTTTTTAGTGAGTGACTCGTTTAACTTCTGACTTAGCAAATCGAAGCGTCTCAGTGAGGCGAGTCCATTGGCACTGTCGCAGCCTTCGTGCACTGTATATAGGGTGGTGGGGGTGGGTGGGACGGGGCTGGATGAGGGGTACTGCTTGAGGGTTACTTACTCTTGGAAGGCAAGATTGCTGAGTTGCCATCCCAAGTTGCCATCTCTAAAGATATGCAATATGCTCAGTGAACTATCTCTTCATATACTTAATTCATTTTCAGCACTGCATTGAGACCACCCTACTGAACTGTTTAGGCCCATGCTGGCCTTAAGATATGTATAACATGTTATACATTTTTGCCACAAATTTGTTGAGGGTTTTAGCCATGGGTACAGAAGAATATTTCTTATTTAATGAGCCATGTTTCAATTTTTCAGCCGTGGTTGAAATCGTGCCCCCCCCCCCCCCCCCCCCCCCCCCCCCCCCCCCCCCCCTCCTGGCTCCAACTTTTAGGCCCCATCCCGGCACCTAATTTTTTGCACCCTCTCGTTATCGTCGCCAATATTATCAGAAAATGCCCTTCAAACCATAATCCAATACCCCCCAATAAAGATAGCGTATAGTATAACATATAATGAGCAGTCATGATGATCCACCTCACCAACTGGCGTTCCCACATTCATGCCCACAATGTTGAGAGTGCCAGCCAACACATTAACACGCCGCTCCATTCACCTAACCCCCACCCACCTCACCCCCTACCCCCACCCATATCCATACCCCCCACCCTACCCCCCACCCACCCACCCACACACACACCTTAACTGCACCCACGTCCACGCCCACAACCCTACCCCCACCCTGCCCTCACACACCTGCAGGCCGCCAACCCCTACTTGGCCAACCCCCCCGAGGAGTACCCCCTGTGTCACCGCACGGCCCCCTCTTGCGCCGTCCCTCCCTCCAACCCCTCCAACCCGTCTACCAGCGAGACTCTACTCTCATGGGCTCCCTTGGTCGCGTGCGCCAGCGTCTTGGCATTTGGGTCTTAGCTGCAGCTGTGGGCCTAGTGGCTGCGGCCATTCAAGGGGCGGAGCCAGTGGTAGTCCACCCAGGGAGGGGGGGCAGTCATGGGAGGGGGGGCCCAGGACGGAGAAGCTCGAGACCAGCAGCAGCAGGGAGGTCACGGAGCAGCCGGCGGCGACTGTCCAAGGTAAGCTGTCTACATGTTTTTCAAACTTGTACACAGACCTGATGAGGGACACCTGTCAGTTCATCTTTCACCTGCCAGGTCTGTCACCTGTTAGGCGCACAACAATGAAACAAAGAAACACAGAAATAGGCTGCTATCAACAGCTGGAGCACTGACTTTTGCTGCAATACCCTCACACCCCACCCCACTCACTTCACCCCACCCTGCCCTCTCACTCTCCAGGCAAACATCCAAGGGGAGGATGCTGCTGGCGAGTCAGCAGATTCACACAGTGACCTGGAGTACGAGGAGGCAGTACGGTATGGCACACAAGAGCCTGAAGCGGGCTCTTGGTGGATGGAGGGTGACCACCTAGCCCGTGCTCGTGTCGAGGTAGTCCCTACAACCGCCTCAGGCGTGACCTACTTTGGGTACAGGTTTTATCCTCCTAGGTTTGAGGTGCCAAGGTTTGATGCTCCACACTTTGACGCTCCAAGATTTGAGGTGCCAAGGTTTGATGCTCCACACTTTGACGCACCAAGATTTGAGGTGCCAAGGTTTGATGCTCCACACTTTGACACATCAAGATTCCAGGTGCCAAGGTTTGATGCACCACACTTTGACGCTCCAAGATTTGAGGTGCCAAGGTTTGACGCTCCACACTTTGACGCATCAAGATTCCAGGTGCCAAGGTTTGATGCACCACACTTTGCCGCGCCTCGCTTTGAGGTTCCTTGGTTTGACGCTCCACACTTTGAGGTCCCTAGATTCGACGTCCCAAGATTTGACGTCCCAACGTTCGACGCTCCCAGATGGGAAGCCCCACACTTTGATGCACCACGCTTCGATGTTCCAACCTTTGAAGCCCCAAGGTTTGACGTCCCAAGCTTCGACGCACCTAGGTGGGAGGCTCCTAGGTGGGTGTGGGTGGTGTGGTAGTGTGTGTTTTGGTGGTGGTGGTGGTGCATATAAATATACATATATAAATAAGCCCCAAGGTTTGAAGCACCGAGGTGGGAGGCTCTTAGGTGTGTGTCGGTGGAGTGGATGTGGTGTGTGTGGTGGTGGTGGTGGTGTATCTAAATATACATGTATAAAAAAGCCCCAAGCTTTGACGCACCAAGCTTCGACGCACCGCTGTGGGAGGCTCCTAGGAGGGAAGCCCCAACGTTTGAAGCTCCTAGGTGGGAGGCGTGGGGAAATTACAAAAATATGAGCTAGTGGACATGTATCTAAACTTGCATTCAAAAGCTTTATATCTAGACCCCCCTAAATCAAAATATATTTAAGCCATTTCAACTATCTCACAACAAAAGATAGGCACAACAAAAGAGCCTAAGATCATTTTTACATTTTGTATCTTCTTTTCTATATCCTAGGTGGGAGGGGTGGGAAGCCCCCAGGTTTGATGCCCCCAGGTTTGAAGCTCCTCGCTTCGATGTCCCGACGTTTGATGCGCCAAGGTTTGACGTCCCAAGATGGGAGGCTCCGCGATTTGATGGCCCTGAGACGTGGCTTGGGGAGGATGCGTACCGAGCGTTTCAGTCACTTCACTCCACTCTTGGTGAGCACTTCGTTGTATTGTTTTTTACTAGACTGGGCTCCGTGCGCTAGCCTTAGACTCGAGGGTTTTGTTGATGTGATTAGCGGCATCGCCCCACTGGCATCAACTTATGCTATTCTGGTGCCCAATCAGCCATTCATGGATAGAGGGTTGGGTGGATGAATGTTTGGATACTGCTTTGTTAGGTGCACCTTGTATTTTCCTTGTCTTTCCTGCAACCTGCTTTTGAAGTGTTTGTAGATTACAGTACAGGGGATAGGTCGTGGGTCTGCCTATGTGGTGGCCATGGCCTTGCAACCTGTTGCACCGTTTTTCTAGTACAGGGATATCCACCTTTCAACTTATGTCTTGGCCTTGCAACCTTTGTCTAAAGAGACTTACACACTCTAGGTGAGCATTACCCCAATGGCATCAACTTTTTATGCTATTCTGGTGCCCAATCACCCATAAATAGATAGATTATAGGATGGGTGGATAGGGTGGGTGGATAGTTCGGTGTTTATATATAGGTTGGGTGGATGGGTGTGTGTCTATATATAGGCTGGGTGGATAAAAACGTGTGTATATATACATAGGGTGGATAAATGGATAAATAATGCACCGTTAGGTGCACCTTGCATTTTCCTTGTATTGCCTGCAACCTGCTGTTTTAAAATGTTTGTAGGTTACAGTACAGGGTTAGCCAACTTTGTCTGATGAGACTTTTACACATGTGTATCGCAGGTAGCATGGGCTTGGGATCTATTTTCGGCCACCACAGTGACGAGGAGGTGACGGGGATCCTGCCCCCAACCCATTATCCCCATGTAGAAGTGCCCCCCAACATAGGGAGAGGCGGCTCCGCTGGCCCTACCTCTCGCCGTCTCACTCGCTCCAGAGCCACCTCCAACCCACCGAACGAAGGATGGGATGGGTGGGGAACCGGGCGACGAGCATACCGCGGGCATTCCGACATGGCGGTAGAGGCTCTGCTGCTGCAGAGGGAGAAGGTGGTGCAGGCGATGGCACAGTCAGCACCAGCCTTGGCAGTAGCGGCGGCTGCAGCAACGGCTGCAGCCCTGGCACGCACCATGTCCCGAGGCTCCGGCCATAGCAGTGCCAAGTCTGTGAGGGACCAAGGTAGTAGGAACGATCGGGAGGAGCTGCCGGAGTACCGCATGACAAGTCGAAGACCCACCATACGCCGCAGAGCCAGATCATGAGCATGATGACCTCGGCCACAGCTCTTATTTCAGCTACTTCTAGGTAGCTCCCCTGACTGGCTATTGAGCCGAACCAAAGGCAACCTAGTGCACCTTGAAGCAGACACTATCAGCTGTCCAGAACTGCTGACATATTGGTGTTAGGCTCTGTGGCTGGCTCAGGGAGCTGCTTTCAAGCTACCCCTTGTAGCAAAAAAGAAAAACGATGACCTTGACTACACAGTCTCTGGTCGCTTCAATTCTAGACTGCCTGCAGAGGGTTTATCAAGAGCCGACTTAAGGTTTCCCAGAGTTTCCCTTTGACTGCAGAGCCGTTGCAGTGCTGACTTGCCTACATAGCAGCATCTTCAGTAGTATTCGGCAGTTCAGCCTGGGGCCAAATGGAGGCCAATACCCACTATGATGATGGTTACATTATCCTGGTGCCCTATTGGACTCCAAATATGTATGAAGGCTGAAGAGGTGAAGGTGGAAAACTGGACTATGGATGCAGCTTTACAGCTTGTTGCGAGCTCGTAGTGATGCAAACCATGGGCTATGAGTGTAGAATTGAATTTGAATTGGTACATGGTTCTTCAGCCAACCCTGGGCTGCTCACCGTCTGCCAATTCCAAGTCCACCCGTGCGATACCGGCAGAAACCAGGGAGCACAATAATCGGATTATACAGTTTAAAGACTTGTCCAGGTCATTAAGGGAGTTTGCATGGAAGAAATCGGCCAATGGCCGTCATCAAATGGACCGTTCTGCTGCTGTGGGTTGGAGGTATGGTATCCCATGTTCTGTACATTAGCAATGCACATGGCCTTCATTGATGATGGTAATTATGATGATACTTATGAATTTATGAAGTTAATGATGATGATGGTGATGACAGCACAGTGGTTCATCATGATGAGGCGTTCATACTTGATATGAGTTCCGGAGGTATTGTAGACGAACATTAACTAGTCTGTGTGTGTGTCCTAACTTGTACAGTGGCAAGAATTTGAACTTGAATTGTTACAATGTTTTCCAGCCAACTCTGGGCTGCTCACCGTCTTCTAATTCCCCCCTGTGCGATACCCACGGAAACCAGGGAGCATACTAGGCGGATTAGACAGTTTAAATTCCGACTCGGTCAGGCTTGGTCCACGGCCAGACTTGGCCCAGGTTAGTCTAAAGACTCGTCCAGGTACGAGGGCAAGCGTCTGAACATCATACCTCCCAGCCCCCTAAAGGGTTACAGAGTCCAGACCTCAGCTTTGTCTCGGCTGCACCGTGGTAATGGTTTCACTGTAGTCATGAGAAGGGTGCTGGTTTGCTGACTGATGAATATCACAATATTTTGAGTGAGGTTGATTCAGCCTGGTGAGTTTCTTGTGGCGCTGATGCTTGACTTGACCTTTGGTTTGTGTTGAGTCGTATTATTATGTGCTGGGCAATTGTAGGGATGTTGCATGTAGGGGGATACAGGTTGCTGCAGTGTTTGTTGTTGTTGACAATCTTGATGCGCGCAAAGTTTGCATCAGCATTCTGTTAACGTCCTAATGGTTCTTACCACTTGCTTGGTAGTCTGTTGAATAGTTTAGATTCACAAACTGACATCTTGCTGCTTGAGTTCTCGCTGTTCAAGACTGCACTTGCTAGAGTTATAGGGTACTAGCGTACGTGTAGGCATCCCTCCCAAAGGCAAAGGGTGCAGAGTGAAGATGTTGAAGACTCTAGGTCCCAGCTTGGCTGGGAGTTTCTGCTTTTCTATTATTGTGCTGAGTTGGTAGTACACTGCGTCCTATCGTACCCTGCTATAAATTTGCACATCTTTGAGGGATCGTCCTTGATTTGTTGGAAAGGTTTCCCAGAAGTTTCTTCTGATATTTCACCGTTTGTAATGCTGTATTCTATGGTCTATGAATGAATCTTAGGTTTACTTCACACCCCCAACCAGGGTACCACATTTGGTCAATTGGGGTTGCCTCAACTGCGCTTTTTGTGTTGCCGCAAGCACGCAACTTCCTTTTCATAAGTTCTATGCAGTCACATGCTATGCTAAAAAATGGCGGAGGGTGGATGCGATCGTAGCAACAGGTGGCAACGGAAGCGAGTTAGTTACGAGACCGTTGGCTGACGTGTCTGGCTTAATCGCGGATGGATGGTCGGTCGGACAAACAAATGGGTAAACATGGGGGCTCCCGCCTCCTTGAAGAGGGGGCTCCGCCCAAAACTGCCTCTTTTGTGCAATTGCTTTTTTTGCGCTTTTAGTGTGTTTGGTTTTTGCCCCCAAGTTGGAGGGGGGGGGGGGGACTGGAAACTGTAGTGACGTGGGGAACTATGTTACAAACTTACATATATGCATGCAACAGTGAGCAGCCCGCAGTGGGCTAAAAACAATGTAACAATTCGAATTCAAGCACTTATGACCTGGTACCTGGGGAAGACGGCGACCAGCCAAGTTGCTGGCTGGATCCATGTAACCAAGTACAAGTGGAAGCCGAGAGCAGGCCAGCAGGGGCGACAGCAGGAGCTAGGGGCCTAGAGCAGGTCGGCCCTCGATAGCAGGAGCAAGGGCTATCTCAAGAAGTGGCTTCAGCGGATGAGAATGCTTGGTTTCTGACTTGATATGGAAAGTCATGCGCTAACCTGTGTTGGAGGTTTTTTCTGTTGTAGTTCAAATTGACGGTCCAGGGCTGTCCCAGACTCGCAGAGTTGCAGTTATCAGGGCACTTACTCCAGACTACGAGAGGAGGTTCAGTGGTTTCAAAATGGTGCCGCATTGGTTCCGCGGTTTCGGAAACATGATTTTCATCCCCGATTTAACCGCATTTCCAGGAATCTCAACCACTTTACGCCCAATTTCGGGCTGAATACCAACCGTTCTTACAGGCATTATAACCACTACGGTAACCTCTTTCGGCAACCGTTTTTCGACAATTTCGAGTGTTATCGTTGCATAGGTCTACCGTCAATTGATTCAATTGCGTTAAGGGCCGACCAACTCGACCGGCCCACGCTGTGATTCGTCATTCTCCATTGACCAGCATGGGACCCGGCATGGCACCGAAGATTTGTCTACCTGTCTAAAAACAAACGCGCCCGGGCTAAACCTGCGTCCATGCTTTCTTGAAATCTTGACGCAGCGGGCAGCGGTGTAAGTTGCATATCCAGGGTAACCAGTCGAAGTGCGCGCTACATGGTACCATTCACTTTATAACGGTTGATGGGAAGGCTATGCCATGCCATGGGGCAGAGATATCCTGACAGATCAGCTAGTGTCACCCCTTCCGGCCCAATTCTCGTAATGCCTCGGACTTCGAATTTCAAAATTTTGAGCTGACACCGACTTTCGCAGTACGAACAAGATCGCGAGTACAATACCGTCGCAGAATGCTTGCCTCTTGCTGAGGCTTTGCGACAATAATATCTATGTCCCCAACTGACTTCGGAAGCACTCCATAGTTAAAATGCAGTCGGATGGCCTGATTCGGGCCATCGCATGGTTCAAGGGTATCATCCAAGGCTCTGGACACCCCCCTTCCATCGTGAGTGCTGGTTCCCCTCAGCCCAAGGGAAGCACAAAACAGAATTGAGCAAACAGACACTATTGACTAAGAATTTCAGGAACTGGTACCCTATTTACCTGGTTGGGTTATGCTAGATTGCATTCTCTCATACTTGTGAATTGACAACTTCTTGTCCTGGCACCTGACCTTAGTATCATCGCCCAAATTATCCCATGCACTCATCATAGCCACGCAGAACTTACCATTTGATCACAACGTTGGTTTTAAGCTGCATGAATTAATTTCCCATAGAAGATGCATGCATCTTGCACATGTCAAAGCCCCTGCAAGGTATTGGTGTCTGGAATTATCTACAACAAAAATAATTCACCGGCCGCATGCTGTTGAAATTGAGCAAAGGATAGCCCAGCCTTCTTAATTGAATCATGATGGATGTTAAGGACCTGGTGAGACACACATTGGTTTCCAAACCAAATACAGTTATTCAGAGATCACCTATTCGCCACCGATCAGTTGATATATTAGCGATCATCAAAGCAGCCGTTTGTTAAACATATATATCTCTTGATATGACCCAGACTGAGGCAGATATATGTTTTGATATGTCAGTTGTTTGATTATTTATGTGCGCTGGCACCCTCTCCTTCAAGATTCTTCATGGCTATGAACATGCACTTCTACCGTGGCATACCAACAATCACTTGGACAGCTCCGCATCATGCTGGCTGTATGCTTTCAAATGCGCCGATCAAGTTACTCACTTGATCAGCACTTGCCCTACATCTGAATGGCTGCTATTGGTAGTAGCTCCCAAGAAGGTGCTGGAAAATCATGTAAATTCCTTTTTTTTCCTGCAGGAACTCAACCATGCTTCTACCACCTCACGTCCTGGTGAGATATCTCGGATGGGCAGTGGGACATACGGGGTATGTCCTACAAAGCACGCATTGCAATCAGAGAAACCGCCGCTCAAGCGCGCCAAGCTCTGTCCAGACGAATATCCCTCTGCAGAACCATGTGAAGGGTTATTTGAATATCCAACTCAAGGTGTGAGCGACCAATACCCCTGCCAAGCGCAAAAGCAGCAGCTGCAGGTGCCCCAACAAGGGCATGCAGGCAATGGTCAAAAATATCAGTATCCACAGCAGCAACCACACCAGAACGATCAAGGGAATCCTCATCCTGTAAGCCAATTTAAACAGAATCAGTGGCAGGCACAAGATCAGCAAAGAGGATACCAGCAACAGAACCCTACTCAGGTTCACCACGAATTACATCATCATCATCATCATCTGCAGCAGCAACGGGAACAGCAGCAGCAGCAGCAGCAGCAGCAACGAGAACAGGAGCAACAACGGGAGCAGCAGCAGCAGCAACGGGAACAGAAGCAGCGATGGGAGCAGCAACAGCAACGGGTACAGCAGCAGCAAAGGGAGCAACAGCAGCAGCAGCAGCAGCAGCAGCAGCAGCAGCAGCAGCAGCAGCAGCAGCAAAGGGAACAGCAGCAGCAACGAGAGCAGCAGCAGCGACAGCAGCGGGAGCAGCAGCAACGGGAGCAACGGGAGCAGCAGCAGCAGAAACAACAGCAGCAACAATGGGAGCAGCAGCAGCAGCAGCAACAGCAGCAGCAACAGCAGCAACAGCAACAGCAACGGCAATGGCCATGGAAACCGCAGCAGCCACAAGAGCCAGAGCAGCAGCGGCAACAGCAGTGGCAACAGCAGTCAAGTGAACAGCAGCAGCATAACGTGCAACCTTCGCCTCAGTGCCAAAGGGAACTGAAGCATCATGCTGAGCAGCGGTGGTCTAGTGAAGATGGGTTGGCTCGACCTGCTAAACTCGCAATTCACGAGCTCTATCCAGCTAACCCCGAAGAATCCATGGTCAACAAGATATACAGGCCTTCATTAGAAATTTCAAAATGCTCAAACACTCCCTTAGCTCCGGGAGCTATGACATCTTCCTCGCTCTTCAACCGGAGGGTGGGCCAGGCTATCTCATCTCATCCTTCACAAGGGGCTGTTTCACCCCTGCACAGTGCTGCAGAACAGAATGCTGCAACCCCGGCTGCGAGAAATCAGAGACCAGGAGAAACTGCTTTGCCGATGATGCATTCATTGCACCCATATGGCCAGACTCCCACCAGCTTGCCAAGAGGACCTGCCTTCAATCAAGGATACCAGGAGGCTCGCGGCCAACAAATGCGTCAGTCAAGCAACCCTCCTCCACAGTTTGTGCCGCAGCAATGCAGCGCCAAGAAGCGCCAACTGCAAGAGAAGATGGATGCAGTGGAGGGTGGAGCAACCGAGTTGGGGGACGGGAGCAAGGCGCCAAAGCAACGATGGCGATGGCTGTCAAGCGATCGCAGAGATGCTAATGCAAGGCTCCCAAGTGAGTGCTAGAGTCATAAGCAAACGGGCTGGCCCTTCAACGTCACGCCTCGTCATAAGGCGTGTTATTAATTCATTTGTTAATTAATTAATTAATTAATGCTAGTGTCATGCGCCATCATCATGCAGCAGTATCATTTTCCAAGGTTAGATGATGCTCGTTTTGATCTATCAGTGATTCACCGACAGTGAACAGTGAGCACCAGTGAACAATACAAACATATACACCGTGCCTGGTGTTGATGTTGGGACGTATGACGGTATGAGTGGGCGTGACCAAGCAACCATGATGAAAGTCTGTGGTCAGTTGCCTAGACAATCACACAATGGCTCTTCAGATCTGTAAATGATATTTGCTTCTGTGTGACATGTTTGCTCTACGCATTGGTTGATTTAGGCAAATGACACAACTCATGCTATTGCAGGTGATCCAGAGTATGATGCAACGACGCTGCTTGTGCCACCTTCGGAACTAGAATCCATGACCGCTTTCCAGCGCCAGTATTGGGCGATCAAGTCGCAATGCATGGACATCGTGCTGTTTGTCAGGTATTAGCTGTTTGTCAGGTATTAGCTGTTTGTCAGGTATTAGATACCGATCTCTCTGGGTGGTCAAATCACGACACATGGATGGTACACATTAATCCAACCGCTGGAATCCTCTCTACTATCTTTTCTCACTGCCAGAATGTTACTCTGTGACATTGTTCTTTATCTCTTCAGCTGTTTGCGAGCGTCAATATGAAAGCAAATTATATGCGGCAGTCAATTCCTAGCCCTTCTGTCAATTCCAATGCCTTTGCTATGTACATTATACTTGGTTGCTTTTTGCAAGTAAGTGCTTTTAGATTGTTACATCATTCTAAGTCTAGCAGTGCCATTGACTGCAGCAATGCACGCTCTCCATTACATCATGGTACACATGCTGCTTCTGCTTCTGCTTCTGGTCTTGCTTTTGCTCCTGATCCTGTTGGCAGTGATGTAAGTAACGAAAACTACTGTGGTCTGGCAATAAATACTCCTCACTGACCACCACATGATGCGGGTTGGTATAACCATATCTGCACCACCACTCATCAACACATTGGTACCTGCTGCATCAGACATGGATCATTCTACAACCTCTTTGACTTGGATGCTGATGTTGGACTTCGAGCAGGCCTCAACCTCAGCGGTGGATTATGCCCCAATATGTGGAAGGTGCGACCCTTGCGCCACCCTATTGAAGGGGGGGCCATAAATAGACAAATATGAAGGTTTGCATACCTAAGCTTTTTTGCACCCCTTCTAGATTTATAAAACAATCTGCTATCTGAGGGTCCCGTATATTAAAGGCCTTTACTAAAAGAGCTTCCTCTCTCCGTAGCATTGGACCTTGCGGGTGGCTTATATAATGCGCCTTCCCTCCTCCTCTTCTACCATCTTGCTTCCCTGCTCTATTTTCCTCCAATCCTCCCCCCCATCCCAACATCCATTTATCCCTCCCTCCAGTTCTCTCCTCCTTCTCTTCCTCTTTTGTCTCTGTCATCCCAATGGGTGTGGTCACCTAAGAGACATCTCATATCTTTGTCCACTATCAAATCACTGATGAATGAGATCACGATGTATTGAGAACTCTTACACAGCCTTTGTGGCGTTGCCCTGATGATTTCATATGCAGGTTGGATGCAACCACACAGCGTTTCCAACATGGGCTGCGAAAGTGATGGCCCTTGGCTATGCGGTAAGACCCTAATGTCAAGCACATGCTCAGTGGATCAATTGTGCATAGATTGATGAAGTGCTATAGTGCGGCAAGAAGGAGACATGTTCTGCTTATCTCACCTTGACCTAGTCGTGTACTTGTGTAATGTTTGGCAATATGAAGCGATTATGATTGTACAGCCTTCAGGGCACTACCTCAGCACTTTCTTGGAAACCAGTTATATCGCCAGACACCGTTGCTCGTTCAGTTAGGACGTTTACTGCCTTATCAATAGACACTTGAAACCACCATGTGCCACGCAGAGTTTTTGTTTGTTTCAGAAAGGTGCCCTTCTGGTTGCGATCAGGGATTTGGTGTCTTTCAAGATTGGGCTTCTGGTAGTGATTTGGGTAGGTGGCTCAAAGGGTCGCCCTGCCAGGCCGGCCCGAGGGGTTCAGGGGGCGGGGCGGGGCGGGGCGGGGCGGGGCAGGAGAGTCTCAGGGTAGCGGATGGTTTGGCCAAAACGATGTCCCAGGTAGCGATCGCTTCTGGTAGCGGAAAACAATCTCTGCTGCCATGTGCCTAATGATTGAATTAAGAAGTCCAACATGCGATTACAGTAGGGACTGGCATAACATATGATGTTGACCAAAGGCGACTATGATATCATATGATACCATACAAATTGCATCATATGATATTGTATACAAACGGTAACTTTAGCCTAGTCAGACTGCCTGCATCATATGATATCATTTGATGACATGAAATCATATTGCCGTTCTCAAGATAACAGCAGCCATATATTGCCAATTGCGTATTTTAGTGTCGAGGCCCATGGGCATGGCTTCTATCCTACAGTAACCTGCAACCTCCACTACTCCTTTGCTTGTTTGATTTCCTCCGTGCTTTCGCGCGGTAGTCTGAGCTCAGGCGCAGCAGCGGTTTGCGAAAGCAAAACACATAGTAACCTTCCCCAGTGCAAGCGAACAGGAAGTTCCTTCAATCTCACGCCTCGTGGCAAGGCGTTACAATTGTCAATGTTTGCTTGTTTGAAGGTCGGCTGTGTTGAAGAGGTCGGTGGCGGACCTGCAGATGGACCGGGGACGCTCCGGCAAAGGAAGCTGACTCGCATCTACTCTCCAGCTACCACATGCTTGGATGACGCTCTCATGGTGAGTTTGGGCAATTACCTCTGGCCTATCTGGCTACCCTGGACTACAACATGCATGCGGACATGCATGTGGAGCTATATAACACTGCGCCCTGCCGTGGTTGAACATGTGTGCATGATTCGCATGCGCATCTCCTGCCTTCAGCAACCACCTGCACCTCACATGTATTTGACATTTGGCCACTGTTTTACTTTTGGCCTACGCGTCGCAGCTTCCCCCCAGCTCCATTAGCCAGCGACCCAGTCAAGCCCAAAGATTACAGCTGAATTGTAAATACGCTCGTACCAGCTTTCAGTCACATAAGCTAACTTCAGGTCTAGACCATGGGTGGGTGAAAGGATTTGCCTGAACCCTAAACCTCAAACCCTACAAAAAACTCCTAAATTCCCAGCTATTTCAATCCTGATATCAAGGTTGGGCAAGTCCTTTTAGCCTATTTGGCTACCCCTCTACTGTAACACGCATGTAACATACATACACAGCTCTTTCAATGAAGTGCGTATCTGTTGGAGCCACTACTTTCATAGCTTTTTTTTCACTACCAGTAGTGATCGCTACCTGGGACCCCATTTTGGCCCAACCTTCCGCTACCCTGAGACTCCCCCGCCCCGCCCCGCCCCCCCCCCCCAGGCCTGCCCAGCAGGGCGGCCCTTCGGACTACTTTTCCAAGTCGCTACCAGGAGCCCAACCTTGACAGACACCAAATCCCTGATCGCTACCAGAAGAACCCCTTTCTTAGACGAAAGAAATGCTCTGACTAATTTCCCCTGTACAGGATGACAGCACAAGCGTATGCGACGTGGACTACAGGCCTGTTGTGTCAATACTGGAAGGGAATGACGGCTGGGTGGGGATGTGCGCTGCCGACCTTTCTGTGGGCGTGATCTACCTGTCGCAATTTCAGGTACACTGCAAATTCGGGGGGTCTTCAGCAACTTTTCTGCAACCCTGCGGCACCCCTCTCACATATAACGCACCCTTGTAAGCCCAATAAAGGGCGCCCAAGCCCCCCCAAATAAGCAGTGGTATCAGAATGGGCTTCGCAATTATATTTAATTTGTCCCTATCTTTATCTCTATAGATGCTGCCTCTGTCCGTACGACAAGTGCTTGCTGCTCACACATTGAAACAAGTTCTATCAGCTGTAGGGCCGGTATATGTACCATCCCAACTCAAACTCTAAAATGTTTGGTGAAGAGATTTTTGAAAAAGGGAATAGGAAGCAGACTTGGCCACATATTTCTGCTGATGGGTGGGATGGGTGGGATATCTTCATGCTGGTGAGTGTGTTTTGCTGAAGCTGCACATGCATGATTGTTTCTCCGCTACAATATGGCAACACATGTGGCGCAGCCCACATGATAGCTCACCATAAAATGGGACATTTACGCATCTTTAAATTATAGAATGTATTAATCCCATGCATTCTGCCCTCCATATAGCACGCCTGCACTTCGGACACGTTATTGAATCAGTTGTTCCTGTTTATGCAGGACAACCGCTCCTGCTCCTCCCTAGCAACAGCGCTTTTCAAGTCAAATCCATCTGAGATTGTTGTCATGCGGGGCCGACTGTCTTTAGGGGCTACATCAGTGGCCAAGAGATTCATCATGTCAACAGGTATGATCGCATTGGATGTCTCACCCCCACCCTTGTCCTCACCCTCACCCTCACCCTCACCCTCACCCTCACCCTCACCCTCACCCTCACCCTCACCCTCACCCTCACCTCCACCCTCACCCTCACCCTCACCCTCACCCCCACCCTCACCCTCACCCTCACCCCCACCCTCACCCTCACCCTCACCCTCACCCCCACCCTCACCCTCACCCTCACCCCCACCCCCACCCCCACCCTCACCCTCACCCTCCCCGTCACTCACCCTCTCATCCCCATCCTCAGGTGGTGGATGCACCAAGCCTCCAGTCCTCATGCCCCTACCTATGTCATGCATCCCAAGCATGTTGGCAAGTGCACACAGTGCTCTGAGCATGGACGCTGATGATCTGGTCCACCAGATGGCTTGTGTGGTGGAGCAATTGAACACGTCGTCAGCAATTGCTTGCTCTGTGGATCCTACTGTCAACCTTCAAGCGCTAAGCCAGAACCTGAGCCAGGCCGTGCAGGGGCTGCTAAGCAAGCATGGGAGTGCTGACATTGCTCTGGCACTTCAAGCCATGCTGTTGCTCCTATCACACTTGAGCCGCTGTCAGGTATGGGGGTATAGGGGTATGTGTCAGGTATATGTATATGTGTCAGGTAGGTGTAAATATAAATGTGGGTATGTGTCAGGGTGTATGTATATGTAAATGTGGGTATGTGTAAGGTATATGGGTATGTGGGTATGTGTCGGATATGTGGGTATGTGTCAGGTGTATGTATATGTAAATGTGGGTATGTGTCAGGTATGTGTTATGTGCATTAGGATATACTCCGGCTTCCATCAATGCTTGGAACCCAGTGCACGCTCAGCAAAATTTACTCTCGCCCTTGGTGTAATGCTCCAACAAGTGGTAATCCTCCCTCCCCTCCCTTCAACCTTGTCTGCATTCCTCCATTGCTTCTTACCCATTCTACTAGCCTGCCTGCTTTCCATCCTCCCTTCTCTCTCTCTCTCTCTCTCTCTCTCTCTCTCTCTCTCTCTCTCTCTCTCTCTGGGTAACAGTGTTACACAATTTAATTGCAGTCCAGCCACACAGTAATCAAAAACACCAAAATATCATTAGGAATAAGTCATCTAGTCAACCCTATTATTGAGAAAGTACAGTAAGCCAATTAACTAAGATCTAGTGAAGGGGGATGGGGGGTGGGGGTGGGCGTGGGGTGGGCGTGGGGGGGGGGGGGGGGGGGGGGGGCTCCGTAACAAAAAACTCATTCCATCTAAAAAGATTGAAACAAATTCCAAAGGCACAGTTCTAGCCCAGAAAATAATCTAAATATCTAAGCTTACAAAAACCAATCTATGCAAATTAAGCCAGAAGGTGCTAGTTTCTATAATTGTCATTCTCTCTCTCTCTCTCTCTCTCTCTCTCTCTCTCTCTCTCTCTCTCTCTCTCTCTCTCTCTCTCTCTCTCTCTCTATCTGGGTAACAGTGTTACACAATTTAATTGCAGTCCAGCCACACAGTAATCAAAAACACCAAAAATATTATTAGGAATAAGTCATCTAGTCAACCCTATTATTGAGAAAGTACAGTAAGCCAATTAACTAAGATCTAGTGAAGGGGGATGGGGGGTGGGGGTGGGCGTGGGGTGGGCGTGGGGGGGGGGGGGGGGGGGGGGGGGGGGGGGGCTCCGTAAAAAAAAACTCATTCCATCTAAAAAGATTGAAACAAATTCCAAAGGCACAGTTCTAGCCCAGAAAATAATCTAAATATCTAAGCGTACAAAAACCAATCTATGCAAATTAAGCCAGAAGGTGCTAGTTTCTATAATTGTCATTCTATGTGTCTATGTCTAAGGCGTCTTTGATGTCTGCCCTCCAGCTTGTCCTGTCTTGGGCCAGTAAGTACCAATTTGGAGACATGTTGGTGGCTTGGAGATCATCTCTAAGGGTGTGAATGATGGTCTGTCCTCCTTGCCTCGGTTGACCCTCAGCAAGGGGTGTGTGCGTGGCGAAGAGCATTTTCTTCATGATGCGCGAGTCAGGTCGCCTGGCTATGTGTCCTAAGAACCTCAGTATATTTTCTCTAATGATGCTGGGAATATCCCTGTGGTTGCATCTTTGTCTTATGTCCTCATTTCTAACTCTGTCTGCTCTGCTAATGTTCAACGACATGCGTAGACACTCATGGAGTGCCACGTCGAGTCGTTGAATCAGGGGTTCTGAGAGAGCCCATGTCTCGCTCCCGTACAGGAGGGTGGATGGTATGATAGCTTTGAACACCAGATTCTTGATTTTCCTGGTTATGCTGTGGTTTTTCCATAGCCTAACCAGAGAAGCGCAAGCCTCCCTTGTCTGGTGTGAACAGATTACCTAGGTACATGAATGAGGCAACAAAATCAATGCTGCCCCCATTCAGTCCTATGGGAGTGGGAGTGGGGTGAGAGGGGGAGCTAGACAGAGGCTGGAAGTGCATAGCCTTTGTATTTTTGTAGTTGATGGACATACCCCAAGTTCCTGAGGTGGTCTAAAGACTCTTTTAGAGGGAGGTGAGGCCATCTTTGGAGTAGGACAAGCGGACTAGGTCATCAGCATACAGGAGGAAGGTGATGCAATGGGTCGTAGCTTGGGGGTGGGATCTAGGGGGCTGGAGTGTTGAGCAGTCCATTCATGTCTGAGACTATTGGGAATCCGAGCTGGACATCCTCTAGTGAGAAACTACTTCTAACCAGGTGATCCATGAACAGGTTGAAGAGGAGGGGGGAGAGGGCGCATCCTTGCCTCACTCCTGTTTTCATCTCAAACTTTCTGGATCTGTAACCCTGGACAAGGACCTCTCCTGAGCATACATTGTACATCTCTTTAACTAAGCTAACTAGGTGGGGATCTACCCCTGTGGCAGCCATCAGCGTCCACATTGTCTCCCTGTTGACGCTGTCGAAAGCCTTGCGGTAGTCCACAAAAGCTGCAAAGAGCGGGGCCCGCCCTGCCTTGGATAGTTCACATATGCGCCTCATGGTGAAGAGCTGGTCAGCGCAGCCCCTACTTGCTCTAAACCCTCTCTCTCTCTCTCTCTCTCTCTCTCTCTCTCTCTCTCTCTCTCTCTCTCTCTCTCTCTCTCTCTCTCTTCACCACCCCCACCCCCACCCCCACCCCATGCCCCAACTGCCCTCTATCCAAGGCCTTCCAACTCCCTGAAGGATAGCTGTGTCTCCTCCCAGCCACCTAGGTGCTGCACGCAGAATAGCATAATATTTTGCAAGCAATCTAATGTCTGGTGTTATTTTAATATTAGTTTAAATCAGTTTTTAAAACACTAATATTAGTTGACGTTACCTACACCTAGGTACTGCACGCCGTATTGCAAGGCCAACTTCGGATTGAAGTTGAGCCTCCATCGCTGCACAGGGAGCTCCAGCAGCAGCTGACTGACCATGCCCCAACAAGCATTCCGCGACACATGCTCCTGGACGATCGTGCACTGCTGACCTTAGACCTTCTAGAAGGTTCCATGGGCGGCAGGGCTGGCTCCTTGCTTGCATTCATCGACCAGTGCTGTACAGCATCAGGAAAAAGGAAGCTGCGGCAGTGGATATGCAGGTGGGTGGGTGTCGCATGCAGATCAGGTCATACCATATTGTGCCATACATCGTACAATCTATCTATATATATCCACAATATTGTACAATCTACATCTATCTATCTATCTATCTATCTATCTATCTATCTATCTATCTATCTATCTATCTATCTATCTATCTATCTATCTATCTACCTATCTATCTATCAACCCGCGAAAAAGGAAGCTGAGGCAGCGGATTTGCAAGTTGGTTGGTGTCACATGCTGATCACATCGGAATGTGGGCTACTCGTATTGAACTTGGAAGGCTTTTGTGTAGGATTGTGAATATCGTTCTGGTTTCAAGATTATTGGGTGATATGTCATACAATACCGTACAATTTATTGTGCAATATATTGATACGTCATGACGGGGGCCCTGCCTTTGTGATAATTTAATTTTTCCATAGTGATAATTTAATTTTGCGATTGCAGGCCCTTAGCCATGGCGTCTGAGATCGAGGAGAGACTCCAGGTGGTAGATGCCTTCATGCTCTCTTCAGATAATCTGGATGGCTTTCGACAAGCGCTGTGTGGCGTCCCTGACTTAGAGAGATTGATGCCAAAAGCGACATGTGCACTCGCAGCTGTGGCACTGAGCAACAAGCAATGGGGTCATGTGTATCAACTACTGGGGGGCCTAGCTGAGGGGGTGGAAGCAGTGGCCTCCCTGAGACAGGTTGGTGGAGGGGGGGTCGGGGGGGGGGAGGGGGGGGGGGGTAGTCAGCTGAATGGATGTAGGGCGGGATGGATGGTGCTCTGTGCAAGAAGCGCTGCTAAATACACAGCCTCCCATCCCCACTCCTCACACAGACACACATCACACCCCCACCCATCCAGCCATCACACCCAGAATAAATAAATAAATAGTACACCTTATTACGTGGCGTGGGGTAAAGGGGGGCAGCCCGTTTGCTTGCACCGGGGTCAACCACCAAATCACACCTAGATACCTCCAAAACAGGTGTGACCTTCACTCCTCACCCCTTTACCTCCCTTCACCAAACCTCTAGATCACTGATGCTGATGCTTTATGTTTCTGACTTATAAAAGTCCACACCTGGGCATATGGCTGCCAGATACTTGATGTTTATGGCCAAATCCTGATTTAAATCACTGCTCCCTTAACTCTAACCTCTAGATCCCATGCTGATGCTTCCCATCCCTCCACTGCTCACCCGAGCAGGAATGTAGAGCCTCTGGCAAATCTACCCCTGCACTTGTGGTGAGAGCCGCCACTGGTGCTGCACGCTGCTTACAAGTTCTGTCCTCTTTGGAGGAAGTGCTTGACCTGCAAGCGACACCCTCAGGGTCCTCGGCAGCTTCGTCCTTTGGCCTGAGCCTAGTACCAGGTGTGCACCCACACCCACCCCCACACCCACTACCACTACCACACCTACACTTACACCCCCACACTCACGCTCACACCCCCACACTCAAACTCGCACTCACACCCCCACACTCACGCTCACACCCCCACACTCAAACTCGCACTCACACCCCCACACTCACGCTCACACCCCCACACTCAAACTCACACTCACACCCCACTTCCTCCTGCACTCATACTCCCGTGCTCACACTCACAATCACACTCACACTCACACCCCCACACTCCCAATCACACTCACACTCACACTCACACTCAGGCCCACACTTACTTCAACACTCACACTCCCGCGCTCACAATCACATTCACATTCGCACTCCCCCCCCCCCCCCCCCCCCCCCCCCCCCCCCCCCCCCCCCCCCCATCCTACACACACACATAAACACACAGCAAACAAGCAGTGCAATGAGCACGCATAACCTATTCCTACGCCATCACCATTGCAGGAGCTAGTGTGGAGTATGACAAGGCCAACGCAGCAATACAGCAACTCGAACGGGACATGATGAATGCCATCAAGAATGAGAAGCAGGCCTTGCAAGGCATGGGTGCCAGCTCTGCTCTCCTGAGCAAGATCAAGCTGGTCAATGCGACTGATGGGCTCTTGTCAGCCCCAGCTGGTCTCCTTTCTATTGTCCGCAAAGTGGGGTTGTCTTATTTTTTAGTTGAATCAGTTGTATATCTTGGCGCTTGGCCCCTATGAGGCAAACAGGCTGGCCCCCTCAACCTCACGCCTCGTAATAATGCAAACCATTTATTTATGTTTCAGTGTGTATGCCTGGGCCAGGAGGTCATGGATGTCACTGTTTATCTGCAGTCCTGAAATAGCCCGGAGCCAAAGGATCATTGCACACAACTTGTAGTTTTCATAATCTGCAAAATCATTTTTGTCGCTTTTCCATCCATCTATTCATGTATCCATCCATCCATCTGTCTGTCTGCCCAGTCAGTCAGTCAGTCAGACATGCACTCATGAAGTCATACATGTATGAAGTCATTTAAGTACCAGTTTCTCCACACGCTTACTGATTTATTTTTAAGACTAAGGACCACTGATATCACTGATATCGTACTTCACAGGCCTACCAGGTACAAGAAGCAAAGAGCGGAGCCAAAGCGACGTTCTCTTTCGTTTCTCCATCAGTTGGAGAAATCGCTGCACACTTGACAGCATGGCAGGAGCAGCGTGCGGTGGCATCCGCTTCCGTGCTAAGTCATGTGGCCCAGCTGTTCTCGTCTGGCCGGCCACACTTCTCAAACTTTATCAACCAGGTAAGTGTGCTGTCTCACAAGGCCTGGGTGTTGTGACGTATTCGGATGTTTCATCCTCCCGTCCATATCTCTCATCCATCCATCCATCCATCCATCCATCCATCCATCCATCCATCCATCCATCCATCCATCCATCCATCCATCCATCCATCCCTCCATCCATCCATCCCTCTGTCCGTCCATCCACACATCCATCCATCCATCCATCCACCCATCCATCCACCCACCCATCCACACATCCATCCACACATCTACGCATCCATACGTCCATACAACCCTGCATGCATACATCCATCTTAATCTACCACCCATGAGCTGACAGGCTGTGTGCATGCTGCAGATGTCAGCCCTGGATGTTCTCTCTGGCTTTGCTCTGGCCACCCATCCGTCAGTAGCACCAGAAGGTGTGAACAGCTTTCAACTTGTTTCTGGGTCCCTTCTTATTTGTTTTATTGTGTCATATACTCATATTGCTTCGGTAATGCTTGAATATGGCAGCATACCGGTATCTGCAAGTTTTCCTGAAGATGAATGAATTTCTCCTGATAGGAGTTTCTCAACTCCTCATATATTTGGGTGGGTGGGTCCCTTTGGGCCTACTTGGATACTCTAGGACTGTGGCAACCAAACAACAACATGAAAGGACTGTAATAACGAAACAACAACATGAATGACTTACAGGTACAACACTGACTAGGAACCACCAGTGCTCTTGTCATATGGTTCATTCCACCCTCCGCCTCACACCATCTTAAATATCGGTCTGCACAGTCCATGTTTAGCCTATTTTACTTGTTTCTGGTGACACTTCCTGCCACCACAATGTTTACCATGGCAACGTTTCTCCCTACCCCATTGCACACACAATGTGCAACATACAGCACACAACACACACAACAAACAAACAGCACTGGTGATGGACATGCTTGTGCAACAGACTACCTCAGCCACTGCTCTCAACCCACTACATTGTTCATTCTACTAGGTTGTTCATTCAGTCGCCCGCGCTTCACCCACCCAGCACCTCAGACTAGGGAGAGGGATCAGATACCCCAGCTCAGTATGGAGAGTATGTGGCATCCCCTCCTTCAAACTCAAGGTAGGCCAAGCCCCCTCTGTATGGTCACCTGTCCCATGAACACCTTGCATGAGTACACCTGTCACATGAACACCTTGCATTAGTACACCTGTCACATGTACACCTTGGATTAGTACACCTGTCACATGCACACAAGCAACGAGTACACTTGTCACATGTACACCAGCTACGAGTACACCTGTCACATGTACACCTTGCATGAGTACACCTGTCACATGTACACCAGCTACGAGTAAACCTGTCAAATGTACACCTTGGATGAGTGCACCTGTCACATGCACAGCAGCCACGAGTACACCTGTCACCTGTCACACCCCTAACCCCTTACCCCAGGGGCCAATGCCCGAAGGGCATAGCCCTTGAGGGGGTCAGTAAAGGAGTTGAGATGGAGCCATGGGGGGGCCTACCCTTATTAGAAGAGGATTAACCGCTTTACCCTAGGGGGGTTAGGTGTGGGCCCAAAGCCTGAGGTTCCAAGGGATTAGCAAAACAAGTTTTGATAAACATGGAAATTGCAGTTTAGGTTTATAAGAACTATTAATGTTCCCAGAAATTGAATTACCATTTAATCCCATTAAACAATGACCCTTTTTTAGGAGAATTATGTATACCTAAAACAAATTTTTAAATCGTTACGAGTGCTCTCACAAATATGGTCCTCCCCTAGGAGGGGGGGGGGGGGGGTAAATATGCAGGGTTATTATTCCCCCCCTTATTTCATTAGGTACGGGCTCTCCCAGAAAAAATATATATTCAATAATTTTGGAATGTTTATGTAAATTTAAAACAAAATGTCAAATTTAGTATTAGTTACAGTAATTGCAAAACTTCCTGAAGCATATGCTCCATTCGCACCTATTGTTGATGTTTTACCAGTAATTCCAGTTGTATTTATTGTACCACCTTGCATGAGTACATCTGTCACATGCACACCAGCCACGAGTACACCTGTCACATGTACACCTTGCATGAGTACACCTGTCACATGTACACCAGCCACGAGTACACCAGTCAAATGCACACTAGCCACGAGTACACTTGTCACATGTACAGCAACCACGAGTACACCTGTCACATGTACACCTGTCGCGAGTAAACCTGTCAGATGTACACCTTTCACACGTACACTTTGCACGAGTACACCTGTCACATGGCATGGCACACATGTTTTCCTTGATCGTTGGAACCTGAAGTCCTGAGTAGCTGTGCTCTTGATTTGTGAACCCTCTGAGTTTGACCCCTCAATATGTGAGCCCTTGTTAACCCCTGAATGTATGAGAACTCTATCTGTGACCCTCCAATATCTGAGCCCTTGATATGTAAGCCCTCTATGTGCAACCTCTGCATCTTTTAAACCTTGCTGTGTAAACCCTGTATGCATGGAACCCTGAATCTTGAACTCAGTTGGAATGACCTGGATCCTCTGAGTTTGACCCCTTGAATATGAGCCCTTAAAACATGAGACCTCTGTGACCCTACCATCTCTGGGCGCTTGATAAACCCTACACCCTAAACCCTAAACCCTCTGAGTGTAACCCCAATATCTTAGAAGTATTTGTTGTGTATACCGGCTATTGCCGCAACTAGCATATTTGGCTACCCCTGGACTGTAAAAATAAATGCATCCCCTCTATACATATAAATAGGGACTGGCATATCATATGATGTTGACCAAAGGCAAGCATGATATCATATGATGTCATATGATATAGATATGGTCTATAAATGGTAACTTTAGCCTAGTTAGACTGCCGGGATCATATGATACCATATTGCCGTCCCCAACATATAAACCTAAATCTCTAACTCAGTATGAATGGCCTGGGTGTTTGTTCGTAGCCGTGCCCAACTCCATGTGCTTGGGAGGGCCTGCCCCTGAAAAACATCTCCAACAAGATGGAGGAGATGATACCAGGCAGGCCAAGCCAACCACCGCCTCGGGTATCTTGCTCCTAACCGGGGCCAACATGGGCGGTAAATCTACTTTGCTGCGAGCGACCTGCCTGGCTGTCATCATGGCTCAGATAGGCTGCTATGTGCCGTGTGCCGCCATGGAGCTGAGCCCAGTGGACTGTGTGTTCACACGCATGGGTGAGACGGCTGTTAATGGGGTCCCTTGTGGTTGTGATCGTGGTGGGGTGTTGAAGGAGATTTGGGCGTTGCTGGTGATAGCATCCACGTGCAGATGATGCGCCTTCCGTAGTAGAGGGTAACTAGGCATGATCCTGAACTTTGGATAAGTCATGACTCATGAGCCTCCCCCCCCCCCCCCCCCCCCCCCCCCACCCCCCTCCCCCTTCTCCCACCTATCTACCCATACCACCACCACTCTACCGCACCACCTACCAAGCCACACTCCCACCATCCCACCCACCTTCCTACCTCACCCGCTCCCACCCCACCCACCCTGCTCAAACACCCACCCACCATGTCAACACACACACACACCTCCCCCCGCCCCCTGCCCTTCTGTCCCCCTACACCCGCAGGAGCACATGACCGCATTGTATCTGGAGAGAGTACCTTCCAGGTGAGGTGCCAAAGTGGCATGAGTCATGGCTTCAGTCTCCTAGTGACTGAAATCATATCCTGCTACATGGAGGCTGGTGTGGGTTTCATGTATCTCGGCTCTGCCCCCCGAACCCCCTTGGGCCGGCCCTTCCGGCTGCCTACCCAAATCGCCACCTAGAGCCCAAATTAGAAAGGCACACAATCCCTGATCGCTACCAGAAGACCCCCTTTCTGAAACGAAAAACAACTGGGGGGGAGTGTTGCGCACAAAACACAAATGTGCATACAAGCTATTGGTACATTCAGTCGGCCTCTACTTGTAGTTTATAGTTGATCTTGATTATTTGAGGTTGGGCGAGTTCGTTTCTTTTTCTTTGGCAACTCCTGGAGTGAAATGTACATACATGAGTACACAAGCTATATAGCCATTGCGACCACATTGTTGCTCCCCACTCTCCTTGTTTCTTGTTTGCCTACACGTAGCAGCTTCCACCCAGCTCCATTGGCCCGCGACTGAGTCGATCCAACATATCACAGCTGTATTGGAATGCATATCATGCGAGCTGTCTTCTCTCATGCGAGCTGTCTGACACACTAGCTAGCTTCAGGTTTGTCCCAAGGGTGGGTGAAAGGAGCTGCCTAGAAGCTGCTGCACATAGCGCCAAAAACACAGTGCCCACTCTCCCTTTGGCTGCAGGTTGAGATGGTCGAAACAGCCTCATGCCTGCTGAATGCAAGCCCTGCCTCTCTTCTTGTGCTGGATGAGCTTGGGAGGTAAGTGCATGAATATGTGATTGTGCTTGTGTGATGTTATAGGTGTTTGTTGTGTAGGTGTGTGCATGCAGTATGTGGTTGTGAGTGGGTGCGTATATATGCACTGTAAGAGAGATTTCGAGCAGATAAGAGTTAGACTGTGTGAATTAAAATGGACAATTGCAGTACTCGCCAAACTGCTGTGTGTTTGTTGGTATAAGTGTATATCATACATTTGTTTCTCAAATATGTTTGTAAGTTTGTGAGTTTTTATCGGTCCTCTTTCGTTCTGGGATTAAATGATCCTGGTGCCTGCATGCTATGTACTGCCTCATGGGTGCCTGCATGCTAGTATTGCCTCATGAGTGACAATAACACATTCGTGCCCAACTCAAATTCTGAATGAAATGTCTAGGATAATAGTGATCATAGGAGCAGCAATTAGAGACGAGCAATGGCATCGACTGACGTTCATTTCATTCACTGTTGCAGCCGCCATGACAGGATATTCAGCCAAGCCCAGCTTAACCAATGCTTCTGGATGCTAATATAAAATAATACACATATAAACATGAATGAAGTGAAGCTATCAACTAGCAGCCGCTGCTGTTGTGTAGCACGTATGATGTAAAGCGCTGCAGGGGATAGTATCAGATCAAAACAAAAAAAGTTCATCGCTGCACCACCTGGCACCTTCTTACCTGGTCACTCTTTCATACACTTTTTCCCAGGGGTACAAGCACATTTGATGGTTATGCGCTTGCATATGCTGTCTTGTCATATGTGGCAAGCACCATAGGTAGGCAGTTGTATGACGGTGCAGATGATACCGATGATGATGATAATGATGATGATGATGAGGATGATGATGATAATGGATGCAGATTATAATGATGATGATGATGATGATGATGATGGTTTAATGGTTACATTACCCTGGCGCCCTTCCGAATGTGACCGCAGCTTGACAGAGTCAAGGGGGATTTATGAGCACGAACAAAACATGTTTTGTGTCCCATAGTACAGGTAGTCCCCCATCAATTGAGATAAAGTGATCATGTCAGTGTGATACCCTTCCTGCCATTTGATATATGATTTGCAGTGTGGTCTTAGACACTCTGTCACTTTGACACTTTGCACCGCTGAACCCAATTTATAATTATACTGCCAGTATTCCCATCCAATCGTGCATCCCCGGAACCTCATCATCCCCCTCCTCCCTCGCCCGCATCCACCTCCACTCACTGGCTCACAAGCACTCTCTAGAAGCTGCTGGATGTAGCCCAAAGTAAAACATCGCTGCTTCCTTTCTTCCCAGGATGCCGGACTCTGTTTGCCACGCACTACCATGGCCTCTGTGCTGAACCCGCACTGGCGTCATCAGCACAGCTGGCTCACATGTCAACTAGCGTATCACAGGATGGTTCTCTTGTTCCCCTACACCGTCTCAAAGGTGGAGCAGCCCCAATGGTAGGACCCCCACTCTCGAACCTCAGCTCGATAATAGCAGCAGCTTGTTTTTTTCAGATCCTGGTGTAGCAAAATAGGCCAAGGAGGAATCACTCACCCACTCTCCTCCTTCAGCAGGGCACTGGCAGTAATACGTTTGTTACAGATCCTGGTATAGCTGAATAAGTTAAGGCTAATCACTCCCCCACTCTCCTCCCTCAACAGGACGATAGTATTAGTATGCTTGGTACTGGTATAAGTGTAACGAAATCATCTAAGGCGGACACACTCACCGACTCTCCTCCATAAAGGGGGCAACAGCAGTATGTTTGTTTGCCAAGTCAGACAGCCCTCGACTTGTCATCCCGGTGCTCACAGTCTAATACATGCACGTTTTTCTTGCTCCGGTCTGTGCTGTTCCTAGTCTTACTGCCTGGTGACCAGCAGACTGCAATATATTTGGGGTTGTGACATTTGCGTCCATCTGCAATCAAATACATTCATTATACTATTATACATTGACATTGCATTCTCCTCGTGTTCTCATGTCCTTGTAAATACATAACAAATATTGACTTGTTGCGAGGCGTGAGGTTGAGGGGACCAGCCCGTTTGCTTGCACTGGGGGCAACCACCAAATTTCCCCTGCCTATAATATTATTTTCTCCTTGTCTTATCAACTTATCATCTATGCTGTGCCCATCACAACCGTCCCCCACTGGTTATATAACAACGAGAATCTATCGGTCGTGGTCGCTTTTAAACGTTAAGCCGCCAGATAATTTACCGGTTGTTGTTGTTGTTGTTGTTGTTATTGTTGTTGTTATTAGGCCAAAACAAGGGTCCAACTGTTGTGCCCTGCCTGCTAATACCTGCACAGGGAAGCTGCGGCATACAGGTGGCAGGGCTGGCTGGTTTGTCGAGCAGCATATTATGCAGAGCAGCTTCCAAAGCACATGAGCTGGCGGAAGCAACAGAAAGCAAGATGCACCAGTCTGGTGGAGGCAGCCGCGGAAGGATGGACACCTCTGGCGGCAGTGCCAGTAGGATGACAGCTGGCCAACCTGGTGTCGGAGGTATTGATGGGGTGGTCGCGTCAGCTGGTGTGAGCCATGTGCCTCAGTTTGGTTACGGCATAAGCGGCGGGTTGGGCCAAGGAGAGGGGAGGGCGGTGCAGGAGGTTGTCTCGCTGCTTTGCTATGTGAGAGAGAGGCGATATGGTCAGGGGCAAGGGCAGCTGAGTGGTGGGAGCAGAGGAGGAATCGATGGCGATGGAGAATTGCTTCGACATATGTACAAGCTTCAAATGATGCTGAAGAAGTAGGGGTTTGTGTTATGGTACCAGAGCGTTTTTGTGGCGGTGCATGTGGGTGTTTTGGAAGAAGACAGGGGAGGGGTGACTATCTTGTGGCAAGCCACTTGTGTATCTACATTCAAGCGGCTGCAAATAGCTATAATATATTAAGAGAAACTGTGGAATCCCAGACTGGAACATCTGAAACACATATCCCGAAGATTCCTGGTGACTTTTGCATCTTACATGTTAAACTGCATGCACTCGCTCATACATCTATATATATGTGATATGAGGATCTAAAATGTGCTCCAGGGTGGTGAACAACCATTATTGTTCAGGAACACTGTGACCAGCTGCAGATGATGATGCAACGGATCCTACAAGTGATTCTATATTTAGGGGATGAAGTACCATGCATTTGATTACGAGACTAACGTACCGTATCAGAATCTAATCGTCTGGGAATAATGATATTTGTCTCCATGATGCGATGTGCAGTGAATATCAGAAATACCATGAACAACTCCCTTCGGCTATCAGTGATTGTTTGAAGAAATCGGATGACATTTTGTTCTGTATAAGAACAATGTTTGCAATGGTGTTGTTACTGCCAAGGCCGAAGCAGCCGTAGTGGCTAGAGCCATGTATCCAAGTTCAAATTCATTGAAAAAATTACAATGATTATATATGTACGTGTTCCAATTGGACCCAGCTTAGGAAGTGCCCTGGGTGCAGAAAGCCAGAACGAATTAATAATAAGCTGCTTCTGTGCTGCATTGACGATTTGGCTTTCTTTGCACAGTACCTGAACATGAGGCAAATATGCGATAAGAATTGAACAATTACATTATCATCCCATGTGGGATGATGATTGAATTCTAACTGTTTACTTATTGTATCGCTGTCGCACGAACCCAGGGCCCCCGTGGGCCCGTCTGTAAAACGATTGTTTGGGGTTCAGTTCATCAATGTGTTTTTCTTGTTAGCCCTTCCTGCCACTGTTGGGCAAGTCCCTTTAGCTTATTTGGCCTACCCCTGGACTGTAACATACATTTATCAGCAGCAGCTCCGAAAGCCATTTTTCAATTGGTGATCGCCTGAAGAACTGGTAAAGTGATATTTACAGGAGTATCGAGCTTTGGGTGTATGGTTTAGTTTCACCCAGCATCAATCAGACGGGTCTGCGGTTCGACCCCTGGCCGGGGTCACAAATTTCAGACGTGCAGCCTTGGAAAAGGTAGAGACCTTCCCTTGACGCTTGACCTCAAACACAGGCCATAGTAGACTCAAACCAAGTTCGCTACACAAATTTCAAAGTTGATTTCACCACGTGCTGAGTACTCCTCACAGACAATCAAACGGATGGAATTCTAATTATGTAGGAGTTTCTACTCCTTTCATTCTGAACACTCTTTGGGCACTGTTTTGTGAACGGGGTCCCACTTCCTGGGTTGACAATTATAGAAAAAATAAAAACGGCTGCCTGGCATACACGAAGCAACAAATATGGGTTTGTAGCAATGTAGCGTACCTGTGCAATAATAGAAATCAAACGGGGTAGGGGAGGTATTTGGCACTGGTCAAATACATAACAGTTGAACAGGCTGAATCAATCCAACCAAATGTAGACCGAAAGACGGTGAGCAGCCAAATGGCTAGCTGGAGCCATGCTACCAAGTTCAAGTTCATTAAGCAGGCGGGCAGCAGGTGAGCGGTGTACACTGCGCATACAGGGTGTGCCTAAGATGGTTCTCAAGACCAAATAAAATGTGATGGCACATGCCAGCGTACGTTTACATATGTTAAAGCATCGTTGGCAAACTAGCACGGGGCGAACGCATTAACTGCTGCTATTCGACAAGTTTTAGCTGACAAAATCACAATGGGGTGTTGTGTGTGGGACTCTGATTTGCAAGACGGCGAGCGCTGAGCAGTCCAGAGTTGGTTGCAAAAACATGTAATAATTTAATTCAAAATGGCAATGAGCTAGCTAACAGAATACTCACATCAACATCGCGTCGTAACCACTGTACACTTGCCATCAAGTTAACATGCGGACTGGGCGGGGAACTCAACCTCCTTTATCCTGTTTCGATGAATGGCGCAATGGAATAGCACGTTGCAATTTTGAAGGTGCGGGGTTCGAATCCCTACGGGTCCGCTTTAGTGTTTGCGATCGCTGTAAACCACCAGGATAGCATTGCCCAGGTAAAGTAGCAGCCTGTTCTATAACGCCGTTAGACAGGCATCCCTTAATACCACGCCCCACCAGGCGATAGCATTAATTTTTCAATCTCCGAGGGAGTGAAATAGCTTGCACGCAAACATGATCTTAAGAAAGGCAATTGGTGTATCTAGGGCAGCTGGAGCAGCAGCTCTCGTTTGATGAGACCATGCAAAATTAATTGGAGCAGCTGGTGTACGGTGCTACGGCACATAACTAGGGATCGGCAATATGATATCATGTCATCATATGATGTCGGAGGTAATTTTGGCCTGGGCATCATATCATATGATATTAAATCATATGATTTTTTGTATGATATCATATGATATCATACTCGCCTTTGGTCAACATCATATGATATGCCGATCCCTACACATAACCCCATGACTTCGCAGACAAACTTTCTATAGGCTATGTGACAAATGGCTGTATCACTCTTCTGCAACAGCTTGGGATCTGGGCAGGGTGCCGAGCAAGCAGGTGGTTAGGCAGTTAGGCACTTCAGCAGGAAACGGCAATATGATATTATATGATATCATGTCATCATAAGATGCTGGCAGTCTGACGAGGCTAAAGTCACATTTATATACATCATATGATGCAATTTGTATGATTTCATACACGCCTTTGATCAACATCATATGATATGCCGGTTCCTAAAAGTAAGGTTCATTTTGGAGAAAGCATGGTAGCATGGAATATTGGGTGACAAATTGATAATGCTGTTCGATATTTTGTCAGATCACACTCAGATCATACAATCCGAGGTGGAAGTCAAGAAAGAAGAAAAGAGGTCCACTCCACCCATCAAGGGGGAAAGCTGGGGGGAAGCAGGCACCAAGTGTACTATATATAGTGTAGCACTCATCCCTCTGTCCATCCATGTATGGGGTGACTTCCTCGGGACGTGAAATAATGTCAACATAATGATGAATGATGTTAGGACATAGTGGGAGGCGAGGTGATCCCTTCAGCTGCCGCTTGACCCTATCTGTCCTGTTGCTATACCTCTGGCAGACCAGTCCACTGCCGTTCTTTGATGCGCCGCACACTCATCCATTCACCAATCTCACCAAAGTACGTCTGCCCCGAGTTAGCCAGTGCATGGGCCGTGGGCTGGTTCCGTGCAGCCATGCGGATGTAGTACAACGGTACCTACGTGATGTACAAAGGAGGTACATGATGTCAAGAGGGTTAGGCACTACAACCGCTGTCTGTATTCAGCTGGAACCAAGAGGGTCACTGGTACATGCTCAAGCACCATCAGCAGCCAGTCCCCCCCACCCACACCCACACACACTTCCCCCCACCCCTTCAGCCCTTGTGACCCCTCACCCCCATCTCTCAGACAACCCCCAACCCCCATCAACCCCTCTCCTCCCCTGCTTTTACCGACCCCCTATCTTGCCCTTCCCCTGCCCCTACAACTTCCCTATCCAGCTATTTCCCCCCACGTTCTCACCTTGCGCCGCAGACACTCATCACAGTCATCCCTCGTGATGGTTCCTCCCCCCATCACAATGTGCCCTTTGACATGTTGAATCACCTGTCGGCTGAAGATAACCGCTGACCAGCCTAACAGTTTAACACTACCATCAGCAGACATCCGCTTTCCTCCAAACTCAATGTGCTTTAAGCCGTTTGCGTCGAGAAAGAAAGTGGTTGGGTAGAACAGCACAGCCCCCCCCTCCAAGTGTGCATAGTTCTCCCTGTTGGACGGCTTCAGGACTCCCTCCTTGTAATCCCCACACTGGATGGCTACGATAGGCACCCCCTCATTGTGAAGCACCCTAGCAAGGTGGCTGACGTCAGGTACAGAGGGGTGATATGGATCTCCTCCGTACATGCAGCACCAGTGACCAGCACCGTGACGGCTGTTCAGCTCGTGCACTAGCGGAGTAATTTTGGAACGAAGCTCATCCTCAGAGCAGCTATACTGGTTCTTGGAGCCATGACCTGGACAGGAAAGCAGTGTGTTTTCATTAGGTGACAAGGCCTCGACGTGTTTACTTCTCCCGATCGATATATTCTGAGAATGGGGCTAAAATGGCGATGTTATGTTCTACCATTTCCATGTCGATCTGAGCACCTCATTTAGGGGGGGGGGGGGGGGGGGGGGAGCCCTCAGGTTTTTTGCTATCTTTTTACTCAGACCTCCAAATAACATTCTGAGACCACCATTAAGATTGTGGTCAAGGGCAGTTCAATGGCATAACTTAAGATCCAGGAAGGGGTATATGGGTGGGTGAATGGGTGGATAATATTGGCGGGTATGGGTTGGTGAGTATGGGTGGTAAAAATGGGTATGGGTGGGTGGGAATGGGTGGTATGGATGGGTGTATGGGTGGGTGAATGGTTGAGTATGGGTGGTATGGATGGGTGGGTATGGATAGGTAAGTGGGTGGGTGAATGGGTGAGTATTTTGACTATCACACAATCCCTGTTTGGGAATTCTGAGGATGCCATTGTGTGCGCCATAGTGTAGATGCACAGAATCCATATATAATTTCAAGTCATGCCTCTTATTTCTATTTAAGGAAGGGCGGGGGGAGGGGGGGGTCAGCCCTCCTCAGGTTTTTTAGGGATAGGTGTCCGAACTTATTTTACTCCTGGTGTGTTGTATAAAAAGAGCAGACAAACATTCAGCAGGTATGAAGGTGATAAGCAAATATAGCAGAGAGATAGGTACACCGAGGTGCCCAGAGAAGCGTCTGGAGCAGTGTTTGTGTGCGTGTTGGAAGGGGGTGGGGTGGGAGTGGGGGGCAAGGGCGGGCAGCACATCTGTGGCAGAGCATGAAAGCATGCTTACCATTCAGCATGTATGTTGCATCAAACGCATCGAGGTGCTGGGACAGCATATCCCTTGCCTCCTCCTCCCCTCCAGCAAGTGCTTTTGAGTCGTTGAATATCGACAGCCCCTTGGGCCTGTTGGCTTCGCTGCCCTCTGCCTGTGTAACATTTATAACTGCTTCTCTTCCCACTACAAAATCATGTAGCTTCTGCACCAGGCCAACTGCAGCTGTAGCCACCTCCTCAGGGCTAGCACCGCTCCCCTCACCCAGATGACGCCAAGCCTCTCTCATGCCAGTCGCTGCCACTACGTTGGCTCCCTCTCCTGAACCTTGTTCGTAAAAGGTCGCAGCAGCGCCGCCCGTGCAGCCGACAGGGACCACGTACCTGGGTAGAGGAGGGGGAGGAGGGGGAGGAGGGTAGGGGAGGGGAAGGGGGGAGGGGGGGGGAGAGGGAGAAGGGGGAGGGGAAGAGAGAGTGAGAAGGGTTGTGAAGATTCATGAGTTCATGACAGTGCACAAAACAGCAATCTCCAGGTGAAATGAATTGAGGGGAAGAGGAGAGGGGGGTGAATGAGGAGGAGGCAGTATAGTTTGCATCTACTGGCACATGTAATGCACGTCCATGCAGCTCACCTTTTTGCTTCACATGCCACCTGCGCTTCGTTGGCGGACCCTGGCCCCCCCTCCAGCATCAGCATCACTGGCAAGCACGCTGTGATAGTGTCCTTCTCGCGGACGCTTGACCCTGCTCGCAGCACCTTACCATAGCCCCACTCCTTGAACTGCAGCTGCCCATTCACCATTTCCAGCGGTACCTTGTCATGAAAGGGGCAGCTGGAGGGCTGAGTCGCTCCTTGCAGTGCTGGGTCACTCACAGGTAGCACCAGGAATAGACGTGGCTTCCCACCACCTCCTTCTGCTGCCTGGACAGCCTCATGGAATGCCATCGCAATCGTCTCTCCCACACCCTTGAACCCTCCTGTGACCAGACAGTAGGCCCCCTCCAGGGCCGCCAGTCTCCTCCCTATGGCCTTGCAGATTTCCTCTGTGTCCTTGTGATAAAACCTAGTGGACCCGATGACCCCGACTAGCTTAATCTGTCCAGGGTGTAAGCCAGCCTCTTTATCGATGCGCTGCACGAGGGAGCGACGCATCTCTTCAAGGTCGACAATGGGACACGATGGAGGATGGCTCACAGCAGCGGCCGCTGATGCGAAGTAAGAGGAGGTCGCGGTGGAGGGGTCGGGAAAGGAGGGGAGAGGGAGTTTGGTGATGCGGACTGCGGCCTTCATCATCAATGGGTGCCTGCATCATCATCAGCATACCATAATCAGTACCATCATCACCAGCAGCAGCAGCACAAGTCACAAATTAGCATCAGGAGGTGTACAATGAATCATGTCACTCAAAACGTTGTGCAGCCCAAATACATCCCTCTCTTCCTCACCAATCAGTATTCGGTGCTAGAGCCGCATCTCTCTGTCTGCAATCCTTCCCACAGCAGCACTTGTTTTCACAGCTACAAACAGTCTCAGCAGGGGAGGGCGTGACCACGAGGTAGTTGATGGCAGACATGGAGAAACTCATCCACCTTGGCATGGGGAAGTTCTGAGGGAGGGGAAGGGATAAGAGGGGTGGATACAACAGAGGATAGCACCATATACTATCACCACCGGTAAGGGTAAGTCGACAGGCACACGCTGATTACCTCCACCCACAGCCAACCAAGATAGGTAAGTGACAGGACACACGCAGATAATCCACCCCCAGCCACCCAATTGATAGGCAAGTACAGCAACACGCAGAGAATCACCACAGCCACCCACATGATAGGGAAGTGGACAGGCAACACGCAGATACTCCACCCACAGCCCACCTCAAATGATAGGTAAGTGCCAGGCACACGCAGATATACATCCACCCACAGCACCAATGATAGGTAAGTGACCGGCAACACGCAGATACCGCCAACCCAATCCACCCACTGAAGGTAAGTGAACAGGAACACGCAGAACCCCCACCACAGCCACCCACATGATAAGGGTCAGTGCCAGGCACCCGGCAGATAATCCACCCACAGCCAACACATGATAGGTAGAGTGACAGGCACACGAGATCCATCACCCACCAGCCACCCCACATGATAGGTAAGTGAAGGCACCAAGCAGATACACCACACCACATCGCCACCCACATGAGTAGGTTAAGTGACAGGCACAGCAGAATCCACCCCCAGCCAACCCATGATAGGTACGTGACAGGCACACGCAATACATCCACCCACGGCCACCCACATGCGGTAAGTGACAGGCACACGCCCGATACATCCACCCCACAGGCACCCACATGATAGGAAGTGACAGGCACAACGCAGATCATCCACCCACCGCCACCCACATGATAGGTCCGTGGAAAGGCTACACGCGAGAACCAGGTCCCACAGCCACCCGAGATAGGTAAGTGACAGGGCACACGCAGAGATACATCCACCCCCATCCACCCCACATGATCATGCTCGGTAAGTGACAGGCACACGCAGATACATCCACCCACAGCCACCCACATGATAGGTAAGTGACAGGCACACGCAGATACATCCACCCACAGCCACCCTACATGATAGGTAAGTGACAGGCACACGCAGATACATCCACCCACAGCCACCCACATGATAGGTAAGTGACAGGCACACGCAGATACATCCACCACAGCCACCCACATGATAGGTAAACGTGGACAAGCACCCGCAGATACATAACCCCAAGCCACCCACCTGATAGGTAAAGTGACAGGACACGAAGATAATCCACCCACAGCCACCCACATGATAGGAAAGTGAAGCACACGCAGATAATCCACCCACAGACCACCCACTGATAGGTAAGTGGACAGGCAAACGCAGGAACATCTACCCACACCCACCCACATGATAGGTGAGGGACAGGCACACACAGATACTCCACCCACAGCCACCACTGATAGGTAAGTGAAGGCACACGCAGATTACATCCACCCACAGCCACCACATGATATTAAGTGACAGGAACACGCCGATACATCCACCCACCGCCCCAACATGATAGGCGTAAGCAGAGAAAAAAGACAAAGAGTGACAGGGCACAAGGCAGATACATCCACCCACAGCACCCACATGAAGGTAAGCGACAGGACACGCAGCTAATCACCCCACAGACCACCCACATGATAGGTAAGTGAAGGCACAAGCAGATACATCCATCACAGCCACCCAATGCTAGGGTAGTGCCAGCACACGCTGATTGATTAAATCCACCACAGCCACCTATGATAGGTATAGTGACAGGCAACACGCGATACATCCTCACCAACAGCCAACCCACTGATTCACGGTAAGTGAAAGGCCACACGCAGATAACATCCACCCACAGCACCACATGATAGGGTAAGTGACAGGCAAACGCAGATACAGCCACCCACAGCCACCACATTGATAGGGAAGTTGACAGGCGCACACGCAGATACATCACCCACAGCCACCCACATGGCATTTAGGCAAGTGACACAGGCACACGCAGATTCTCCCCCACAGGGCCAACCACATGATAGGTAAGGACAGGCGACACGCAAAGATAATCAACCACAGCCACCCACATATAGGTTTAAGTGCCAGGCGACACGCAGATAATCAATTCACAAGCACCCACCTGATAGGTAAAGTGGACCGGCACAAGCAGAAGATACATCACCCACAGCCACCCCCTGATAGGTAAGTCAACAGGACCGCAGAAGGATGGGAGATACATCCACCCACAGCCACGCCAAAAGACGGTAAGTGACAGGCACACGCGATACATCACCACAGAGCCACCCACATGATAGGCAAGTGACAGGCAAACGCAGATACATCACCCCACAGGCCACAAATGAGAGGTAAGTGAAGGCCCTACAGCAGATACATACACCCATCGACCACACCACTATTCTAGGTAAGTGACAGGCACAAGCAGAAGATACATCCCCCCAACAGCACCCCATGAACGGTAAGCGACAGGCACACGCGAGATACAACCACCCACATCCACCCGAAGGTAAGTGACAGGCACACGAGATACATCCACCCACAGCAAACCACATGATAGGTAAGTGACAGGAAAACGCAGAGAATCACCACAGCAACCCACTGATAGGTAAGATGACGGCACAGCAGATTACATCCACTCACAAGCCACCCCACCATGATAGGTAAGTGACAGGCACACGCAGATACATCCACCCACAGCCACCCACATGGATAGGTACGTGAAAGGCACACGCAGACGATACATCACCCACGACACCCCACTGATAGGTATAGTGACAGGCACACGCTGATACCACGGCCACAGCCCACCCAATGATAGGTAAGTGACAGGCCACGAGATAAATCCACCCCAGGCCACCCACATGCTAGGTAAGCGACCAGGCACACGCAGATACATCCACCCACAGCCACCCACATGATAGGTAAGTGACAGGCACACGCAGATACATCCACCCACAGCCACCCACATGATAGGTAAGTGACAGGCACACGCAGATACATCCACCCACAGCCACCCACATGATAGGTAAGTGACAGGCACACGCAGATACATCCACCCACAGCCACCCACATGAAGGGAAGTGAATAGGCACAAGCGATACATACCCACACAGCCACCACAATGATAGGTAAGTGACGGCACACGCAGATAACATCCAACCACAGCCACCCACCTGATCGGTAGTGACAGGCACAAGGCAGATTACAGCCACCCAAAGCCCCCAATGATAGGTAAGTGGACAGGCACAGCAGATACCTCCAACCCACAGCCACCCAACACGAAGGTAAAATGCACAGGCACACGCAGATACATCCACCCACAGCCACCCACATGATAGGTAAGTGACAGGCACACGCAGATACATCCACCCACAGCCACCCACATGATAGGTAAGTGACAGGCACACGCAGATACATCCACCCACAGCCACCCACATGTAGGTATAGTGAAGGCACACGGCAGATACATACACTCCAGATCCCTCTTTGCTCTCAGGGTACTCAAGATAGGGACCAGGCAATCATATAATGTGACCACAACAGGCGTGTATTGCTATCATATGATATATTACAAATTTGCCTCATAGATCTTGTACATAAAAGGTAAACGTAAGCCTTGTCAGACTGCCGGCATATCTGATATTCATGATACTCATTTTTTCCATGCCGTCCCCATCAGAGAGAGAAGTTACCCATGTCCACCAATACTGTGCTTCTACAAATCTGTGTCCCTGCTGTTGGTCCTGTTCTTTGAGTAGCTGATGACCATAGGGCCATCCGTGCAGCATGGATTTCTTGGTTGTGAGCCGATTCCCTATGGATCTACAAACTCCTCATGTCAAGAGTCTGAGCAGCTCAACGCTTAGCGTTGCACCTTAGCTTTGGTGCATGCATCTGCTCTGCGAAGCACTGTTTTGTCCCGTTATCATTGAACACACGCAAACACATAAAAACGAACACACACAAAAAAAAGGGCCAGGCAGTTCAACGTTTCCTTACTCAGTTCTACATTCATACAAGACAGCAGACCGTTTGCAATTATTGCTGCTCAAAATTTAGTCCTCCTGTTGATTGAAATCGTTCATGTAGGTCCGTGTCCCGCTCTTCTCCCCCCAAGCCCTTGACAGGATGAAAATGATTAGGATCTGCAACACATGAGCGTGATGAAACATGAGAATCTGAAACACACAAAGGACACACCAGTCACATCACACACCCCAACAAACACACCAGTCGTATCACACACACACACGCAAACACACAGCAGGCACATCACATCAGACACACACACACACCAGTCACATCAAATATACAACAACACTGACAAACGCACGCACCAGTCACATCAAACACACCTGTATAAACACACAAACACATACCAGTTGCATCACACACACCAGTCACTTCATACACACAAGCACACACCAGTCACATCAAACACTCACGCATACACACACAAACACACATACCAGTCACATCACAAACAAACACTCACATACCAGACAGATCACATCAAACACACACCAACCACATCACACATACAAACACACATTATATTCACACATTACTACTTTAGTTTTACACTCAGACTAGGGGAATATTCTTCCTATGTTCCCCAACGGCGCCCCATACAAGCAAATCAAATCAAAGCAAATCAAATCAAATCAAATCAAATCAAATCAAATCAAAGCAAAGCACAAGCAAAGCAAAGCAAAGCACAAGCAAAGCACAAGCAAAGCACAAGCAAAGCACAAGCAAGGCACAAGCAAGGCACAAGCAAAGCACAAGCAAAGCACAAGCAAAGCACAAGCAAAGCACAAGCAAAGCACAAGCAAAGCACAAGCAAAGCACAAGCAAAGCACAAGCAAAGCACAAGCAAAGCACAAGCAAAGCACAAGCAAAGCACGAGCAAAGAAAAGCAAAGAACGAGCATGAGCATTCCCAAAACGATGGGTTTTATCACAACTTGCGAAATATCGCACTTAATAAATAAATAAAAGACCCAGTACCAATCCCCTGCCCCCTAGTCCCTAATCCCATCAGATAGACTTTGAACTCACACATGCGTCATCGTCAGCTTTTTCCATCCACTGCAACAGGGGTTGGAGGTGTCGGAGGGGTTGGAGGTGTATTTTTTATGTTTAAATGGGTGAATGCATGCATATATGAATGTTTAAATTTAAACCAATATATAAGGTATATGCATGTATGATGTACATACAGATGTGATTCAAATACAGGGGGAGTGTGTTTGCAAGGGTCATGTGCAGAACTACATGCAGGGGTGATGTACATGCAGGGTTGATGTACAACCAGGGATAATGTACATGCAGGGGTAATGTTCATGCAGGAGTAATGTACGACCAGGGGTAATGTACGACCAGGGGTGATGTACATGCAGGGGTGATGTACATGCAGGGGTAATATACATGCAGGGGTGATTTACAACCAGGCAAAACGTACAAGCAGGGGTGATGTGCAGAACTACATGCAGGGGTGATGTACATGCAGGGGTAATAAGCATGCAGGGGTAGTAAGCATGCAGGGGTAATGTACATGCAGGGGTGATGTACACGCAGGGGTAATGTACATGTAGGGGTGATGTACATGCAGGGGTGATGTACATGCAGGGGTATTGTACATGCAGGGGTGATGTACATGCAGGGGTAATGTACATGTAGGGGTGATGTACATGCAGGGGTGATGTACATGCAGGGGTAATGTACATGCAGGGGCAAATAACATGCAGGGGTTATGTGCATGAAGGGGTAAGGTACATGCAGGGGTGATGTACATGCAGGGGTAATATACATGCAGGGGTGATGTACAACCAGGTGAAACATACATGCAGGGGTGATGTGCAGAACTACATGCAGGGGTGATGTACATGCAGGGGTAATGTACATGCAGGGGTAATATACATGCAGGGGTGATGTACATGCAGGGGTAATAAGCATGCAGGGGTTGTAAGCATGCAGGGGTCATGTACATGCAGGTGTAATGTACATGCAGGGGTAATATACATGCAGGGGTGATGTACAACCAGGTGAAACATACATGCAGGGGTGATGTGCAGAACTACATGCAGGGGTGATGTACATGCAGGGGTAATACACATGCAGGGGTAATAAGCGTGCAGGGGTAATGTACATGCAGGGGAGATAAGCATGCAGGGGTAATATACATGCAGGGGTAATGTACATGCAGGGGTAATGTACATGCAGGGGTAATAAGCATGCAGGGGTAATGTACATGCAGGGGTAATGCACATGCAGGGGTAATGTACATGCAGGGGTAATGCACATGCAGGGATAATGTACATGCAGGGGTAATAAGCATGCAGGGGTAATGTACATGCAGGGGTGAATGAGTTATGTACATGCAGGGGTGATATGCAGAACTACATGCAGGGATAATGTACATGCAGGGGTAATGTACATGCAGGGGTAATAAGCTTGCAGGGGTAATGTACATGCAGGGGTAATGTTCATGCAGGGGTAATGCACATGCAGGGATAATGTACATGCAGGGGTAATAAGCATGCAGAGGTAATGTACATGCAGGGGTAATAAGCATGCAGGGGTAATGTACATGCAGGGGTGAATGAGTAATGTACATGCAGGGGTGATATGCAGAACTACATGCAGGGATAATGTTCATGCAGGGGTAATGTACATGCAGGGGTGATGTACATGCAGGAGTGATATGCAGAACTACATGCAGGGGTAACATACATGCAGGGGTGATGTACATGCAGAGGTAATGTTCATGCAGGGGTGATGTACATGCACGGTTATGTACATGCAGGGGTGATGTACAACCAGAGGTTATGTACATGCAGGGGTAATGTACATGCAGGGGTAATGTACATGCGGGGGTGATGTACATGCAGGGGTAATGTACCTGCAGGGGTGATGTACATGCAGGGGCAAATTACATGTGGTGTTGATGTACAGACGGGGCTAATGTACATGCAGGGGTAATGTACATGCAGGGGTGAAGTACATGCAGGGGTAATGTACATGCAGGGGTAATGTTCATGCCGGGGTAATGTACATGCAGGGGTGATGTACATGCAGGGGTAATGTACATGCAGGGTAATGTACATGCAGGGGTGATGTTCATGCAGGGTAATGTACATGCTGGGGTGATGTACTACCAGAGGTTATGTGCATGCAGGGTTGATGTGCATGCAGGGGTGATGTTCATGCGGTTATGTACAGGCAGGGTCATGTACATTAGGGGTAATGTAGGCATACAGGGTTTTATGTCCAACCAGTAGATGTACATGCAGGGTCTGTACATGTAGGGGTGATGTACATCAGGGGTAATGTACATGCAGGGGCAAATAACATGCAGGGGTTATGTGCATGCAGGGGTAATGTACATGCAGGGGCAAATAACATGCAGGTGTTTATGTGCATTGAGGGTTCAATTGTACAATGCAGGGGGATGTACTGGATGCAGGGTAATATACATGCAGGGGTGATGTACAACCAGGTGAAACATACATGCAGGGGTGATGTGCAGAACTACATGCAGGGGTGATTTACATGCAGGGGTAATAAGCATGCAGGGGTAATGTACATGCAGGGGTGAATGAGTAATGTCTCACCTGCTCTGCCCAATGGCCTCCTGCATGCACACAAGCAAAGCCAGGTTCGTCAGATAAGGGCTTGTTCTGACAGTGCACATGAAACTGGGGATGGCAAGATCTGGATTCATGAGGCCAGTGTGCATGACGCCTGGGTTCATTAGGATGAACATGCATGGGGGCAAGAATGAGACGCATGCATCAAACAACAACCAGAAAAGCATGAAACAGCGATGAGGCATTGATGTGGGGTATTGAGCGCATGTGAATGTGTGCGTTGGTGGGTGGGTGCGTGTGGGAGCTTGGGTGGAGTTGGGTGGGTGGGTGTCGGGGGAAAACGTATGGCAACGGTTAAACACCGCTCTTATGTAACATTTGTCTCATCAGTGGTTTTGATGCTGCCTGCCTGCCGTCCTGCATTGGTGCATGCTTAGAGCTGTGAATTCAATGTGGGTCACAGCCTGTTATGCAGTACACACCTCCTGCTCCAGGCACTACATCTCGCCCTGACCACGCCTCAATGCCTAGCTTTTCTTTGATTACCAGTGACAGGCTGTCTTTGAAGGCGGTCTGAGCAGTACTGTAGGAAATGACAGCAAACAGTTTGCTGCTGTTGTTGCTGCTGGGACCTGCTCCATAGTTGGACGAGACATGCTCGGACTGCACCTTGGTGGCATTTGGTGGAGGAGGGGCAGTAGTGTGCTGCACAACTGGTAGGGTGGTGCTGGTATGCTTCTCTTCCTCTGCTGCTCTACAGGGGTTGTCTGCATGGCTGTGCACCAAGCTAGCGATTGCATCGGCCACAAACTGCGCTCTAGTGGCCCAACGCTCGCCCTGCTCCAAGGGCAGTTGCCTTCTAAGCTTCTCTTCGTCCTGGAGGTACATGAGAAGGGCTCCACATATGCGATTTTCTAATATGAGACCGACAAGCTCTTCGGTGTAGGGGTGGGGAGCGGAGAGGTCAGACTCGCCATCCAGGACCTCACCCAGCTCCTCAATACACCACTGGATGACGTGACTGACTGACCAACGTCGGAGTGGAAGGCTCCGGAACTCAGTGCCCGCGAGATTGACGAGCGAATCCGGAACTCTGTGCCCGCTTGGGCTGTGCTGCCCCCCTCCAGGTCCGACATGGACGCTGGACTCGCAACCCATGCCTAATCACTGCTAGCGCGCACGGCAATTGGTCGGCCCGTAGGCAGACGACTTATGCAGCGACACCACAGTACGGTCGCTGGTCGAAATCCCTGGAATTGGTTAACCAGGCACCCTACCATTTCTACCGTTAGCTGTACAAGGCAGGAAGGGACACACTTCTGATAGGTCACACTAAAATTCCAAGTCCACACTCAACCTGTAAAGTTGACTTTTAGTGCCCCGGAAGCTGACACTCATGTCCGCACCAGGGATGTGCAGGACGCAGCGTCCTGCGTCGCAGGACGCAACAAGGGGAGGGGCCGTTGCGTCCCAGGCGCAGCTTTCTTAGATTGGCTGCGTCGCAGACGCAGGTTCAGAATGTTGGTTGCGTCTCACTTCATTACCATGCGTCTCACTGCGTCCCATGCGTCCCATTGCGTCCCGTTCCCGTCCCATGCGTCTCACCTGCCCGACGAGAGTGGGACGCATGGGACGCAGAGAGAAGCATGGGACGCAGTGAGATGATTAGATGAAATGAGACGCATGAGACGCATGGGACGCATCAAGCAGCGGTTTCTGTGTGAGGGGAAATAGGGAATTTGTGGGACGCAGCCTAAGGATTTGACTGCGGCCCAGGACACAACCTTCGAAATTGGCTGCGTCCTTGGACGCGACCTACCGAATGACGGCGCGTCCAAGGACGCAACGCTTGGGGTCCGTTTGAACTCTGGCCCGCACCTCTCCATGCTTAAATGCATGAGAGAACCCCCAGCAACCCTAGTTGGTCTTACAGTGGAGTATTTTGGTAAGTAGCTCTGTCGCCTACCTCAAAGGTGGTGCGTAATATGTATTTAGAACTTCCCCCTAATACCCTGCAGGTGGAAACTGATAGATGGAAACGTCCCATACTCCCATTGTTCCTTGGAAGGATCGAGTATCACCTAAGTGATTCTGTCGAGCGAAGCGTCCTCTGTTCATCCATGAATGTATGCAGATACTAAAGCAAGCCTATTTTTGATAGGTATGATTAGTACTTGTTTTTTATCGTTCAGAAGAACTAAATAAGTAAAAATTGAAAATGAAACAAACAATTAAATATATAAAAAGAAGAAGAAGAAAATGAAGAAGAAAATATAATGGTTAGCAGGGTTGTTAACGTTAACATATTCCCTGTTATTTATTTTAAAGCTAATGAAGGGGGGCAGCAAAATTGCTGGGTGAAACTACCATATACAACCGAGTTCAAGTAGCTCTGTAGCTGCAAATGTCGGGAACTCATTGATTTGGGAGGGCTGGCATGATGGTATGGCATCCCCCTGATGAAGGGCTGCTTAAGGTGTCGCATGTCTGCATCAATTTATACCTTAATATATGACTTTAATGATGCATGAACAAACCTTGTTTATAATTTAACCCCAGCTCAGATGCAAGAATAACCACACACACCACACATACCCATTCCATACACGAGCTATATTTATATTTACCGGTATGTGCAATTGGCGATGCAACTATTCATGTGGTAGGAGATCCGAACAGAGAATGATTCTCGACCAGGCTAATCGTTGCAGTACCATGCATGCAGATTCTTTCAGTTGATCTTCGGGCATCTGTTTGACCGAAATGTGCGCCCAAGTCTGACACTCTGACATGCTAGTCTATGAATGGGACTTGTACGCCTTATGGGGCTCAATGCACGGGATGGAGCATAGTTGGTCGGTCCCCTTAGGGGGACAGACCTAAGCGATACTTACGCTGTATCGTGCTGTTTTTTCAAATCTTCACATCTTCACATCTTGAAATCTTCACATCTTCAAATTTCCCAAGAACGCCGGTCGAAATTGCCGGTTAATCTGACTGGCCTGAAATCGTTCCGACTCGTGCTCGATTCCTGTCGGGGGCGGATTACCTCTGAGGGCACTTTTTCGCATACGTATCTCAGGGTTGCGGACAGTGGACGCGGCGTTTTCATTTGTCGTTTCCCTCCTGTACTGTGGACTCAGTCTAGGGACCTGGAGCATGTCTACGATTTCCCCTTGAAGAATTCGCTTCTTCGTGACTCTCGTAGCTCATTACATCAGCGCATTGTGCTTGACAAGGAAATCTGCTCTTCCGCACTAGTTCCTGCAGGTTGCGAAGTAGCGACTGTAGCCTCGGGAGTTGCTGCACCTGCCTCCATGGAACTTCGGGATGTCAGTGAGATGATAAGTTCATTAGCCTTACAGGGCACCAAGTTGAATAATAATGCCATGCCATGCTACATTGATTCTTGACCCTCCCAATATTAAATTGAACGGATAAGTAAGCAACTGCTTGTGCATCCATCACCAAGGAGACTGCCACTGCTGCTTGACGAACATTACACCACCCCCGGGGCCGACCTCCAGGGGACCCGCCAGGGCCCCCTACTATTTCTTGACATACCGGTTCTGTTTGCAAGACGAGGCTGCGTTCAGCCACAGGCCCACTGTTGTGCTGACGCGTACATGTGGTGGAGGTAATACAACGAAGCCACTCACTGCAGTGATTCTTTTCGGCCTTTCTTAAAAGTTTCTAGGTAGCTCCGCTAGCAGGTAAGACAAGCCGAAAACAAAAGCCCTGGCTGGAATGATATCGAGGAATTAATGGTGGTGACTTAAGCTAACGCACACGTGTAGAGGGGTGGCCTGGATTGTGCTAGTTTGTGTTGGACTGCAGGGGCGGCAAGGCTTTCCATACGGGCATGTGCTTACCAGGGAAAATGTAACCATCATCATGTTGTTTCTCTAATCGAATCTGTTTGTTTTATTTTATTTACTTCAATCTTGAATCACCTGCCTACTCATCTGTTGTACTTGGGATGCTTCAAAGCTTAAAATTTCACATATTTATGATGATTACATTATCCAGGTTGGTATTTGTTTTTTTGGACAAATACGGGGTCGTGGGCTGGCCACATTAATCATTTGGCTAGATAAGACTGCCATAAGCTCGACCATAGGAGTACAAACAAATAAAATAAATAAACAAAACGATTAGCCAACAGACATGTCTACAGCGGGTCAGAGAGCTGCCACCGATCATTCTCATCGACTGCTTCATATCCCTGCCTACCCCTTTGCTCTAACAAAGACGAGCTTGGTCTTGCATGTTGGTTAGTGCCTCTTGCAACAACACTGCCGCCACTCCTCCCATCCTGTCCGAGTATGCCATCTCGAAGTAGGGAGAGACCTTGCACCAGCAACCTGCGACCCTCCGATTGGTCCCAACGGTTGCAGGGTGCCAAGTGATCCAGCGACCTCTCCCCTCTTTGTCTGCTCAGACGGGAGCGACCGCCCAGAGGGAACCTGCCTAGCCCCTCCTGTGAATGGAAAGTGAATGCATGGATTGGTGTTGGCCAATATGTGGACAGACAAAACAACTTAATGCGAAGTTCAAGATTCATGCCACAGGATTCAAAATGACATCATCGTCACATAACGTCTCCCACCTGGAATGCAAATAACTAAATATGCAAACAGTCAGAGACAACAAAGCTAACAGGCAAACAAATAAGCATACGCGTTTAATGATAACGAAACCATCAAACAGCAGACAGCTCATAACCCAGTGCATGATGAATATAATGTACAGGTCGCAGCAGCTACACTTGGATACCGGTACATAAATACATGCTTCTAAACACTCACCTCCTCATATCTTGCACCCATCCCATCCAAGTCTTCAGATGCAGAGCCAGGACTCCCATGAGGAGCGCTGCGTCCTTTAGATTCTCCCAACTTGCTTGATCTAATTTTCTTGCTGCTGCCCCCACCACTCCTTCGTGCAAGGAGGCAACCACCTTCATGCTCTCCTTCCGAGCCTCTACACCTCTCTCTTTTCCTCTGATGAGGATGATGATGATGCTCGCCGCACTCATGCTTCTCTTCATGCCGTATCCCTCCATTACATGCTCTCTTCTTGCTATGTCTACTGCATCTGTCTGTGATCCTGTCACCGTCATCTCTGTGCTGTCTTCTGCTGTCCCTTGGTTGTGCTGTCTCCTCCAGGTCCCTTGACTTGCGTCCTGCCCTTGCTTCCACCTGGTATGCTGCATGCTCAAATATCTCCTTTTCTACATGTTCCTCCCTTCTCTCGCGTGATTTGCACTCTTCTGTCCTCCCATTGCCCCCCCTCCTGCCCCCCCCAGTGCGCTCCCTGTGTCGTCGTCTTCTATCTTTTGTTGAATCATCGTGACTACTGTTAAGGTAAGGTTCAGGAGCCTGAGCATCATGTTGACTCTGCAGGGCCCCATTCCTTTGCAACACCACGCCATCAGCTGCTCCTGGTGAGGCAGGTGATGAGAGGCGAGGGGAAGTGGGGGGCCCAAGCACCTGAGGGGAATGCATTGATGTTTGTCTTGAGGCAAGATAGCTTGAACTAGCAGCTGTCGCTGAGGTGGGCTGATGAAGTGAGTTCAATGACTCGGGTGTCACGTCCCACCTCGCACGTCGTCTCAGGTTATTGGGCTGAGGGGCGTGTGCTGGGACAGCTGGGGAAAGGTGAGATGTGAGCTGTTCCTGCTGCTGGCCCTGGCTCTGTGGTTCCCTAGGAGGATCCAGGTGTGCCGTCATTGGCTGTAGTTCTGAGATAGCATGTGACACTGGCAAGCGGGGATGTCTCACAGACTCTTCTTCGTCCATTTCCCTCTCCTCCTCGCACACTCCCCGAAGACGATCGATAGGATCGGAGTCATGCAATCCACACAGAGCACCAGAGCTGCCGCGTCCCATTGCACTAATTGCTGCAGCGGCCGCAGAGGCAGCGGCAGTCAGGGCGTGGATGTCCCCAACCTGGCTAACGGCATGCGGGGGTGCCCTTTCACAACCAGGTTGACAATATCTTGCTGCTCCGGACCCTGTATCAATATCTTGAAAGGCTCTTGACGGGGCAGAGGGCGAATGCCATTGGCAGCTTGCTTCCCTTGCCGCAGCTCCTCCATGTGCCTGCGCATCCCCAGATATACCTCTCTCCAGCTGTCTTACAAGCTCATCCTTGACGAGGTAGGCTGCGTCTCGGTCCCATGCGTCCAGGCTGAGGCCAGACAAGCCAAAGCTACACAGCTCATGCCAAAAGTGTGCGGCATGCTCAAACAAAAAGCGCGCGAGAGAAGCAGCTGGACATTCTGCTGCCGATGCCTGCCCACTGGCTGGCTGCACACTGCTTCCCATGTGTACAGCATGGCCACTGCTTGGCTGTGTGGCTTGGCGAGCGCTACTTGTCGTCATGCTCGTCCTACCAGAGCTAAGCTGATGATGTTGAGCGGCCAAGTTGGGTGGATGGAGACCAGCAGAGCGAACCAGTGCAACCACGAATGAGCGCACCAGGGTTGTGTCCTGGTAGGGATTGCAGGGGAATCGGATGAGAGGCGACATTACAGCTGTGTCATACAAATAGGTGCATGTCTGCATGTTGCTGGGTAACCCCCCCCCCCCCCCCCCCCCCCCCCCCCCCCCCACACACACACACATCCCCCCCAACCAAATAGACACACACAGACAAACCACACCTCACAAACAATACGCCCCCCCCCCCCCCCCCCCCCCCCCCCCCCCAATTTCCAAGCCCTATTCACATCAGCGGCTCTTACCTCAACCTCCAGCAGAGCTCTTAGCTCTCGATCAATCCAACTCTCAATGACCTGATCTCGTCCGCTCCTCAAGCCTCCATACACAAGCTGTGGAATACCACCCACACTTCTCCTCAACCTGTCGGCACTAGCTGGTGCCAGATGTGTACGCCCATTAGAGGGGGTCCTACTCTCTGCTGCTGCCCCACAAGGCAGTGCCCACAGGTCACGTGAGTACAGTGAGCGACGCCATTGCAGGGTCGTGTTGCCTGCTGACTGGGATGAGGAGGCTGTCTGGGCAACAGAAGCAGAGTGTAGCAAGCCTGTGGCAGAAGTAGGAAAAGCTTTGGGGTGGGGGAAAGGCTTTGGTGATGGTGCTAGTGTTGCTGTTCAATGTGGTGGCGTGGCATCGTGTTGGTGTGGGTGCTGGCATTGCAAGTGCGGGTGCAGGTATCATTGGTATTGGTATCTGTATTGATGATGGGGTTGGTGATGGGGAGGGTGGCATTGGTGGCACTAGTGTTGGTGCTACTGTTGAATTGTGTGTTGCCAATCACTTCATGTGTACAGAGTTAGTGAGGTACTTGGGGCTGTTGTTGGAGGGAGGTTTGATGCTGGTAATGAAGATGGGTGCAGGTGAGGGGGCAATGCTAGTGATAAAGATTGGGGAGGAGCAAGAGATGGAAGTGCGGTAGTACCATTGTTCTGCTGTACCTGCTGTCAAGCGCTGCTGCACTCTCCAGAAGTAGGGCCTTGGTTCAGCAGCCGACCTGGCAGCGCCCAAGTCTGCGCTTGACAGGCTGCCTGCTGTGCTTCCATGTCTAGAGAGCCGCACACGGCGGCCAATATGTGCTTGGGCAGAGGCAGAGGATGAACTCCCAACTCCCATTCGTCTGCCACTTGACCTAACCTGACCATCCAAGCCGCGCCGCTCGTGGTTATTCCTGCGAACAGGTGTTGGAACATGTCTGTCTGTCTCTCTGCCCGTCTGTATGTTTGTTTTGCCTGTCTGCCTCTCTGTCCAGGGTTAAGCACTCAAGCTAAAGGGACTGACAATATCTTGGACATAGGAATTAGGGTTGGCACCAGATGAAGTGGCACACAACAGTTCTTTCCTATTCGCAAATACAATTTCAACACTAAGCAGGTCAAGTGAAGCCTATTTTGCCACTCCAGGATCTGTGCCCAGCTGAGTACATCTCACCAATGTTATTCTTGATTTTGAATCTGGTAACTGGACAGTAGTGGTTTTTCAGCCACCCCAGGATATTGGATCTGAAGGAATAAACCTAAGTGGGGCATATATATGTATGCATGTATGTAGTAGTGGTAGGGTAGCCTGTGTGGCCGTTGGGCCCCCCTACCTGTCCCCCGCCCCGCCCCCCCCCTGATCCCTGTGCTCCATGCTCCCACCTTCCTGTGTCCTCCATCCTACCCCGTCCCTCTTTTCTGTCTCCTATCCTCCTTTACTTCCCCTTCACCCTCCCTCCATCTCTCCCCCTTTTCTGTTTTCTCTCTCCTATCCTCATCAACTTCCCCTTGCACCAACCTACATATCTTCCTTTCCCCCCTGACCCCTGCCCACCCACCCCACCCACCCTGCGCCACCATGAACACACATTCTCCCCTAACTGCCCCCCCGAACGTTCGTGATACCGACCCTGCTGAGAAAATCGGACCCACACAAACGCAAAGCTACATGCCCGAAGCTTGCTTTTCGTGCACATTTATCCAGCTAGGCCAGCAGGATGTGCTGTTGACCTTGACCTTGCCTTGCCGCGCACCGCTGTGGGTCAGCAGCAACGGGTAAACGTCGGTGCTGGTTAGCATGGTTCCTTTCCCCGTCGTTCTGGCCAGGTCGCTTGGCACGCTGCCTGGCAGTGTTTGAAACCATCCTGGCATCTGAAATGTGTAGCTGCTGCGGTATCATGCAGGCCTCAAGAAGCAAACAATTGTAGATAGATGGGATGAGAGGTGCAAACACGACAGCGCGCAGCTGGACGAAATTTGACCAAAGTCAACTTTCTCGCAACGACTGCCTGAACAACATTCTGTAGTGGAAGGCGGATCGGGATAGCGAATTGGGATACGTGAAGGGTGGGAAGGGCGCGCAGGACGGATTGGGCAGGGTGAAGAAGCGCATGCGGTTATTGAAGAGTTTGATGCGCCAGGGAGCCGGCTGGTAATTCAAAATTTTCACGCGCCAGGCAGGCCCGCGTCTGTTTGTTTTGAAGAAAATCGGTGAAAGGAATACCACCACCGCCATGTATGCATATACATATAGATGTATAGATGTATGCATTTTCCAGTCCAGGGGTAGGCCAGATAGGCTAAAGGGACTTGCCCAACCGTGACAGGAAGGGCTAAAAAGAAAAAGCATCGATGAACTGAACCCCAAACAATTGTTTAAACGACGGGGGCCCTGAGTTTGTGCTACTGTGATAATTTAATGATAATTATACATTTGGAGGGGAGGGGAGGGGGGGAGGGGGGGGGGGGGGGGTCACATACCTATGGAGGGTGTCTTCTGAGCGCGGCCAGCGTGGGATAATTGGCTCCCCCCTTGATTCACGTGCATGATGATGCTCGTGTGGTATCTCCGGGGAGGCGGGTACCACAACCTCATGGTACACACTCGCACTTGTGATATTGGTCATGTAGCTCATGATGCGTCCCTACACGCCAATGGGCACAGAAAATAAAGATTACAAAAGGCTCTTGAACCGCGTGGGAGCAACACAATGCCGTCATATTGGTGGACACAAGAACCCCCCGCTGTCGGAAGACAGCGAGTCTCTAACTCCTGACCCTCAAAGCCATTACAGGTTGGGCCATTAATCAACCCAGCCACACATAGAAAATTGAAAATTGCTGCGCATTTCCACGGGCAGTGAAGTTGGAGGAACCTTCCTGTTCGCTTGCACTGGGGAAGGTTACCGTGGGTTTTGATTTTGCAGGCCGCTAATACGTCTGAGCTTGGACTACCTCGCGACAGCACTGAGGACAGGCACACATGTATGATTCATTAAGCAGGCTACGAACAAGATGACTGATCTCATTTATTCCATCCAGTTATTCACATTCCACTCCTCCCCAGTCTCCATTCCGTCATGCCTTCACAACAAGGAAATTTTTCATCCCACCTTCTCCCATCTCCCGCATTTGAAGTCTCAAAGACTTGGTTATCGGCGAATAGTGTTTTCTAGTGAAGTAAGGCTACATTCAAATCCAAAGAACAGTCGTGGAGACCCATGGCGAGGTGTGTGTGTCGGGGGGGTGGGGTGGGGGGGGGGGGGGGGGGGGGGACAAGATAGTGCATCATACGTTAAAATATGTGTCCCAGGTATAAAATGGAACGGACATTGAACCAGACATGCCATGAATCATCAGCTATAATAATGGTCTGTCTTAATGAAGCACAAGTTGTGGCCTTGTGTGTCGTACCTTACACAAGGGGCATGCCCGCTTCAGGCGCAACCATGTGGAGATGCAAGTGATGCAGAAGACATGCATGCAAGGGACCACAACACACTTCTCCCTCAAGTCATGGATGTCATTCAGACCTGCAGTACATGGTTGGGTGGGTGGGAGGGGGGTGGGTGGGTGGGTGGGGTGGGGGGGGAGAAAGGTGTTGGGTGGGTGGGTGGGTGGGTGGGGGGAAATAATGCAGTACATGTTCGGGTGGTCAGGCGGGGGTGGGTTGAAAGGTGTTGGGAATGGGTGGGGGTGCCCACAAGGTGTGTGCTAATAATGCAGTGCATGCAGCGCTTGCTGTTGTTGGATTGAGCACACATACCCCACAACCTAATCACGCCTCAGATTGATGCCGGATACCCCTCAGTGCTCACGCTCTTTCTCACTGTTTCTTTTGTTGGGCCATGTGTAACAGCTTCTAGGCAGCTCCTTTCACACACCTTTGGATCAAATCCGAAGCTAGATAAATAATGAGGTGCATAGAGTGGTTGCTGTTGATGGATTGAGCACATATACGTAGGGAACTTCAATATGATATCAAGTCATCATATGATACCATACAATGCCGGCAGTTTGACTTGGCTATAGTTACCATTTATATAGAAGATCATATAATGTAGTTTGTTTGATATAATATGATATCATACTCCCCTTTGGTCAACATCATATGACATGCCGGTCCCTAAACATACCCCACAACCTGCTCATGCCCATAAGATAGATGTCGGATACCCCACAGTGCTCTCTCTCTCTCTCTCTCTCTCTCTCTCTCTCTCTCTCTCTCTCTCTCTTATGAGCTCTGAGTTTCACACACACACACACATGCAGAGGTGCATACGCACAGGAACAGGCACTGTGCATACACATGCGCTGAGGTGCGCGCACTCATACACACGTGCATACACAAATATACCCATGCATAGACGTTGACGTGACATGCGCCCTCCCTCCCACCCGCTCCATGCCTGCTTCTTAAAAACTCTTGCTTCACTCACACACTGGACAGCCTGGCATTTCCTGAAATTCATCATCTGGAGGGACAGAACAGAAAGAAGTGGTCAGACATCTGAAAGCAGCAATTATTGCAATGCCTGGTGTCATGTCAGAGGGTGGCGATATATCATGGTACATGCTTTTCAGCCATACATGAGACCATGTGTTGGGATTGGCTGTGTGGTTGTTTGTTGGAGATGCAGGCGTGGAAGCGTGCACGCGTCTTTTTCAGTGTGTGTGGCGGAGTGGTGGTGCATGAAGGAGCAAGACATGTGGATTTGGGCAGTTGCGGCTGCAGGCAGCATGGTCAGAGGCAGGATGTCAGCAAGAAGGACGTAGAGCTTCACATGAGCTGCAGACCCACTTTCTGTGAAGAGAACAGCCTTGACAACAGTCAGAGAGGAGATGCAATGCCCATGCTCATACCAGAGTTGAGTAGTAGGATGGTTTCATCTTCATCCACGTCGTATGCAGTTTGCGACTCAGCAGCGACTCCAGGGTCACATGCCATCGCGCCTAGCTTACGTGCTGCCAAACACGTCACAACTAGCACGCTCGTCGCTCCATGCAGCGATAATAAATTGTGGACAATCAGAAGACACGGCAATTACGAGGCTCGACGGAGTATTTGTTGGAGGAGGGGCGGTAAGGTTGAAGGTGCATCGACATTAAGCGTGGCATGTCTGGCCAAGGTTATGTTAGCAAGGTTTGTTGGTCGTGTATGTCGTTTAGGTCCCGTTCCAAATGCCATCCGCCATCCGTATTAATTTTGCCTCTTCCATTCTATGCTACCCATGCTTTATCTACAGCTCATGCATGTGAAATTTATGTGACGAGGCACTTTTAGACACTCCATAGCACCAGCAACCATGGAGGCAGCCGTTCGGCACCTACGCGACGGTGTGCTGAAAGGAGGCACTGCCTGCCCGCTAGTCCTACTGTGCGATAGCTTAGAGACCGTGGGAGCGCTGGACGTTTTAAAACAAGTGCGCCAAACTTGTTGCACGCATGAATGCCTGGGACTGCTGTAACACTATTTGCCTCCTCCCCATGCGCAGCTCTGCGATTCGACCCTGTCGGCTGTGAAAGCCAAACGCGCCCAGGCCAGCCGATCCACACTAGTTTTGTCAGAGAGTAGAGCTCTTGAACCCCTGTTGGACGAGTATGACTCAGTGTTGCTGGACTGCCACTCTGACCCATGTGGCTGGCACTTGTAAGTCCCTGCAAGTTTGGGTGAATACAATTGCAATCTGAAGACGCCTGAATCACTAGTCCTGATTCAGCAACGTTGTGAGCTTGGGATTGCAGGCATAATGACATTTATAAATTGTTATGGAGCAGGGCTTGTCTTTTCAGCTACAAGCAACAGCTTCTAGGCAGCTCTCCTGACTAGATTTTGAGCCAAACCAAATGCGACCAAGTGCACCTTGACGCAGACACAATTAGCTGTCCAGAACTGCTGTGATATTTGGGTCTAGCTCAGTGGCTGGCTCAAGGAGCTGCCTAGATGCTGCTGCTTGTGGCAGAAAAGAAACTCTATGTTATGTTGTCGTGTTATACAATGTGATGAACTGCATGTTGCTGATCTTTATTTCTATATTGCATGTATGCGCACTGCTCTCACATTTGTTTGCGTGTAACATATACCAAAACTGTACTTTCCAGTAGTACCTGTTAATAAATTATTCCCTGAGTATGCACATGGCCGCACAGCTATTTCAAAGGTCTGAATCACAATGCTCCTCCTAAAGCCTGTTGATGTGCCCCAATGACAGGGAGCACAGTGTTGTCAAACAGATATAACATTCAGTTACAACTCATTAAAATAATGTTGAGAGTATTAACCTGGTATTAACCCATGTTAATAAAATATTAGGATAGCTAAATGATTATTCACAGTCAATGACAGGGAGCCCACTAGGGCCAAGCAATTATTATTCATTATAATATAGTTTTGAGAACAGTTCCAACCCACATCATTTGTTTGGCCAGCTGAAGAATAATTGTGCCCCAATGACAGGGAGCCCTGTGGGGGCAGGCTCTTATTATTCATTCAAATACAGATTTGAATACAGTTTCACCCCATTTAAAAAATAATTTGGGGATGCTTTGGGCTTGCTAAATAAATATTGTGCCCCAATGACAGGGAGCCCAGTGGGGCCACGCAGTCCTATGCCACTGACAACAAGATTGCTCTGCTAACTGACAAAGGACTGGAGGAGCTGTACTGCAAGCTGGCTGAGCAACCTAACTCATGCTTGACGATAAATACTGACAGCACAGATGCCACTTCAGGAGCCAATAAATGTGTTATCATTGACTCTCTAAGCACCATGTTGCTTCACCATCCTCCCCAGCAGGTTAGTTTTGATGAGGTCCGAGAGACCGATGCATCTTTGTTATTGTATGGGCAGCAGGGTAGGACAAATCCCTTTCAAAACACAGCAGGGCAATTGTGTTTGGACCCCAGGGGTGCACTCCTACCTTGATAAGTGTGTGGCCAGATTGGGATGAGCGTTGACCAGAGTGGTAATGCCGTGACAGACGGAGGGTTTCCTGTTGGCCATGCCCTGTGGATATCGTTTGTCTGTAGTGGTGAGAGAAGTTACAAGCGAGGTAGGCGTTGTTGTCATGGTGAGAAGAACTTTTCAGAGCCATAAGGCATAAGTTTCAAAGTAAGGCACATGTTGACCAGGATCAAAGCAAGGAACGACTATCTAACAAAGGCATGCATATCTGAGTTAGGCCCATGTATCAAAGTAGGGCACATCTTTCAACTTGTGTTTCTTCCACTCGTCATAGGTGATGGCATTTATCGACAAGCTCAGAATGTGCGGCAAGATATCGTGCATCATCACGTCGCTTAATGAGGTGAGCAAGAGCAGGCTTATTTTTAAGGAAAAAGTGTCTTTGTGTAGCGCCAAGGTGCTCCTAGTCTCTTTTAGGTGCTACTAGCAGCTTTTATGCTTTAAATGGCAACCTTAATAGGCTATAATGTAGCGCCCCGAAGCACTAAGGCACATAATTTAGCACTTGTGCTACTTGCTTCAAGCTTAGAGACAACCCTGAGCAAGACCTCAATCAATCTGAATGTGTGATTCTAAGCACTCCACTCTGTTTGAGGATTGGACCACAGCCACTTGTGTCACCTGGAGGTCTGACATTTTATCTGATGATGGAAAATAATGATTTGTTCGCGTTTACATTTTGCGTGGTAATATTTTTACTGCCAAAGATGGCGAGCAGCCAAATTGCTGGCTGGAGCCATGTAACCAAGTTTTATCTGATGGCAGATTGATGGCAAGCAAGCATGAACATGAACATGCGCAACATAGCTGTGCTTCAGTAGCTGATACAAATGATGCCCCAGAGTTGATCATCTTCCCCAACCCATCTCCTCTCAATCTCTTGTTCACCATCCTGCTACAACAACTGCTACAACTTCTACACCATACTACATCTACATCCCTTGAAACACCTCTTGCGGTACTTAACATCTACGTCCCTTGCTGTACGCTTCGCACCAACCAACACAAGTGTATTGCCCTTTCCTGTGAAGGATCTGCATGACCCAAATACGCTCTTAGGTATTGAGCATCTTGCATCATGCGTAGTGCGACTTAAGGCATTGAGTGATCTGCATAAGGAGATTGCGGTGAAGCAAGTTGGGAGGAGGCCGCATGGTAGCATTGAGTTCAGATACCGGCGAAGACTTGGTGCGTATTGCTTTCATCTGGTTCACTATCGTGAATGTGCTGCTTTTTTCTGGTGCACTATCGTGAATGTACTGCTTTTATCAGTGGACTATCGTGAATGTACTACTTTCATCAGTGGACTATCGTGAATGTACTGCTTTCAGCAGTGGACTATCGTGAATGTACTGCTTTCATCTGGTGCACTATCGTGAATGTACTGCTTCCATCTGGTGCACTATCGTGAATGTACTGCTTTCATCTGGTGCACTATCGTGAATGTACTGCTTTCATCTGGTGCACTATCGTGAATGTACTGCTTTCATCTGGTGCACTATCGTGAATGTACTGCTTTCATCTGGTGCACTATCGTGAATGTACTGCTTTCATCTGGTGCACTATCGTGAATGTTCTGCTTTCATCTGGTGCACTATCGTGAATGTACTGCTTTCATCTGGTGCACTATCGTGAATGTACTGCTTTCATCTGGTGCATTGTGAATGTACTGCTTTCATCTGGTGCACTATCGTGAATGTATTGCTTTCATCTGGTGCACTATCGTGAATGTACTGCTTTCATCTAGTGCACTATCGTGAATGTACTGCTTTCATCTGGTGCACTATCGTGAATGTACTGCTTTCATCTGGTGCATTGTGAATGTACTGCTTTCATCTAGTGGACTATCGTGAATGTACTGCTTTCATCTGGTGCACTATCGTGAATGTTCTGCTTTCATCTGGTGCACTATTGTGAATATACTGCTTTCATCTAGTGGACTATCGTGAATATACTGCTTTCATCTGGTGCACTATCGTGAATGTACTCCTTTCATCTGGTGCACTATCGTGAATGTACTGCTTTCATCTAGTGGACTATCGTGAATGTACTGCTTTCATCTAGTGGACTATCGTGAATGTACTGCTTTCATCTGGTGCATTGTGAATGTACTGCTTTCATCTGGTGCACTATTGTGAATATACTGCTTTCATCTGGTGCACTATCGTGAATGTACTGCTTTCATCTGGTGCACTATCGTGAATGTACTGCTTTCATCTAGTGGACTATCGTGAATGTACTGCTTTCATCTTGTGCACTATCGTGAATGTACTGCTTTCATCTGCTGCACTATTGTGATTATACTGCTTTCATCTAGTGGACTATCGTGAATGTTCTGCTTTCATCTGGTGCACTATCGTGAATGCACTGCTTTCATCTGGTGCACTATCGTGAATGTACTGCTTTCATCTGGTGCACTATTGTGAATGGATCAGCTCAGTCTATGGGCACTAGTCTTGTCATTTGCTGTTGTCGGTTGCACCATTGTTGTCTAGTGTACTTCTGTCGTCAATGGATATTGAAGATACTATGGATAGTCAAGATACTATGGATTTTGGACCAGTATTTTAGTTGTCAAATTTTCAAATGATGTTTGTCTCATGCACATTTGTTGTCCATACTAGACCCCCGGGACCGAAAAACTACTACTCTCGTCGTCAGTAGTTATCTTTTGTTTGATGACTGTGCCGTTGTGCATTGCTTCACCTCATTTTTTTTGCCCTGTCTTAGGATTGGTTTAATGCCTCGATAAAAACTAAGTTACTCAGTACCCTGAACCTGGGACGGTTTCTGACCATAATAATTTATTTCGTACACGTAACATATTCAGCATGAGGTAGGCAGTACCCTTAAGGCAGTACAGCTTCTACCAGACTGGAGTATCCAGCATGTGTCATTGATCTGTCATTGTCCAATGTGAAAATGACAACCTCTTCTGAAGTCTGCTCGTACGTCAGCACAGGTTTCTATTTTCACATTTTATTTTATGTGCACCTACATCCCTGTACGTGCTGATAGTCTAGAAGATCAAAAATGGACTCACACACAATGGACTCACACATTTTCTTTCTGCCTTTGCTTGTAGGGCGCGTCCTAGCGGAGGTGTATCTGTACACACTGGCTTACTCAACAGGTCCCCAGTTTTACGCCGCTCCTCCTGAGATGTTCGCCACAGCTATGACACCAGATAGGTTAGTCGCACTAGGATTGATCAGCAAGCAGCAACAGGCAGACTCTGAGTTGAGGAAAAACGCAGCAGCTTCAGCAGCTGAAGCTGCGAAGGAGGGTGTGAGCAGTGCAGTCGCTGCAGCAGACGCCGCCGCTTCCTCCGCACCTGCCCCAGCCACAGCCCCAGTTCCAGCCACAGCCCTCGCATTGGCAGCACCCATGATGGCGGGTGGTATGCGCTTGGAGCTGTCAGAAGCAGAGAAGCTAGCACGAGAGAGGGTGGTGCTCCCGTACGAGCATAGTGGGCATGGCAAGACGTACCAAACAGGTGACTTCCGTGACTACTTGCCTCCTGCTGCCGGGGGATATGGCGCTGGAGGTGCAGCAAGTGGAGGCGCTCCTGTAGCAGGAACCCTAGCACCCACCCGCAGGCATAGCACAGCCCACCCAGCTGGCCTAGCTACTGCCCCTCAACCTCTGGGGCACATCTTGTATGTCAGGGACTCAGACGGAAGCCATGACTCCGATGAGGACCCTGATGATGACCTAGACTTTTGATGTAATAATGGTTCAATGGGACACCTGCTTGCACATATTTTCACGTGTTTTGTTGTACCGAATGAATAGGTTCCTTGTAGTCTTGGAGCACCTGAACTGCCTCTCGAAGTTTCAGTTCTGCAGACAACTTTCAAACAATCAACAACGTGTGGAATTAGTTGGTACAAACCAGTTGTTTTTCTAAGGCGCTACTTGTAGCACTTGTAGTACATATGGGATTTGTTTATTTTGGAGGTGCTACATAAGAGCTTTTTAGGCTACCTTCCGTATCCCCAAGTACCACCACGGTGCTATGTAACTGACCAGTTTTCCACCCCCAAGTAGCACCATGGTGCTGTGTAACTGTCCTTCCCCCAGCTTCCAGTAGCAACATGGTTGTGCTACTGTTCTGCCAGATCTCCTCCACAGCAATTCAAGATCCAAATAGCTCAAAGTGACCTGACAGTCCACAACTTTCCAGACACCTGGATGAACGCCGAAGCTTTTTCTGCACTCGAAAAACTGCTCCAGAACACCCACACCTCTACCCCACAATCAATAAACAACCAGCTCGAAGCACTTTCGTAAATTCGATATTTCAATTGGAATACTTCCCACCAGGGTACTTCCATTGACCAAATTGGCCAGCGCTTTAGCGCACTTGAAAAAAAGAAAACACAGGGGGTCGCAAAAAACTGCGCGAAACGCGCAGTGGGGCTCAAAAGGGGGCTCAAAAGGCAGCGCACTAGCGTGCGCTTGGAAGTACCCTGATTCCCACCCCAGGAAGTGGGACCCCGTAGGCCCATACACAAAAAAGTCGAGATTCTATTGTTTTAATGGTTAAAAGGTTAGGTTTAATGGTAATTGTAGTGCTATACAAGTAGATAACAAGCAAATGAATACAATCGAGTAGCACCGCGGTGGTACATCTCCTCACCCCCCAGAAGCACCGTGGTGCTACAGTACTGAGAAATTGAAGACTCCAAGTAGCACCATGGTGCTGTGTCAAGGCATTGAAAAATTCCCTTCAGGAAAAACCCGGTACGAGTAGCACATATGTGATGAGTACCGCATGGGTAGCAGTAGCATCTCAAAACGTTACACTTCACATATCGGCCCAGATGTTTGAGGGTCGGTTACGTGGCAATTGTAGATGTTAGCTCATGGGACGTAGGTTTGTCTCACAATATATTTTGAAAACAGGTGCGCCCCACAACGTTATCTTGAACAACCCTGGTCGCTAGCATTCAAGCGAAGAGTCCGAAGGGGCATGTGTGGCAGATGGTTCGGTACAGAGTTACAATCGTAGTTCATATGCGGGATTCCCAGGCTTCAAAATTGACAACAATATACAGTCTTCGTGCCCCCCCCCCCCCCCCCCCCCCCCCCCTGCTAAATCCAAGTCGACCCTCACCCTTGCTAACCTGACCATGCGCCAGAGGATATCGGCCCACTCGGTAACTTAGCAAGCTAGGCGCATGAATAAGCTTTGGCTGCAGTTCACGATGTCAATGCTAAATGGTTCATCTCGTACAAATCAAATGAATTAAGTCTAATAAGCCCCTTTTCTTTCTCTACCTATCCATAACTTCAAGAACTCGATCTGAATAAATGATATCCAATTCCAGGTACTCAAATAAATCATCATCTAAACCCTCTAAGATCCTGGCACGCCTTAACATTATTCCTCATCTCATCATATGGCCCTGCTCAAAAAAGCGGGGATACCACACTACCATCGCTCTCCAGTAACAAGCCTGGTCGACATATTATAATTATATCAATCGTTCTCTTGTCCTAACACAAGTACAATATTCAGCCGTGTACAATGCAAACTACATGCTGAGGCTGATTGGGGCGCCCGCATGCGTACGCTGCGGAGATTGACGGATTGCTACAAGTTTATTGCAGCAGTACAGAGGCGCCCCCATCTGAGGTCCAGAAAGATATCATCCAGACTGCTGAGCAAGGTCAGTGAGGCAGTCTATACACGGAACATTCCGTACGCTCCTAATTGCAACAACGTACCAATGTCTGCATCTGTCACTTCTGGACACTTAGCCTCCAGGTAGTGCTCAAACCATTGGACACGTTTCCTCTTCTCCTGTGGCAAACGGATTGTAAAGAGGAGATTAGAGGGGCAACTTCACGTCAGAATGTTAAGGTAGCCATCCATACGAACTATCACTGGAACTCAGGTCCTCTGTCGTATGCCCCTTGTTTACGATTCATGGGGGACCAGTTCATCACTAGCGGCAGTTTCAATTAGCCCCTCCGGTTAATATTTAAATTGTTTTGATTATTTGAGCTTGGGCAAGACCTTTTAGCCTAGTAAGCTATGCCTGGACTGTACCATACATACACACCACACAATGTACACCGCTCCAGAGACACAAACTTATCCCTGCTTAGCTGTTTGCATACACCGTGCCAACGAGCACACTTACGCCTCACAAACATAGGAGACACAAGTCCTAGACGCATCGCAAGCGTTGCAGAAAATTGGCGGAGAGTGGGTTAGAAATTGGAGGCGAGGTTCATGCTGTCCGAGGTTTGGAAGGGTGGAGAGTGGGTTTACGAGGCCCAGGGTTGGAACGTGACGAACAGGCACTTGGAAAAAGCGGTGACCCTTGGGGCTCCCGCCCCCCAGAAGGGGGGGCTCCGCCAACAAAGGAGATCTACGTTTGGGGATCAAGCATTGGGGAACACAAGCATATTCTACACCCACATGCCTATCAGAGCAGTATTAAGGGTTATCATATGATGTAGCAGATCACTGATATACCATGCTAGCTATTGGTGAGGTATTAAGGAAAAGATATAATTTGTTGATAATTCATATTCAGAGTGTGGAGAAGGACACAAAGTTACATTAAATGATCTTAAAACCACTGGGATTCAGGTCCTCCATCATACAATTCCAGTTTACGAATTATCCGGGAACAGTTCATCACTAGTGGTAGTTCCAATTGGCCCCTCCTGTTAATCTCTACATGTTCTTGATTACCGTACTGTCAGCAAAAATAACGCTTTTAGAATTTGACGTTGTTCTTTGGAGGTGACCCGAAGGGGTCAAAACAGGATACCACAGGATCAAACCCAGGTCGCACTGTGCACTAGGGTGGGCAAACCATTCCGCTAATTGTCAGTCCAGGTTCAACGGGCGCTCAATCGCGTCATCACCGAAAAAAGCCCACAAATAAAAAAACGTCAAATTTTGCTGCCGGATGGTATTCTAGGTTGGGCAAGTCCCTTAAGCTTAGTAGGCTACCGATGGACTGTAACATATATATTTTTTGCTATGTCCTGGGCAATTTCAAGCTTATATTTCCCCATAATTAAACATTTCATTTCACACGCCAGGAGCAGCCCAGGCCTATAATTGTTCAGTCATGCCGATCGATTTTTCTGAGAATGGGGGTGTAATGGCATGTAACAAAGCGATATTTTGAGTGACTTTTCAGGTCATTCTGAGCACCTCATTTAGGGGGGGGGGGGGGGGGGGGGGGGGGAGGGGGGTCAGCCCTCACTTGTTTTTTTTGCTAACTTTTTACTCAGACCTCCAAATGACATTCTGAGACCACCCATGAGTAGGCCTTGGTAAGGGTAGTCTACAGGCACCACTTTGGACCTCATGCAATAATGATTCCCCCCCCCCCCCCCCCCCCCAGCCGAGAGTATGAGTGGGTGAATGGCTGGGTATGGGTTCATACTATTGGTGGGTGAATGGGTGGGTAATATGGGTGCGTATGGATGGGTGGGTATGGATGGGTGAGTTGGTGGGTAATGTGGGGTATACAGGGGTATGGGTGAATGTGTGTGACAAAGTGAGTGTGTCTGTGAGTTTGTGTGGGTGTGTGGGTGTGTGCAGGTGAGTTTGTGCGTGTGGGTGTGCCCCAAGGGGACGTGAAGTTGAAACATGCTGAGAAAACTGTCTTGCTACTGTTTTGTTTGAAATAATGAGAACTTCAGTTTCTGCCCCCCCCCCCCCCCCCCCCCCCCCCCCCCAGCAAAGGTGAAAAGTGACTACGGTACTTGGGCAACCCAAAGGGGGCGCAAAACTGATTTTTGACTATCACAAAATCCCTATGTGGGAAATCCAAGGATGCAATTATGTGCGCCATATTGTAAACTCCCAGAATCCATAGCTTAGTTTTTCAAACCATTGGTATTTCTATTTAGGGGGGGGGGGAGGGGTCAGCCCTCCCCAGGTTATTTAGGCATGGGGGGCAGAAAGACAGATTTTGGACCGCACCTTCGATATGGTGTCCGATTCAGATGGGAGTTGGAATTGTGGACGTTTCATACAAAAAGAGGGGGGAAATAAAGTTGGCTAAAAGTTTTTTTACCCCCCCCCCCCCCCCCCCTCCTAAAGCCCAATTACCTCACCCTACCCCCCCTAAAATGGGGGTCATTCGAAAGATCTTTTAAAGCCCATTTGTTATGCTCTTACATCTTTCATGGGGTTACCCAAACGTGATTTATCGCGAAGTTAAGATTTGGGCCGCTTTGGTTGAAAACAACTTTGGACCCCTCTAACTTTTGTACAACTTTATTTGTGGCACACAATTTTTTTTTTTTAGTTGGAGGATAGGCTCTATCCAAAGCGAAGGTGCGGTACGGCAGCTTTTTTCTTGCCCCCCCCCCTCGGGGGGAGTGATCTTTATTTTTTTCTACTCCCACACACGCATATAAATTTCACAGTCCTAGCAGTAATAGGTCAGGTACTGTTGTTCGCACCATTTTCTTGCACTCCTCTTGTCGCACCACTTCCAGGTTACATAACCTGGCTGCCCATGCCAAGCGCTCACACGAAGCATGGTAGCCCTGAGCACAGCTGCCTAAGCTGAGGCTGAGCAGAGCGTTGTTGGCCCCTGTCAGTAGCCCACTTCGCTGTGAAAGCAGCTTAGGGTCCTTGATGCCCAAGCTCTGCTCTGGCCCATCAATGGGAGAATTAGAGTCAACTCCTTGGAAGCTCCTGCCTGGGATGACAGTGTCACCAGCCATGCTGTGCATTAGGATTTGGCCCATGGCTGCCGCTGAAAGTTGTGAAATTGAACACTGCTGCCCTGTGCCAACACGCGTGGGGCCGCTGTCCAGGCCAATGGACTCGTACTCCATTAGAGACTCAAAGCAGTTGGCACTGTCGCCTCCATCCATGTCCCGCAGGACTTCACCCTGGCAGGCGATGTTCCGGAAGCCGCCCCTGCTGCAAGCGGCGCCTGTGTTCTGACCTGGCATTAGGGCTTGGCCAAGTTGCTGCAGGATGCAATTTGAAAAGTGGATCAGTCATTTATGGCTTGGTGGTGAATGTGTGGAAAGGTGGCTGCTAGATGATGGTGGTGGCTTGGTGGTGAATGTGTGGAAAAGTAGCTGCTAGATGAGGGACCCTGGATTAGTGCATTCCAACTGGGAGAGGTACGAGCAACAGTGACGAGCATGAGAAGACAATGAGACTATGCATAATGGTGGATGAGGTCAGCGGCATCAGATGAACGAATCGGGGAATCTGAGTGTCCAATTACATATGAGACATCCGAAGGCATAAGGCACGAAACACAAAATCATAGTCAGGAATGGCGACTGTTGTATTCCTGAATACATGTAACCAGCTGAGTGGCACCAGCTTGGAATGACAGCACACCAATATGCGGACATGATACACAAATGCATTACAGTGACAGCACACCAATATGTGAATATGATGCACAGATTCATTACAGTGACAGCGAGCAACATGGAGCCACATACCTGTACAGCGTGATGGCGTGCAGGGGGGCAAGGGCCTCCAACAGGCGGCACTAGGTCCCTTTCTCCTGCCAGTATGCAGCACTGGCTAAGCTGGTCATGCATCTCACTCAGAAGCATCAACTCCATGAGCTCGGGGTGTTCAGAGGGGACTACACTTTTGCGTGCCCCTGTCAGCGCTGCTGGTTCCAACGGCAGAACTAAATCTTCCAAGCCAGCAGTAGGCTCATGCGGCAGAACACTCGGTGTCCCTATCATCTCAGCGATGCCCTCCATCGCATGACTCTCATCACCTCCCTTCACTCGAACACGCATGGCATCATCTTCATCCTCACAAGAGGACAGCGCAGCTGCTGCAACAGCATCTAGCTCACACCTGGGGTCTGTCTTGCTTGGCTCAGGAAGTCCGCCCCCCTCCATGGCTTCATCTTGAGCAGAGATCAAGCCAGAGTCCATAGCTGGAGGACCATAAAGGCATGGCGTCCCGCTCAAGCACGGTGCAGCTGTATCTCCATCAACACCTGCTTCTTCCAGAGGCTCTTTAGTGACTACCTTGGCATTCGTCGTCACAAGCAGCACAGTGGTGGCTCCAGCATTTGCTCCCTTTGCAACAAGCTCTGATTTGAGCATAGCCACATCACTTGGAGCTGCACCAGCATTCAAACTAGTTGCTGTCACATCACGTAATGAGGTCTCAACAGCCTCTTCCCCACCAGCATCAGCATTAGGACCATCAGGTGCTAGCAGCCCGGCTGCCATCAGAGATTTGCGCCCACGTTTGGATTTTGAAAGGGCACGCCGGTGGGGTTCTGCTTGATGCCAAATCTGCGTCATCCTAATAATTTGTGCTTCTTCGCACTGACCCTCATACTGCTGCAGTGACAACTGGCGAGCGATCAGTGCTTGGGTGCTGGTGCTACCTGTTGAGCAAGGAATGTGCTCACAGCTTGCGCCGGGCGCTTTATCCGAGTCTAGTAAAGCCCCAACCTTGGAAGCTTGCCTGCTTAGGCTCCAGAGAGGAAACAGTTTGCCCAAGTTTACCATTGAAGTTTTCACCATCATGTCATGGACATCCAGAATAAATGTACCAGGCTTGTGCATGCTTGAAGCTACATCAGCAAGAGCTCCTTCTCCACAGGCCATGCTACTGCTTCCAGGCTCGGCAGGCGAGGAGGATACAGGGAACTTGACACAGGGGACGTTTGACTTGAGACCACGGCTCCAGAAGTGAGCCATATTAAGAGTACGGCGGATGTCTGCTCCGGCAGACCTCACAATCCATTTCAGCTCCTCCAATCGCAGCTCTCTGCCACCCGGGCTACACCCCCCTGCAGTGTGAGAAGGAGCAGGGGATGCCACGGCAACAGAAGAATGCACAGGGCTGATAAGATCCACCGACTCAAGGTGATCACCTTTGTCATGAACCTCTTGATGCCTCTTTTGCTCCTCACTTTCTGCCGCACAGACTAGGGCTGCGAGGCGGATGAGGTCTGGCTCTGAGGGAGGTTGGAACCTGAGGACGGTCACTCCAATGGCGGCAAGTGCTGGGGGTGCACCGGGTGTGTTGACACAAATTACAATTGGGCGCTGCAAGGGGGGAAATCAGTGGTGGCAGTCGCTTCAGTGTTAGGCCCTCATTGATAAACAAACATATTGCAAAATGGCTTCTCAACAGCTGACAACAACAACAACAACAGCGGAGAACAACAGACACAGATGGGTGTTCTAGCCCCTCATGTCAGACACTGGAGTAGTGGAGTGATACAAAATAAAATTGCACACTGCCGCCACATATCTGGCAATCCCAATATGCTGCCAAAGAGATTTCTGCTGCCAAAACACGGCTGGCAAGTCTAACAAGACACGTCCAAGCACATTACAGCAATCCAGGGGATGATTTGGGAGTTGTTTTTTCGAAGAATGTCGTACTTCGGACTTGGTTTACCAAATTTTGCCTAAAATCTGAGAATTCGGGGAGAAATGGCCCGAATACGAAGTCTGACCTCAACTCCCAAATCATCCCCTGAGTTGCTGTAAGGCCTTAAAAATGGATTTCTTCATGCACACAACAATAGCATGCTGGTGTGCATCGTTACATACACCTAATATGTTAACAACACAACGCTCATGTGACTTGTACATTGCTTCAAATAGATAGCTGCTACACTAAAGGGGGTACAACGCACTTCCCATACAATACCAAGGAAACGTTTCAATAGACAGATATGGTACACTAATGATGTTCATGAGTCCTTCTTAAGTCCGTCACGCCGCGGGCACATTTGGAGTCCAGTAGGGCACCACGAGAATGACATCATCATCACCATCATACCTTGGAGTCTTGGACGAGAGCGGCAAGCATTGATGCAAAGCCTCTGTCCTCATCCACAAGCACATCAGCCTCCTCGAACAACATTAGAGTATGACGTGAAGATGAGGCCGTAGGCGGAATCGACTGTCCAGACTTCTGACTTGTTTCTCTATCAGCTACCTCCAACACGTCATCATCGTCATCATCATCGACAAGTGCCGCATTCCTTGGCCTCCCGGCCTTCCCTTTACCTCCTCGTGGCTTCTTGGCTTCAGGAGTGCAATGGATGCTGGAAGCTGCAAGGTGGTGCAACACAAAGGTGCACGCATCAGCTTTATTTTCAGATTCCAGTGTAGCTTACTTAGTTGTCTTTTGCCTTTATTATTTTCTTTAGGTTTAATTTATAGCACCACACAATCAGTATTTTTGCCATATCTAAATCTTGACAAGTTAATCTCTTTAATATTGATTAGCAAGATCCAGCTGATCTTTCTTGTAATAATTAGCAAGATCCAATTTTAAACTATTATAATTACAAGTGAATGTAAAAATGGTATTATGCCTGGTCATTTTCATAAGAAAGGACAATTTTGGATAGTTTTTATATCTGTTTCCAATGTAGCTCATATATTGAGTGGCAATGACACACGAGACGACGATCACAAGCACAAGAGAAAACACGGTATACATTGCAGGGTAGCTTAACTATGTAAAGAGTACATTTAAAAAGGTGATGCACAATCAACAAATGTCCACGGGCATGCAATCTAAAATGAATGCGTAGGGTGTTCAAAACATTGAGACACCCATACGCAACGGACTGCAGACTTATCAGCCGTATCCGCAATTAAGTTGGGGGCCCCTCACCATGACTCCTCTTCTTGTTGGCCGTCTTTGAGTCAGAACCAGGTTCAGCCTTTTTGTTCTTGCCTAAAAGTCCGGTAGGAGGCTTTGTGGTGGGCATGGAAGGTCCGCCTGCCTTACTCTGATTTACCTGCATGCATGTTCAGTTTGAAATCAAATCCCATAAATGACAGGAACAGGTGGTGCTGCATTATAATGTATTGTTTTAGAGGGGGACATTGATATTTTTGAAAGGCTTATGACAGGCCAACGTTGTCGGTTTTACAGCTGGATGTTTTTCTCTTCTTTTTTCAATCAGTCTAGTTGGCCAACCGAGGCTGTAGTTAATACCATCATCATCGGTATGTATCCCATGCAATTTCTTACCTTAGAGTTAACATGAGCCAGCCTGCGACTCTGAGTAGCCTCGCCGATCATCCTTGCAAGCTGCGCTCCAGACCTGTCCTGTCCCGGGTTGACCTCAATTACATTGTATCCCAACTCCTGCAGTGTTTAGGAGCACGCAGCATTGTGTCAGGAGCACACAGCATCAACAAAAAGCATCTGAGAGCGGCCAAGGCGTACACACGTGTCATTGCGATGCAACTGTCAATGCCTCCAGACATTGTCAACCCACCTAGTTGGTCGCCCCCCTAAGGGGGACAGACCTATGCGATACATCCGCAAAATCGTGCTATTTTTTCACATCTTCACATTTTCCCAAGAAAGCCGGTCAAAATTGCCGATTAATCTGACTGGCCTGAAATCTTACCGACTCGTGTTCGATTCCCGTCGGGGGCGGATTACCTCTGAGGGCACTTTTTCGCATACGTATCTCAGGGTTGCGGACTGTGGACGCGGCGTTTTCATTTGTCGTTCCCCTCCTGTACTGTGGACTCAGTCTAGGGACCTGGAGCATGTCTACGATTTCCCCTTGAAGAATTCCCTTCTTCGTGACTCTAGTAGCTCATTGCATCAGCGCATTGTGCTTGACAAGGAAATCTGCTCTTTCACACTAGTTCCTGCAGGTTGCGAAGTAGCAACTGTAGCCTCGGGAGTTGCTGCACCTGCCTCCATGGAACTTCGGGATGTCAGTGAGCTAATAAGTTCATTAGCCTTACAGGTCACCAAGTTGAATAATAATGCCATGCTACATTGATTCTTGACCCCCCCAATATTAAATTGTACGGATAAGTAAGCAACTGCTTGTGCATCCATCACCAAGGAGACTGCCACTGCTGCTTGACGAACATTACACCACCCCCGGGGCCGACCTCCAGGGGACCCGCCAGGCCCCCCTACTATTTGTTAATATATCAATATATCATGTTGATAGCGCCTCTGAAGTTTGAGCATGATACTAAGATAGGTGTCTGCTCAACATCTGCACAGCCATTATTGGAAAGCACAACATGAATGATCGTAAAACCATCAAACTTGAATAGGAACTCACCAGGGTTGTTCTGGGGGACTCCAAAATCTGCATCATGAGATGCAACTGGTTTCAAAATTTGCGTCCCTACTGCTCAAACCCTGCTAAAACAACTGTGGCTCACCCCCCTTCCTTGACAAGTGACTCACCAGTGCACAAGCCTGAAGAGCTGCAGTTTTGCCACTTCCCACAGGACCGGCCAGCACCAGGGCATTCTCTGCTCCGCGACCAATCACAACATCCTCGTCATCGGTGTCCCCCCAGGCCAATGGGCCACAGCAGTCATCCTCAAAGTAGTCATCCTCACACAGATCGTCAAAACATGAAGCGCGTCGTCCTTTCCCTTTCCCACGTGCTCCTGCGATAGCATAACAGCCAACAAGTCAACCATACATCAGCCAAGCACGCGTCAAGAAGATTGTCTTCAACACGGTTACCTTAGGGGTCAACAACGCCAATATGAACCTAGTATGTGTGAGGATTGCCCTGCATGTATACGCGGCTGTTGCTTCATAACATAGCATGTGTATGCGTAAGTGGGACTTTTACCCTAACTAAAGCCATGCATATCAAAATGGTGGGTGCACTGCCTGCCTTATCGGTTACGCGCACCAGCTTGTAGGCAGCTCCCTGAGTCAGCAAAGGGACTACCTCACAAGATTTCAGGAGAGGTGGAAGCTGACTATGTTGCAATGCATCCAGGTGCACTAGGTTGCTTTATGCCTATCAGAATAGCCAGCCAAGGGAGCCAGCGTGAATATCTCATCAGATACACACCTGAGTTGCGTCCAGAGAATTCCGACTCAGTTCCCGACTCATCTACCAGATTGTCGATACGATCCTTCCACTCAGACAGCCAAGTCTTCAGCTGTTGCACGCTGGACGCATTACAGCACATCTGTGCATGGGAAATGCAGAGGTATAGATTGTGAGTGGAGCATTGGTGGCAGACATTCCAAGGCCCGTGAGTGAAAATATGTTCCACCATGGGACTCGAAAGCCGCATTTCCCACAGTAATGGGAGAAATGGATAATTCAAACGCGCGACGTAAGATTCCGCAGGACGCCTTCATATTTCAAATATCCGTAAGCCCCCGGGCAAAACCAGGAGTAACCACCGCCAGTGTTTTCCAGCAGTACTGTCCTGCCCGGTATATAATCAAGTGCACAGTCACTGGGGGCACTAAAATTTTGGTGCCCAAAGCTGCCTAAGCCTTGATCTTTACCAGCTTTTCGAGTTCGAGGAGAAGGAGAGGAATGATCCCCACGTCGAGATTCCACCCGCTGTTCCCGCGAACCGAACGACGGATGCACACGGACCTTCGAATAAGGCTCGCACTGAAAAGCACCGTAATCCCAGTCCATCGAAAGTGGGCAACGGGAGGCATAGAAGTCGACCTATCGAAGGCCCCAGACCAGGCACTCGTTGACCTGCACGATCGACTTGCTAGCCCCTCGGCTCTCAAGAAACTCCGAGTTGAACAGCCAGAACTATACCAAACTATCGAAGCGGCTCTGGGTGTCAAGGATCTGGGGATGCGATCTCATCAGACTTACAAACATTGTGATCAGGCGTTATCAGAGTTCCACGCAAACCCAAAGACCAACCAGATGCCAGCCGATTTTTTGGATTAGATCATGGCCATGAACTCACCATCGACGACTCAGCACAAGGTCCAGACGAAAGTCAAAGCCCTAGTTCAAGAGTGCGCCGATGGTGAGGAAAAACCGGATGAAATCGTGTGGAACGCCCTGGGACTGTGTGCGTTTGATACCCCTAAGAACCTCATCAAGTCCATGCAGGACACGATTTGGACACTTAGCATCCTGTACACCGCAGTGGAGTGCCCTGCACAAAGCCCTCGGGCTGTTGGTCGAAAGAATGAAACCCTTCGGTGACATTTCGGAAGATCAGTGGGACAAGCTAGTAAGCTTGGCTAAGGGGGGTAAGTTCGAGGATGCAGTCCTAGCCCTTGCCCCGCAGATCAAACGTTCCCTGGATTACCAGAAGGAACGGACTGAAGCGAGGGACGGGAAGGCTGTACGATGCAACCACTGTGGCATTGAAGGCCACACGGCTGACAAATGCTACAAAGGCAAGAACAAGAGGCAAAGGAACTCACCAAAGAGGGAGGACAAGAAATGAGCCTTCTAACAAGGACCTCCCTGCTTCATTATAGGTGAGAAGGGGGAGTGTGAGAAACTGGTGGATGAGATGTACCAACCCCATGACTTGGAAGACAGGGAAAAGTGGTTCAACTCTTCTGGGATCAAGCTGAATGCTGAGAGATGGATATTCTGGGCAGATAAATTAGGGGTCCCCTGTCCTGTAGCAGCCTTAGGCCCTGTTTCTTGGGAATGGAAGACCACCCCTCCAGCTCCCATAGAGGTGAACAACCACACCAGTGCCTTGCTCAACCTTCCCTCCCTTGTCCCTGAGTTAGATAAGGCTGAGAAGCTAGGCTTGATAGAGTTCTTGCAGGCAGATCAGGACCAGGCAGACTTTGTTAGCTGCATCAACCCGTTCGGGGTTAGGATCAAGCCTAATGGCAAGGCTAGGATTCTAGTAGACCCCACCATCACTGGGGTAAATGGTTGTATGAACAAGCTACCTTGCTCACTCACCACCCCTGAAACATTCATGAAGACGCTCACCACAACAGATCTGTTGGGTAAAAGAGATCTGACGAATGGATTCTATCATGTCTCCCTGCATCCTTCAGCTAGGAGGTACATGGGATTCAGACACCTTGTGACAGGTAAAATTGGTAGATGGATAGCTCTCCCTCAAGGCACAGCCCAGAGCCCCCATTTTTTCTGTGAGTTGACCAACTTCTCCAAGTTGATCTTCAACCACAGTTTCAATGAGCATGGTGTCAAGGCCACCTGTGATGTCTATGCGGATGATTACCCCATCAGGGCTGATACACACGCTGACATGCAGAGGGAATTTGAGATCATGGACAGGGAAGCTGAACTGCTAGGACTAGAGTTCAATCCCTCTAAAGATGAAGGTGCCACCCAACCCACAACCAGACTGGAAGTGCTAGGACGTCTGCTAGATGCACCTCTCTTGAAAATGGACCTCCCGGCCCACAAGAAGCAACTGTACAGAGCAGAAGTCCTTCAGACACTACATTTAAGGAAGGAGGGAGGCATCCTCAAAAGGAAAGAACTTGAATGCCTAGTGGGGAAGCTAGTCTGGGCGTCTAAGGTGACACCTTGGGGATACTTGCACATCCAACACCTGTTCGATGCCCTATATCCTGTCACCACCAACCATACCACTTTCAAATCAATGGCTGTAATCCCTTGGACACAAGGCACACTAAGTGACCTGGAGTTTTGGGACAAGGCTCTGGAGATGGAATGGCATGAGTCGGTAGGGGTACATGAAAGCATGTTGGCCAGGAAGGATGTACACGTGGACAGTAAAGCCTTCAAGGTCCACATGTACACAGATGCCAGTAAGGTATTCGGTGCAGGTGGAACTTTGGGCCATGACACATACTCCTATCCCTGGCCAGAAAACAGGCAACATGTGCATATAGGCATCCTAGAACTCGAAGCATGCATGATTTGCTTGCAGCACTGGGCACATGAACTGGCAGGAACGTCAGTACTTTGATACATGGACAATGTCCAAGCTGTTTCAGCTGTGAATAAGGGGGGTTCTAGGATACCAGGCATCAGGGATGCTCTGGCGCAGATGGCACTCACAGGCCTTAAGTATGGGTTCACTGTTAAAGCCAAGCATGTTAAGGGAGAGTTAAACCCTGCAGACGCCCCCAGCAGGGGAAAAGCATGCAGCACCAACAACCATTACATGTTCAAATACTTTCTGGCCAAGTGTCTTGGGCCAACATCCCATTCTCTGCATTAGGAACAACTTTGGATCTCCTGTATGCGGCTTGGGTAGCCTCACCCACTGACACAATTTGCACAGCACTGGTGCCTAAATGGCCAGATGCAATCTGGTATAGGAAGTACCTTAGGGGCAAGAACCCCAAGTTTAGGGTACTAGCAACTTACCCTAAGGGCGCCAGGATTTTCCTTGACCCCAGTTCAGGAAAAACCACTGGCCCAACTCCACACACCATGCTTGTGATCAGGTCTGCTCAGCTCAACTTACCCCCCCTTCCTATCTTCCTCCCAACCCCCATAGGATGTACCATCTGCCTAGGTGCACCAATTGCGACCAGCACAGCCACCCCCAGTGCCTCAGCTTGGGCAGGAATGCCATGTCCTGTGGTACATTCAAGTGCCCAGCCTGCATCTTAATTGAGTGCAACCTCCACATCACTAGCGCCCAAGGCCAGCAAGGTGCCAGGAGGTTGATGCTGGAGGGCTCAACCCTGGCTGTAAGTTCGCAAGACACTTACGCAAGTGCGCTTAAGCGTTACACCAGGTGCATGGCTGAGGTATACTTAATTACTGAGCAGGAGGCACTCCCCCCTGGCCCCAAGTGCCATTGACGCTAGTAAAGTTGTTCATGGGTTGGGCGGCAGGTCACTACAAACCTGCCACCATTCAAACAACCTTGTCAGCACTAGCAGAATGGCACAGGTCTAAGGGACTGGACCTTTACACTCTGAACTCCAGTGTCGTGGGACAGCTCTCCCAGGCCATTAGGGTGTTCCAGGGGCCTGAGGGAGTCTCCTCTGGCAAGCAGGGCATTTGTAAGTCCCTCATTATTAAGTGTCTGGAGACCATGAGGAAGCTGAAGACCCTGCAGCCCCACATGGAGGACTTGTTTACTAGAGATGCAGCTTGGCTAGTGATGGGTTTCTTTGGCCTCCTTAGGAGTGAGATTATTGCTTTGCATTTGTCACATGTAGTGACCAAGAAGGATCATGTAGTGGTCCGCATCAGACGATCTAAGACAAACCAGGAAGGGAAGGGAGCCACTGTAGTGCTCCCAGCCCAGTGTAGGGACTCACTTAGAGTCAGGAGGATTATAGATGCCCTCTTTCAGCTTAGGACCCGTCAGGGCGCCACGTCAGAGGACCACCTCATCACCGCCTGGGACCTAGACTCCCTAAGCTTGTCTTCCTCCCCCCTTCTTTCAGGTCAGGCTTTGTCCTATCAACTGAAGTCTTATCTCACTGCTATTGCACACTCTCACCCCAAACTGGACATAGATCCAGCTGGGTTTGCCATGCACAGCCTCAGACGGGGAGGTGTAGTAGCAGCTTGGGCTAATGGGGCAGATCTAGAGACTATTAGAACTTAAGGTAGGTGGAAATCAGATGCCATTAAGGCATATCTGATCCCAGACCTCTCGGTCAAGTTGAACTTTGCCTCCAGCCTCTGAGCCCCCCCTTATCCTTTCCTTCTTTTCTCTTGATACCCCATCACTTAGCCAAGCCTGCTGTCCGGTACATGCCCCTTACTCCTACACCTTTCCCCCAGTCCCCCTTTACACTCCTTTTCCTTACATAGTGGGACTGATTTTTATAATCCTGAGGGCAGTGTGTGTGTGAAATTGCAGTGACTCTTGCACATGGTAGTAGCACAAAGACAGACCTGAACAGTCTGGACTTACAAGCTAGATAGTGCAGTTGACTTTATTTAATGGTAAAAGCTGATAAGACCAGTAAAGCCAGCCAGTGTTGTGATATACCCCCTAATTAAGGGAAATATCGCACACAAAGCTAAAAATTTACAAGGCCCAGCATACACCTTAAATATGTCTACTAGCACTTGTACCAATGGGGGCCCCATCTGAAAGATCGCTTGACCTCTCGTGCAGTGTCTCAATGTCCAGCAATCAGGCCCCCTACTTTTGTAAATATAAGTACTGACAATGATGAAGCCTGCATGTGCTTATTTCCTCAACCCTTAAGGGTAAATTATATGTATTGGAAATATGAAAAGCAACTGTAAAGGAATCTGAGTCAACCGTCCGAATTGCTCTAATTCGCTAGTGTTGCTTTAAGACCTTTGCATGTGCTAGAGTTTAGCCAGTCAGCTTGAATCGCACTGGCTTTATTGTCGTCTTTTCATAAAACATTAGGGACTAGGCTTGTTCAAAAGTATTAGTCATCTTTTAAAATTTGCCACATGTCAACCACCCTCCTAAACCACTTGGGTGACATTTATGGATATAACACAAATGATCTCCTCCATTTTTCCCCTTTGGATTGTCAAATTAACACGGGTGTTGGGGCATGTCTGAAGTACCCTATATTACACAAGGCACAACAGCCCCAAATGTATTGTTGCCTCCATAGGTGTGCTTAGGGGGTCAGACTGGCAAGCATGTTGTGCTACTCTGATGCTGGTGTGTGTCGTGGGCACACACATTAACCTAAATGGGTATGGACCCCAGCATGTAGGCCCCTATATGAGCACTTGACCCATTGCATGGAGCTCCATCCTCAATAGTCAGTTCAAATTTGAATGGGTGCCACGTGTGCATGCAAGATGAGTCTAGTATACCCACCATGTGAGAAACATCTGTATCCCTCTATGCCCAAACACGCTGCGGAGGTCCGGAAAGCGCTAAAGTGTGAAAATAGGTTTTGAGCCTCGCAATAGATCACCCGGAAAAACGTCACCACTGGACTTGGCTCGGTTATAAGAGAAAGGTTTTACCTAGCGCTTTAAGTTTGGACCCCGAAAAAAAAAAAAAAAAGAATGGCACAGTGCGGGTGACGAAATATGTAGACAGGCTCCATAGGTTACTTTATTTCGGAAGCGACTGATACTTTTGAACACACCTGGACTAATTGGCTACCCTCCCCCCTCCCCCCTCCCCCTTCCTTTCTCTCTCTCTCTCTCTCTCTCTCTCTCTTTTCTCTCTCCCCCCACCCTTCAGTACCACACATCGCCTAACATCCACTTGACCCATCATCAGACATCTCACCTGATCTGCTTGTTGAGGACGATACTTCACAGTCCATGCTTGTCCTTGCTTCCCATTACGTATTTGATCAGCCGAGCAGTCATGCACAGCGTCTGACCCACTCCCTTGCAAGGTTGATGCGGTGGGTGCACTTGGGAGGGGTCTGCTACGATGGAGCAAGAGGTCCCTCTCCTTTTGCAACTGCTCCAAAATGTCAGCCTCACTGAAATCGTCCATGAGCTGCACATTGCACATTATTGCACCAATTAATTTAAATGTTGCAAGCTTGAATTGAGGCAAGAACTGACAGACAGTACCTTTGTTGTACCAGATCTATAGCTGGCGCTATGATAATCATATACCAGCTCTTGTAGGCATTTCAAATGCCATGGTAGCATAGATTTTTGCTCAAAAGCATGATTGCAATGCCCGCTTGTCTAGCGCGAAATACACAGAGTCGAACGTCTTGGAGTTTTCAAAGAGCCATAATCCTCAATAGGCCATAATACACCGACACCTTTCCTCAATAATACACTGACACGGACACTATACAGCACTCATCAGAAGATAATTCAGAGCTCACGATTTCCTTTCTGGCAACATCGCTCTTCCACGACAGCCATGTCACCCATGTCCCCAACACTTGACAAGATCACAAGCAGCTAAGGAAGCCATTTTGATGTGGAGGACTCACCTCAGCATGTTCTGAAAAGCTTGCCCTTGCCTCCTTCTCTAGCTCCCTAGCCAACTCTTGCAGCAACGAAGGTGGGCAATCAAGGGAGGTTGCGGACGCGCTTTGAAGCTCTACAGCAGGATCCTGTTTGAGCTGTTCAAGTTCCACAGGGAGCAGTGGGAACCTCCATCCATCTATTTCGCTGCGTGGCAGATGAAGTGTTGGTTCACATGTATCGGCGATCTGCGCCACCATGGACAAAGGCAAGTGGACAGCTCTCGCAGTTGAAGGCAGCAGAGCAGACTGATCTCGGCTGCTAGAGAACTCAACTGGGAATTGCAATTTCAAAGCAACAGATGAGTCAGGGTTGACTTGAAGAGAGACGTTGAGATATGACAAGTTGGCTGCCTCAGGGTCAGTAGTGAGCTGGCGCACATGCCAGTTCACAGAGCGCAGTAGGGAGTCCAGCCTCTTCCTGGATTCTTCAGCCCTGCTGGCGCGTGCACCTTGTGACTGGCTCACACCTGGAGCAGGGGAAGATGCAAGGAAATCTGACGAGCTGCGTTTGCGATTGCCATTTGGCAGAAAGAACGGGTTCAGAGGTAGCTGGGGACCCTGCTTGATGGCTGAGGGGAACTTTACTTCCATGTTGGTGCAGCCCACAATGTGTACCACTTCAATGCCAGTGTCAGCTCCCACGGTTGAAGCTGGCTCCATTTGCAATGCCAGCTGCCTCTCTAGCTCCATCTTCTGCTGTTGGCAGCAAGGAATCAACAGAAGGATCAGAGCAAGACAAAACTAAAGGTTGTCAAGGCAGGCAAGGTTGTGTTTGTTATGAATCCTTGCAATCAATGCATCATAGCAAATCATAGAGGCAGTAGGTACTCTCTGCTGCATGCACTTCAATATTTATAAGCCATCTTACTTCAAGACCTGGGAAGACTCAAGTCAGAGGGATAAACAACATGATGACTTAAGTCAAAGTGGTGCACAACTGTGCATCTTGCAAAGGTGAATCCTTGACATCCTGAGCATCAAGTCAGGCAAATGGCATAAGTAGCACAACATAAGTAGCATAATATAAGTAGCACAACACATGTGCTGGCATAGTCGACACAACTATTATTTCCCCGATGCAGGATACAGATAGTAGTAGGCTGGGTGTTGCTCATACCTCTTGGCGTTGACGCTTCCTTTCATGCATCGGGAGAAACATGGCACTGACCATTCCTTTGGGCTTCTGAGGTTCTGCGCCTGTCACACACAAACACAAGCAATCAGAAGTCATACAGGGTCACTTATTATGATGCAGATGCAGCATAAGGCATGAGGAAGCATACAGTCACCATAATTCATTGCATGTACAACATAAGGTGTGGCTTAAGAGCAGACGGCATGGTGTTATTAAAGCAGGATTGGTGGGCCCTGCAAAGCATCTTAAAAGTTATTAACAAATTAATGCTTTGAAAAAGGAATGTGTTTTTCAATCCGTGAAGTTGGTCATACAATAGGTGCAGGTGTTGTTAGTGGATAAAACACCATCACCAGCTTTAAAATTATGGATGACTCCCTTACCTTGCGACTTTGTTTTCTTGCTTTGGGGGCCTGAGACTTGGGGGCCGTCGGAAGTGAGGTCGACCATAACCTCGACATCAGAGCTTGAGTCCACAATCAGTGGTCCACTTTCCACGCTACCTTTCTTGCTGTGCTGAGGTCTCCCTGAGGAAGCTTCTCCGACCGACTTGCTGGCTGATGGGTTCTTGGCTGGTGCACTAGACCTACGCCCTCGCCCCCGTTGAGCTCGTTTAACAGGCTCCTCCATGTCCAAGTCAGAGCCTATCTTCAAACTTTTCTGTCGAGTTCTAAGTCTCTTGGACACACCAAGGCTAGGGTCTTGCACCACCTTGTTTATCTCAACAGAATCATCCACCAGGAGCGTGATATCAGCTGAGGCAGCAGCAGACAGCAGCACTGTATCTCCCGTCTCACATTCTTGATTGGTGATTCCATCCTGAGAGACAAGAAGAGGTTTAGAGAGACGGGGTCGTCCACGTTTTTTATGAGCAGAAGTTTCTGAAGGCACAGGAAGGAGGGCAAGATCCATGCAAACTGCTGATCCTTGGCAGCGTAGAGTCACCTTGCACTCAAATTCTGGGAGAGTCGCATGATGCGCAACGATGCTTTTCCTCTGCTTGGGTGCTCTAGCATTTGCTGCCAACGTCTTGGGCTTGGGGTCCGATAAATCTGCCTCTTCTTGTTCTGGAACTTCGTCAGAGCTTTTGACTGCCTTGAGCTTTGTCTGTCACAGAAAGTGTATGCGTGGATGGATAGCTTCAGTTTTCAGAAACAAAATCGGCAGCCTGGGTTGATTGGTAGAGACTTTTGCCAAATAACGCAAGCATCACAATCATGTTGGAAGGCTTCTGCCATCTTATGATCGGCAAACCAACAATGGTTGCAATGAATCTTTCCGGGCATCCCAGAATTAGTACCTCTGGATGCATGCAACATTAGTCAATATGCTCTTCAGGGGTATGTGATAGGTATGTGAGGGGTATGTGAGGGGTATGTGAGGGGTATGTGAGAGGAAGGTGAAGATTAGGTGGGACGTAGGTGAGATGCAAGTGAGGGTTAGGTGAGAGGTATGAGGAGGGTACGTGAGGTATGTGAGAGGTATGTGAGATGTATGTGTGGGGTATGTGAGGGGTAGGTGGGAGGTATGTGAGATGTATGTGTGGGGTATGTGAGGGGTAGGTGGGAGGTATATGAGATGAATGTTAGGGGTAGGTAAGATGCATGTGAGGGGTATATGAGGGGTATGTATGTGAGGGGTATGTTAGGGGTATGTATGTGAGGGATAGGTGGGAGGTAGGTGAGATATAGGTGAGGGGTAGGTGAGAGGTATCTGAGGGTTAGTTAAGGAGTAGGTGAGTGGTAGGTGAGAGGTATGCGAGGGGCATGTGATGGGTAAGTAGGTGAGTGGTAGGTGAGGGGGTGCTTACAGGCTAGCAAGCACTTTCTCACCTCTCTCATTAATCGCCTCCTGTCTTTCAATGGAAGAAACATAGAAGCGGCAGGCAGAGCTGTGGCTCCAACTTGGCCACCTTTCAGGAGGGGCAACATGAGTCTCGTCAGACGATTATAATAATGCATGCTGTCGGTGGATAATGAGCTTGATGGAATGAAGCAAAGCTGAAGCAGCAGCACATCCAGCACTCATGCAAGGAGGCTCATTCAGGATGGCCAGTTCAGTTGCTATTGTTTGTCCCCAAAGTTGATTTTGACAAGTCAGACACCCACATCCCACATTCACAATCACTGTCACCAATCGTGACATCACACGAGGCTATCCTGTTTGACATGGCAGACAAAAAGAAAGCAACAAGGTGTTGCTCGCACCTTCAGGATTGCCTGATGCCTTGTCTTCTGCAGGAGCTGAGGCCACTGGCATTACAGGTGTTGCTCCAGGTTGGCCAGCAGGGCCAGGGTCTTGCACCACCTCGTTCATCTCAACAGAATCATCTTTCAGGAGCGTAATGTCAGCTGAGGCAGCAGCAGACAGCAGCACTGCATCTCCCTGAGAAACCAGATGAGGTTTAGAGAGACGGGGTCGTCCACGTTTTTTCTGAGCAGAAGTTTCTGAAGGCACAGGAAGGAGGGCCAGATCCATGCAAACTGCTGTTCCTTGGCAGCGTAGAGTCACCTTGCACTCAAATTCTGGGAGAGTCGCACTGCTTTTCCTTTGCTTTGGTGCTCTAGTATTAGCAGCCATCGTCTTGGGCTTGGGGTCCAATTCATGTGCCTCTTCTTCGCCTGGAACTTTGTCGCAGCTTTTAGCTGCCTTGAGCTTTGTCTGTCATGGGAAGTGTATGCGTGGATAAATAGCTTCAGTTTGCAGAAACAAGATAAGGGTTAGGCCAACTTATGAACTGATATTTATGTGCACACAAGCTTACACGTTTACATACGCTTCCAGACAATTATGGTAACGTGTGGTATGAGTTGTATAAACACGTATGCTTGGCTGCTGCATGATACAAAGTGGCATAACATTTTGCTGCCTTCAAATTGTGACATAATCAGCACACCACCGAACAGCCCAGAATACCCTCTACAGGTTTGTGAAATGAACCGAGGCCAAATGAGCAAAAACTCGCCATTCCAGAGAATGTATGTAATTCTACAGAGAAATTCTACCTAGACCTGGATGCTGAAGTTCACCTTGATGAGTAGGGGGCCTTGAATGCCATGGGCCTTGATGACTGAAACAGATTTCAAAACATGTCTACACTGTCTAGTTTATAAAAGTAGTATAGGTTTATAATAAGTCTATGACTCTAGCTATAACCCAATCAATGGCTCTCTTCATCAGCATTGCGCTTGTCGATAAGCGCGCGCATTGCCCGTATAATCGTTTTATCTGAGTTGCACGACCACAACATGTCCGTTGATTTTTTTGAGAGTCGATATTGGCATTCCATATGTTATAGACAACTAATGCCAATATCAATATTCATATATAACATATACACTGCCAATACAAGAGTTTATAACCTTTAACATATGGAATGCCAATGCAGTTTGCAACACAGCAATACCTTCAGACCCATGTACAAGTTTTCATCCAGAAGTGGAATTATATACGTTTTATAATAACGTTTATATACATTTATATAAGTTTTAGAATTGTGTTTACATACGTTTATAAAGGTTTATAATTATGTTTATATACGTTTTGTACGTGCACGGTTTACGGATATACATATACGAATGATATGAAAGCAAAATACACAATTGCGTCTAACCCTAAACAAGATCGGTGGATTGGGTTGCTTTGTAGGGATATTTGACCGAGAACGCAAGCATCATTAACATGTTGGGAGGCTTCCTGCCATCTAACGATGGGCAAACCCACAATGGTTAAAATCAATGTTTCAGAGCATTCCAGAATCAGTACCTCTGGATGCATGCCCTATCAATCAATATGATATTGACAAGTTGAGGGGTAGATGGGAGGGTGGATACGTGCTACCAAACACTTTCTCACCTCTCTCATCAACCGCCTCCTATCTTGCAAGGGGAGGAACATAGAAGCAGCAGGCAGAACTGTGGCTCCAGCTTGGTCACCTTTCAGGAGGGGCAACAGAAGTCTCTTCAGGTGATTGTAATGTTACATGTTGATAGTCAAATGTGAGCTTGATGGAATGAAGCAATGCTGAAGCAGCAGCACATCCAGCCAACACAGTCTTTATTTTTGTGTTCAAAAGTTTATTTTGACAAGTCAGCCATCTACATCCCCCATTCACAATCTGCCACCAATTGTAGCATCACATGAGGCTATCATGCTAGACATGGCAGACATCAAGCATCAATGTGTTGCTCGCACCATCAGGATTCCCCGGAGGCATGTCTACTGCAGGAGCAGAGGCTACAGGAATTAGGGTAGTTACTGCAGCTTGGCCAGCAGGGGCAGATGCCCGCCGCTTCTCTCTGGGGGAACCTGAATCCCCCTTAGCATCCAAAGCCTCTGATACAACAGGAGCTGTTCCAGCCACGGTATCTGAGTCAAGCAGTAACGTGGCATTCACACCAGATGACAGTAGAGCCTCCTCAGAAATACCAGCTGCTTCCTCCGCCTCAGCTAGCTTCTCTCTCTTCTTTTGAAGCTCCTATGTAGGAGCAAGAGCTTCATCAGAAAGCCAAGATTAGATGATGAAGCATACAGGAGCATACATGAATGCAAGAGGGGCAAACAAAATAGCGGGCTCGGCAGTCATGAAGCATCAGAAGCAATGATATTCGCAATCAAAACCATAGCAGCAACATGTGCGCACCTGTTGCTGGAGCCGCTTCCTGTCTGCAATGGGCAGGAATATGGCGCATACGGGGGCAGCTGCTTTTGTGGGAGGAAGGGAACCTGGGTGTGGAGGTTTGATACACGTCATGAGTACACATGGGTGACAAGTGATACCTTGTATGATACATCATCAAGCACTGTGCCATACAGCACTACACACCCGTGAGTGTGAACTTGCGCGAAAGCTGCTAACAGACTGGATGTTGTACAGAAGAAGAAGCATTAGCGAGCAAGAGCAAAACAAGAGGTCATTAATCCCACTCATAAATATTCCTTACAGACACACCCACTAATATGATTGGCAGAGAAATGGTGGATATGCAAATGACCCCTCCCCCTCCCCCCCTATATTTGGCACATACATTGCATCTATAAACTTAAGATGCATGCTGACATTAACTGCAACGCAACGCTCACATATGCCCTGCCAATACCATGATGCCTGACCCTTCCTAGCACACTTGTGTATCGCATTAACAATCACCCATTGTTTGCACCGGATCTCCTCACCTTCAAGAGGCTTGGTAGTGGCAGTCTCAGATGAATCGACCTTGGTCAAGTCTATCTCAGCTGATGGAGGCTTTACGGAGGCAGTCTCATCCACGGCAGTTATGGGAGTGGCAGTTGTCATACCATCTCTCTCAGTTGAGTCAGTCTTGACTGAGGCTGTCTCGCTAGGAACGATCTTGGTCAAGGCTGCAGCATTCATTTCAGACAACCATGCTGCTGCTGTAGGAATAGCCTTGGGAAGCGGCGGGGCAGCAGCCTCAGCGTCTCCTTGTTCAGCACATACGGCCAATGGATCCCCAGGAGCACTGGAAGCCTTCTTCAAACCCTCCTGAGCAACAGCAGGAGGAGCAGCGGCAGCTTTTGTGGCAGCACGTTTCAATTTTAGCTTTTTGCCAGCTACTTGGACTGCACCCTCTGCTGGTAGCACATCAGATACAACATGAGTATTTGAAACAGTAGCATCAAATGCAGCAGCAGGAGCACCAGTAGTAGGAGGAGCAGCAGCAGCAGGAGGAATAGCAGCAGCAGTTGGAGCAGCAGTAGGAGCAGCAGAAGGAGGAGGAACAGCAGCAGGAGGAGTAGTATCAGGAGGAGCAGCGGTAGCAGCAGGAGGAGCAGCAGACGGAGCAGCAGCAGCTGGCGGAGGTTGATGGAGAGTTGGGTGATCCAAACAGTCATTGACAATGAGGGGACTCTGCTGGACATCACACTTGTTAGCATCAGCCTGGTCAGCATCAAGTGCTCTAGCCTTCAAGGTCGCTTGTTGCTTTGGCTTGGATAGTCGTGACTGGCGCTGCTTGGATTCTTGTTTTGACTGACCAACAGCTGCCTGCACACCCACCCTGCTACCATCCACCTCCCCATTATCTTCCTGACAAGGCAAACCTATAGTGGCTGTCTCTGCTGCAGCAAGCGACGTGACCTTGGCATCACGCTCCCTCTGGGCTTTGTCCTTGGCCGCCAACTGCAGAAACACATGGGTGCAGTCATACAAAGCAAGATCAACAGCCTGGGTTGCTTGGTAGAGACATTTGTCAATGAACGCAAGCATCATACATATGGTGGAAGGCTCCTAGCCATCTTACAATCGGCAAACCCACAATGGAGTAAATGCATTTACTTGTGCATCCCAGAATCAATACCTCTGGATGCAAGGCTCATTAATCAATATGCTCTTGACAAGGTGAGGGGTACATGAGAGGGTGGATACAGGCTTCCTAGCACTTTCTGTTCAATCTATGTAAAAACAATTAATAGTCTCTCTCTCTATATATATATATTTATCTTATGCTGCTATCATCTATTAATTTCCAGGATATGGGTCCATCACGCTAACCACTGAAAGCCCCCCCCTCTCTCTTTCTCTCTTTCTCTCTTTCTCTCTCTCTCTCTCTCTCTCTCTCTCTCTCTTTCTTTCTGGCAATTAAACAATTGAATTCAAGCCACACAGTAAACAAAAACAAAAAATAGCATTTGGAATAAGTCATCTAGTCAACCATATTATGGAGAAAATACAGTAAGCCATCCAACTAAGATCTCTCCCTCCCTCTCCCTCTCTCTCTTTCTCTTTCTCAGCCGCCCATGATTTGCCTCTCTCTCTTTAACCTGCTACCTAAGTGCTACTAGCCTGCTTCTTGACTGAACCCTTTTACCCTGGCTGGGACACGAGAAGCTTCCTACTCCTCATAGCCTAGTCTTCCCCCTCACTTTGATTGCTTTTGAAGATAGCCCCCCGACTATTTTCTTTTTCCCCCCCAGGTGGAGGGATAAGCTGTACAGCGGCAGGCCGTTTGTTCCACCAAGACCTACCTGAAAGTGTTAAATCTATTAATGTGTGATTCCAGGACCTAGTATTGTACTCGATAACCAGTACAATGGCAGGCTATTTGTTCCACCAGCCACGTTCTTTATTTACTCAATTGCAAATAGTAACAGTGTAGCCTCACGTCAGTCCACCGTGTGTCTCTCTCTTTCTCTGGTTAACGGTGTTACACAATTTAATTGCGGTCCAGCCACACAGTAATCAAAAACACAAAAAATACCATTAGGAAAAAGTCATCTAGTCAACCCTATTATTGAGAAAGTACAGTAAGCCAATTAACTAAGATCTAGTGAAGGGGGGTGGGGGTGGGAGGGGAGGGGTCCCTCCGTAACACAAAAGCTCATTCCATATCAAAAGATTGAAACAAATTCCAAAGGCACAGTTCTAGCCCAGAAAAGAATCTAAATAATCTAAATATCTAAGCATATAAAAACCAATATAGGCAGATTAAGCCAGAAGGTGCTAGTTTCTATAATTGTCGTTCTATGTGTTAATGTCTAAGGCGTCTCTGATGTCCGCCCTCCAGCTTGTCCTGTCTCTTTCTCTTTCTCTCTCTCTCCCTCCCTCCCCACCCACCCCCCCAAACAGCAGGCCCATATCAACAGGCCAGAGTCTCTCTCTCTCTCTCTCTCTCTCTCTCTCCCTCTCTCTCTCAGCTTCACTCTCTCAGCCTCTCTGGTAAACAGTGATTCAGCCGCACAATGAACAAAAACACCAAATTCAGCATTAGGAATTAGTCATCTAGTCAACCCCATCATCGAGAAAGCACAGCAATTCATCTAACTAAGATTTAGTGGGGTGGGTCCTACCAAAATCCAGTCCAAATCAAAATTGAAAATCAACTTGGAAAGGCTCAGTTATAGCCCAGAAGAAGGAAAAACTAATTATCTCAGCAGGATATCAGCATTACAAAACAGTCATCTGAGCATATCTAAGCCAGAGGTACAAGTTGCTATAATCGTCATTTATATTCGATTTCTACGGCGTATTTGATGGCCGCCCTCCAGCCAGACCTGTCTTGGGCCTCCAGGTACCAATCTTCAGACATGTTGGTGGCATCGAGATTATACCTAAGAATGTGAATGATGGTCTGTCCTCCTTGTCTCGGTTGCCCCTCAGCAAGGGGTTTGTGAGTGGCAAAGAGCATTTTCTCGGTGATGTGCAAGTCAGGTCGTCTGGGTGTCCTAGGAACCTCATTATGTGATCCCTAATGATGCTGGGGATATCCCTGTGATTCCATCTTCATCTAATGTCCTAATTTCTAACTCTTCTGTCTGCTCTGCTAATATTCAACTACATGCGTAGACACTCCCATCATGCCACTTCAAGTTGTTTGATGAGGTTCAGCCTCTCTCTCAGCTTCCCTCACCAAGCCTCTCTCTCTCTCTCTTTATATATATACGGCTGCTACAATCTATTAAGTGCCACTTTCTCACCTCTCTCATCAATCGCCTCCTATCTTGCATGGGGAGGAACATAGAAGTGGCAGGCAAGGCTGTGACTCCAGCTTGGTCACCTGTCAGGAGGGGCAACAGAAGTATTGTCAGGTGATCGTAATATTGCATGCTGTTAGTGGAAATGAGCTTGATGGAATGAAGCAAAGCTGAAGCAGCAGAACATCCAGAACTAGTGCAAGGAGGCTCATTCCAGATGGCCAGCACAGTTGCTATTCGTATGTCCCAAAAGTTGATGTTGACAAGTCAGACACCCACGTCCCGCATTCACAGTCTCTGTCACCAATTGTAACATCACATGAGACTATCCTGATTAACATGGCAGACAAAAAGAAAGCACCAAGGTGTTGCACACACCTTCAGGATTGCCTGATGCCTTGTCCTCTGCAGGAGCCGAGGCCACTGGCATTACAGGTGTTGCTCCAGCTTGGCCAGCAGGGGCAGATGCCCGCCGCCTCTCTCTGGGGGAACCTGAATCCTCCTTAGCATCCAAAGCCTCTGATACAACAGGAGCTGTTCCAGCTAAGGTATCTGAGTCAAGCAGTAACGTGGCGTTCACACCAGATGGCAGTAGAGCCTCCTCAGAAGGACCAGCTGCTTCCTCCGCCTCAGCTAGCTTCTCTCTCTTTTTTTGAAGCTCCTATTTAGGAGCAAGAGCTTCATCAGAAAGCCAAGATTAGATGATGAAGCATACAGGAGCATACATGAATGCACGAGGGGCAAACAAAATAGCGGGCTCGGCTGTCATGAAGCATCAGAAGCAATGATATCCGCAATCAAAACCATAGCAGCAACATGTGCGCACCTGTTGCTGGAGCCGCTTCCTGTCTGCAATGGGCAGAAACATGGCGCATACGGGGGCAGCTGCTTTTGCGGGAGGACTGGAACCTGGGTGTGGAGGTTTGATACACGTCACGAGTACACATGGGTGACAAGTGGCACCATGTATGATACATCATCAAGCACTGTGCCTAACAGCACTGCAAACCCGTGAGTGTGAACTTGTGTGAAAGCTGCTAACAGACTGGATGTTGTACAGAAGAAGAAGCATTAGCGAGCAAGAGCAAAACAAAGACTCCCCCACCCTACCCACCCCCCCACTGCTATATTCCGCACAGCCACTGCAGCTAAAAACTAAAGATGCATGCTGACATTGCTGCAACTCTGAAATATGTCTTGCTGTGAAATTGATGCCTGACCCTTGCTAACACACTTGTGTATCTCATTAACAATCACCCATTGTCTGCACTGGATCTTCTCACCTTCAAGAGGCTTGGTAGTGGCAGTAACAGATGAATCAACCTTGGTCAAGTCTATCTCAACTAATGGAGGCTTTTCGGAGGCAGTCTCATCCATGGCAGTTAGGGGAGTGGCAGCCTTCATACCAGCTTTCTCAGTTGAGTCAGTCTTGACTGAGGCTGTATCACTAGGAACGATCTTGGTCAAGGCTGCAGCATTCATTTCAGACAACCATGCTGCTGCTGTGGGAATAGCCTTGGGGAGCGACTGGGCAGCAGCCTCAGCTTCTCCTTGTACAGCACATGCGGCCAAGGGATCCCCAGGAGCACTGGAAGCCTTCTTTAAACCCTCCTTGGCAACAGAAGAAGAAGCAGTGGCAGCTTTGGGGGCGCCACGTTTCAATTTTAGCTTTTTGCCAGCTACTTGGACTGCACCCTCTGCTGGTAGCACATCAGATACAACATGAGTATTTGAAACACCAGCAGCAGCAGCAGCGGCAGCAGGAGCACCAGTAGGAGGAGGAGCAGCAGCAGCAGGAGGAACAGCAGTAGGAGCAGCAGGAGCAGCAGAAGGAGGAACAGCAGCAGGAGGAGTAGCAGCAGGAGGAGCAACAGCCGGAGCAGACAGAGGTACAAGGGATGTTGGGTGATCCAAAGAGTCATTGACAATGAGGGGACTCTGCTGGACATCACACTTGTTAGCATCAGCCTGGTTAGCATCAAGTGCTTTAGCCTTCAAGGTCGCTTGTTGCTTTTGCTTGGATAGTCGTGACTGGCGCTGCTTGGATTCTTGTTTTGACTGACCAACAGCTGCCTGCACACCCACCCTGCTACCATCCACCTCCCCATTATCTTCCTGACAAAGCAAATCTATAGTGGCCGCCTCTGCTGCAGCAAGCGACGTGACCTTGGCATCAAGCTCCTTCTGGGCTTTGGCCTGGGCCGCCACCTGCAGAAACACATAGGTGTAGTCAGACAAAGCAGGCATGTTCTTATGGATGTAGGAGGGAAATGTTAGGGGTTAGCAGCACGGTGGATCTGGCTGAAGGAGGAACAAGACAGTTATCCAGCAGGTTGGAGCGCAGAAGCAAGGTGAAACCTACCTCGACAAGGTGTAGCTTCTTTCTTTCAGCAGCTGGTAGGAAAATGGGACAGATTGTGGCCACTGCTTTGGGCTTGGCGGAAGAATGTCCTACACACAAAAGAAAAAGTGAAGTGAGATGTAGCAGGCGGTGTAGGCTAACATGTTCTTGACCATGCCTTATGTCTTCTCAACTTGATGCATGAACTAAATAGTGGAAGCGATCACTCATCAGCTCACTCATGCCTACCAAGCCTCACAAATTGTGTTGCCTCCATCGCCTTAACCTTATTAAATTGTGCCAAAGAGCAGGGGGTCAACCCTTGGACGGTAATACACTTTTTCTTTTTTGGGCTTCGCATAGCAGCTTCTAGGCAGCTCCCTTTCCCTGTCCTCAAGCCAAACCTGAAGCTAGCTAGTGCGTCTGAAAGCTGATATGGCAAGTATTCCAATGCAGCTTCAAGCATTGAGTTTAACCCAGTGGCTGGCTGTTGGAGTTGGCTGGAAGCTGCCATGCTAGCCCCACAAAGAAACAGTGGTGATACAACAAAACATGAGCTAATGAAGCATGAGCACAAGCATACCTGGTGCCACATCAACGCTGTCACGTGCAGAAGCGTCTCCTCTTGCCATGTTACCATTCATGGTGCCCAGTGAAGCGTGGACAAGCGCGCTGGCATCAGTCCCATGCAACACCTCTGGGGCCTGGACAACTGTCTCACTGGTGTCTGGCATGAGTCCTGGGACTTGGGGACCTTCATCCTCTCCCATCACTCCCACACCTATGTAAGGCTGATCCCCCAGAGCCCTTCAATCAGCTGAGTCTCCCACGGTTGATAGAATGATATGTTCCTTAAGGGAGTGAGTAGGAGCCAACAGCTGATAGAAACTGCTCGTGTTTTTAATGTTGGTCTCAAGAGCAGCTCGGAAGATTCTATGGAACGTTGAAAGACGGGTTAGGCATGAAGTTAAGGAATGAAGGTAAGGTAGCATGCATGTGGAAGTGTCACGCTTATAAGGCGGTGGAGAGAAAAGCAATCGACCATGAATTGGAGGCAGCCGAATTCGCTTGGAGCTCGGTTTCTTCGAGAGGCAGTATTCGACCCAGCGCACCTGCTTAATGAACAGCTGTCTATGCTCTCAACCAGCGTGATTACATGTATGGATCAAATGGTGCACCAATCAAACAGCGAGATTGGAAAGGCGAGACATGGTCGATTCCCAAGTTCAAATTTTGAAGTGACCTGTTGTCCCAGACTTCAAATTATCATCAGAGCGGTTACGGGGGATAAGTTCTTGGCTATATAAATAATCTAGACAAATAAGAATAGAATAAGGATAGAAGCGCCAGCTGCAAAAATAGCTATTAGCAGGCAGCGCAGATTTCAGATTCGTGTGCTGCAGATTCGTGTGCCGACCTCCAAGTGTACGTGGCGTAGTGACCCCGTTGCCAGGCTGTATCCCGTACGACTCCCCGATTGCCCTCGACCCATGCCCTCATCTCTGACCAAACAGCAACCGCTCATAAGCTTCACGGCGTTGACCGGCGCATCATTTTAGCATGATGCATGGACGCATACCCTCTCACAACATTGAATCTGCCGTCTGCACACCGCTTACATCTAGTTCTGACACAAGCACTTTACGGATAGTTGGGATGCGTCATATGTGAGCTGAAGCAAGGCAGCAGGCTACTTTCCAACACAAACTGTTCAATTAAGACTCCAGTGACCTCATACTGGCCATTCCAGATCCTGAGAGCTGCATGAGCCATGATTTGTCGGCATCCTTCACCTCTACCAACCCCAGGTGGTCACTGTAAGCATGGCGCACATAGCTGCCACAAGCCTGTCATATGTGGCTTCAAGGGTCGCATGCAGATAAGACAGGAGGCATGCAAAAAGGTGTACAGGGGCCCTACCTTCAGTGCAGCTCCAACAAGCAGCCGGCCCAATGCTGATGTGAGAGCTCATGCGCTCGTTGGTGGGGAAATGCTTCCCGCCTTCCAATCATTGTTTGTGTCCAGTTCTGCCCCCGTCATCAAGGTGTTGCTTTTGTGCTCAGTAGGGGCGATATGCGCATCAAAGGTGAGAGTCTCCTAGGGCCCATTGTGGGTAAGCCAAGGCTGGTGATGTTAGGTATGAGTTGGCATCAGTTGTGGGAAGCTTGCATCTTGAGAGTGTCATTCAGCCAGCCCACAGCTTGGATTTTGCCTTAAACCCTAGGAAGACACATTTAGCTGCGCAGCATTTATTGTCTGAGCTCACTTTTAACTATAGCTTTGGCATCGAGTCTCAAACGTATCCCTAAAAAAAACTTGAAGCTATGTTAAGTACTTTTATACGCGGCTTGTTGAGCAGGCCTTCAAACACGCCCACTTTTGTTTGCTTGCAGGGCTTGTTGGATAGCGACGGCCGAAGGATCATCAGCGGCCTTGTGGTCAATGTATTCACTCCTTGCTTGTTCTTTGCAAAAATGGGCAATGGTATGAGCTGTGAAAGATTCAGTTGAACCGCTTGTGTATGCCCGCCACATGTGTTGTAGGACTTCATCAGTTAATCTGTCATACGTTTAAGCACTTATTTGGGTCCTAGATGTTCTTACACAGCTTGCTATTGCTTGTGAGACGTTTTTCAATGTAATATTTGTGTGCTGCTGAATAGGTAATGGCGTTCTTGTCTTCTGTGATTTTGATTCATAGAGGTGTTGCGCTGGTGCTGCATGCATCTTTCCTGTCTGTGACAGATTTTGACATTGTCCCCCCAGCCTGTGTCCAAGCAAGTACAGCCATGTGGGAGGTATCTATCGGTGGGCTTAAGTGGAGCTGGGTGGGCAGAGTCCTTGTGGTCAGTTTTATGTCTGCAATCTTGCTATCCTAATGTTTGGGTGACTGGCCAATGACTGGGAGAATGAGTTCAATGTTGAGTGCAGGTTTTTGTTTCTCTTCAATTTGCTAACAATGCAGCATTTTCTACCTCGCCAGGAATTGGAGTCAAAGAAGTCATCCAACTGTGGCCGCTGACAGTGAACATGGCAAGTGATATGGGGATATCGGGATATGGAGATATGGGGCATTTCTTGGCGATAAATTGATTGCTCATTCAAAGTCCTTGCAGCACTTGAAATGTATTATTTGTTTTTGCCACTGGCACTAATAGGATATAAGAGGCATTGTACTATGGTCTGCCTCCTTCTTCCCTTCTAATACTGTCCACCTTCAGACCAAATAACCAATGCACAATCCATGATGCCCAATGCCAAATGCCATATGCCCAACTCCCAATGCCAAATGTGTTGTCCATTGCTATGCCTAGTGTCATGTTTGCCCCCATGTACAGATTCTGGGTCACGTCTTGGGATTCCTTCTCGGATGGTTGGTTGTGCACGCTGTCAAGCAACCTGATCTGAAATATCAACTGATTGCGGCTATGACCATAGGTGCGCACTTGCTTCTGGGCTTACCCCCTTTGCCTTAGCTAGCAACATGTGTCGGACCTTCTGGTTCAACAAATTCCCGCTGCATTCGTGCTACCTGCTCCAGTGTGTGTTGATGGACAGTAGTTACAGCTTACACTGTGAAAGAAGCTATTAACTTCAGTTTTAGCCATTGTTTATATTAACTTCAGTTTGAGCCATTGTTTATTTTGGTTGTCAAGCTGGCTAGATATTTCCATGCATGAATTGGCTGTTTTTATTGCAATGCCTGGTACATTCTGGGCTGTGGAGTTCAGGATGCACCCATCATTCCAGTATGAGCAACATACTTGATTAATTCACGCATGTGTTTTTCTTAGAATCTTGCAATAAACTACCACAGCCCATCACATGATTGCTGATGCAAAGGTGCCACCTGTTGTTCCAGGCAATACTGGAAACTTGCCTTTGCTTTTGGTGGAAGGACTGGCAGTAGATCCAGCTCTGGCCTATCTCAGCTGTACTCCACAGAGAGCAGTGCAGCATGTGATGCTGGGGAACTTCTCAGGGGCTATTATTCAGGTATGAAAAGACGGGTCCTTTGCCTGGAGCTTCCTATTTATCTCTCTTGTATCAAGGCGGACTGTTTATTTTGTGTGCTACTCTTACCACCTTCTCCCTGGGCCAGCCAATGGGCCAAGTCCAAAGTCCGCGATTGGAGTGGAAAGCCTGGCATGGCTAAGGCATGGCGAATTTCAGCTTCACCAGCTAGCTTTTCAATGGGGCGGGCTGGTGTCCAAACTTTGACCCCCCCCCCCCCCCCCCCCCCCCCAAGTACCTCCATCCTCAATCAATGTACATTACTAAGTCACCTTCTGATACCGGCTCCCTCTCGATCCCATTGCAATGTCCAGTTCCCCCTTTGCTTTATGCTTCTTCGGAAGGAGATGTTCAGCGGTAAGGAGTCTAGCAACATCAGTGAGAAAGATGTCAACAATGGGAGCCAGTCAGCAAGTGGTGATAGCCAAACATTCCAACCTCCTCAGTCAGACTTTGAGAGGAAGTGGAAACCACTGCTGAAGGGGATGTTCACCCCTCCTACCATATCCTACATGTTGGGTATAGTGGTGTCTTCCATCGCTCCTTTGAGGGTGAGTGAAATGTAATAATTGTTTTTACTAATCAAATCAGTGATCACTTATCACTGAAGGTAAGTGATTGCTGATTGGTGTTCTGGTTCTGATTAGGGGTGTGTTTGGTGCTCTACCCATGTTTCATGCAGCAGAAGGGCAATTGAATTCATGACTGAAAATTTGACATGCCTGTCTAGCTTGTCACCAGATTGCATCAGGGGCTGGAGTGGGTGGGAAGACTGAAAGAGGGGGAGAGGGTGTGCAGTCGCGTGACAGAGAAGAAGTACGGTGTGTTCTCGTTTGAAATGTTTTCATTAAAACTTCCGCCCTCCATCCTTAGGAAGCATTCTTTTCACGTGGAGGCGCTCTTCAACTTGTGGGCGAGGTTACCAGCGCCGTTGGGGACTTGACTGTTCCACTCTTGATGATTGTTCTAGGAGCCAACTTGGCCAAGGGTAGGTTGACCTCTGTCCCATGGAACATGATGATACCTGTGTTCTAGGTTTTGCTGCCTAGGGGTAGCCCTCTAGGTAACATGGGACTTACCCATTGTGGTTACACAGGAGCCATTTGTAAATGGACCTCAAGGGACTGAATCCATAGATTTGTACCCAGCGCATTGGCCAGGGGTTCTACTATCTTTATTTTATATTTTCAACCAAGTCATCAGAATACGAGATGCTGTCCACGTTCCGGTAAAACTGCTGTGCCTTCATCCTTGCCGGCATGGGATGGTCCCTGGTTTCAAAACTTGTTTGCTGTGTCATATTGTCATCATCTGTGTCTGAATTGTTCGTCAACCTCTGTTGCAGGCCCAGGAGTGGGAAGTACACTGCGCTGCTCCAGCATCGTACTAACTTGCATCGGCCGTCTGCTTCTGATGCCTCTACTGAGCATTGGAATGGTTGCCATACCATACGCAGCTGGCTGGTTGGGCTTGATCGAGCCAATGGCGGTCATTGTGATGATGATCACACATGCGACTCCAACTGCTCTCATGGTATCATACTTGGCTGTACATTGTTCTCTAGGTTAGACAGATAGGCTTGAAGGGACTGACCCACTTCTAAGAAATACAGAATCTGTAATAAATCTATCCCGCTCTAATGTAATTTGTAGATCCTGTGACACGGTGGTTGAGGGTTGGAGAGTAGTAGAGGATGAAATGCACTTAGTGGTGGAATGTCCTTTGTACTCTAAGGAGAGGAAGCTTTTATTATAACTAGGAATCGAGCATGATTTAGTTGTCAATGACTCTAATATGAGAATGTTGATGAACCCCCTGACTAAGTCAGAGGATGGAAGCATCTTGTAGCATGTGTTAATAAATGTGAAAAGAAGCGTTAAGATAGTTATCTGCATGGCACAAAATCCGGGCCCCATTCTTTACGACTTGTAGGGGTTCAGTTCTCCAGTTTTTTTTTTAACTGCCTTTCCTGCCCTAAGGTTGGGCAAGTCCATTCAGCCCATTTGGCTACCCCTGGACTGTAACAATACCTAAATACATCAACCATCCTAGTATTCCAAGATTCAGCCACACTCTTGGCTTTTGGCGCCATGAACCTTCCAAGTTGCTAAATCAAAATTTGTGTCAATGCATGTGCAGGTACACAGTATATCCAGCATGTTTCAAAACAAAGAGGATGACGTTGCCAACTTGATGTTCTGGTAAGCTCTCGTGCAGTTGGACACATACAGGTCGTTGTTCTACTTTTTGTTCTTCTGTCATTTTTTCAGAGCAGTTGCCCATGCAGTGCCATAATCTGCACAATTTGAGTCAGTAGAATAAGAGAGGAACGTAAATGACGGATGGCATTGGAAGCACTTATCCTGTAGGACATAACTTGGACACAAATAGGCAGGATAAAAATAATTATATCATGTTTTTAAATAACTATGATGGATGTCCATATGTCTATTGAATGTCCTTCAAAAATCCTCTTGTTAGATAGGAGGGAAAATGAAAACAAAAATAATCTGGATCTTAACGCTGCAGGCAGACATTTATAACACCTATCCTGAATATGAGATGTCACAGTTGCCGACTACGGCCGTTGTCAGTGTCTGCAGAAGCTCCTCACGTTGGCCATTCACTATTTTGTATGCATGCAGGCAGTACGTCATGAGCTTACTGACGCTTCCAGTTGTCATTATGGCAATATTGTACATTGTGTCCATGATCCATGGTACGCAGCCGCATTTCCCGTTAGTCAAGGCCTAAGCTACATCTTGGCACCTGCTAAGAAGTTACCTCAAGCATGTGAAAAACAATAGAAATACACATCAAACATATTGTACACATGGACCCATAGCATGTGGGCATGTGTACAGTATGCTTGGTATATGTATGATGATAGCTGCATGGATGCCACTCTGGGGACAGTGCACGCTCAGCATTTCCTATGTGCATGATTCCAGCACAAGCTCTGAAGCTCAGTGGACGTAAAATTGAATCATATGGCGTCAGAGTTGCTTCTGTCCTAGTAGGCCTATCGTCCCACGCTATTCCAACCGTACTTGGTCATGTAGGCTCCAATGTTTGACCAAGAGAAGCTAACGCCACAATCTACGGGTCTAGCAGCCATCCTTCATGAGTAAAAACCGCAAGAAAGTGGTAAAGCAAAACAAAGTATGCTGACATGTAGACCAGGGTACTACTACGCGCGGCAGCACGGTGCCGCGCTGCCTTTTTGAGCCCCTCTGCGCGTTTTGCGCAGTTTTTTTAACCCCCTGTGGGCGCAGCGCGCAGTTTTTGCGCTTTTTTGCACTAAAATGTGCTGACCAATTTGACGTTTGTGCGCTTTAAGCGCTGACCATTTTGGCAAGTAGTACCCTGATGTAGACCTGGAATGAAATGACAATTATCTATTACCTTGGCAACTTTGATGAGACATGTTGATGGAATAGATAAATCCTCGTATACCAACTTGCTGAATAATACGGAAGACATAAAAGGCGTTGCTAGATTACATCTGTGTGCGCAGAACTTAAATATTGAATCTGACAGATGGGTTCGGGGTCTATCCCGCTCTAATATAATTTGTAGGTTTTGTTATATAATTAGGGTGCGCCAAAGGACCGATAGATCTATATATATCATATATATAGATATATCAAGACCGGAGGGGCGTTGTTCAAGCGGCCCTCTGATCTAGGCCATTCGCAACGTTGACTGTTCCTGAAACTCGCAATTTTCTTCCCCTTCATGCATTCCTCTTCAAATTTGTGCATCGGCACATTTTGCATACCTTATTGCCCAGTACTGAGCCTCCAGGCCCGCTGGGGTCGACCGCAGGAAAGCGTAATTTCCATCTGCACCAGCTCGCGAAGCCCCCTCTCTCCTTCCAGGATTTATTGCGCCTACTCAATTAGCCCCCTAGCGATTCCACAGGAAGTGTCTGTTCTCAGGTTGGTGTGATGTCACATCCTTACTAGTGGAAGTCAGATCACCTACATACCTGCTTGGCAGGCTGCCCTCTTGAGTAACATCAGCACATGGGACAGAACCAGATAGCCTTGCCTCCAAACATACCAGGCCCATGAAGCCCAGCACCGCTCAATTAAACCGTTCATCGCTCGCGATATCGAGTGATATGATATGTTTCTGAGATTTGCACAACCACATGTCACACTTGTTTCTGAGAGTTCATACGGTATGTGTTGCCAAGGACATTATTATTGCAGCATATAAGTATAGTGCCGTTAGAGGATGATTCAGGGCGACTGCACAATGTGTCCATGTAACCCCAGTGGTCTACTACCCTAGTAGGGTTACGCTCGAAGCAATCGCGGCATGATGATGATGGTGTATTCAAGCTTGAATGTTTACATGTTTTCAGCCAACTCTGGGCTGCGCACTGTCTTCCAATTCCAAGTCCCCCTATGCGATACCCACATAAACCAGGGAGCACAGTATGAGTCTACGACCCAAAACAAATTAGTCAGTATAAAGACCTTTCGCTGTAGCCCCCTCTGGATCCCCCCAGGGTCCCGGGGCTGAAGCCCCAAGTTCCACCAGTCTCTCTCTCCGTGCATCCGTCTGTCCAGGCGTATGAACCATTCCGGGCACGTCCGCACCCAAACATTGGCTAGTAGTTGGAGTGCGTATGACTAAAGCTATAAGCATTGCAGCGGTCAAGATCCTTCACAAAATGTGTCCAATGTTTTGTAGCTTATTCCGCTACGAGTAGCTAGTTAACTAGTTTTCGAAACTCCCAGCCTCCCTCTTCGACAGGGACCTGCTCCTCACCCTTTCTCGCAGTCTGCAGATCAAGTTTCTTAACTATTCAACCCCTGCCCTGCCCGTGACTGCTAAAGCGTTTTTCTGTATCGCTTGCGACTCGCGCTTACAACTTGTCCAGGACATGATGTATGCTGAATTGTTGATGACGGTTCTGATGGGTTGGTATGGAGGCTATATCATGGCCGCTTAGTATATGACTGCACCGGCAGCACGCGCATATATCATGACCGTTTAGTATATGACTGCACCGGCAGCACAAGTGATTATTGGACTTCAAAAACAAATGAAGGCACAGGGCGTCTTAATATGATGCAGCCTACATGTAAAACTCCCAGATTGTTAGAGGCCTCTTTGATTTACTGATATACCAGATATAGATACCGGTATATTGCTATACATAGATCTATAGAGATATATCGGTTGGAGCCACACACATATATATATATATATATATATATATATATATATATATTACATTATTATATTTATATTATTTATATTATTATTATATCATATATTATATTATATATTATTATATTATATATTATATTATATTATATATTATTTATATTATTTATATCATTATTATATTATATATTATATATTATATTAATTATTATGTATTATTATTATTATTATTATATATTATATTATTTATATTACTATTATATTATTATTATTTATATTATATATATATATATATATAATATATATATATGTTATATATATATATATATATATATATATATATATTACATTACATTACATGTTAAAGTCTACTTGACACCGCGAGGGTGTATGAGACTCTGTGCTTTAAACAAAAAGAAAAGCACCCACAAAGCAAAAAACCCCATTACATCAGGGGTGTGTCGAGGACAAACAAACCAAACTCCCAACCACCGTTTTGGTGGCGTAGGTATTAAACCCCCTAGAGCAGGACCCAGATCTCAACCACTTACAGTGGCGGAGGTAAGAAGCTAACAAATGAGAAGTCACAAGAAGAAAAAAAGGGATAATAAATTACGGTGCCACTAAGCAGTCCAGGGCTTCCTGTCTTGCTCTTCTACAAGTAGAAAGATAGTCGGCTAGGTTGCTCCAAAAAGACTTAGTGCCATTTCCATTCATAAAGGTTCTGAATGTGGAATCGCAGAATTCCACATTCCATACGGTTAAGTCGGTATCCTCATGGACATGCCTATAAATATCTGTAAACAGCTTCTGGTAGCGAAGGCGAATATCATTATAAAAAGGGCACTCAAACATATGCATTTCATCCTCAGGTTTTTGGAACCCACACATTTGACAGTGTCTCATTGAGCGAGGGATGTGTGCTCTATCCACCACCCTCATTCTTTCTGTGTTCAGCCAATGGGAACCCATTCTAAACTGTGCTATAGAACGAATCTGATCCTGCTTATGTAAGGCGGATGTAAAGGGAATCAAGCCATTCTCATCATTGCTGTTGGCTGCGAACCATTTTTGGTATCGGAGGCGTTTAAAGCCAACCCTTCTCTCATCAGGGATGTCTCTAACTGCATTGGTGTCACTTGGGTACTTAAACCTCCATGACTCAAAAACTTCAGACATAATACCTTCGACATCGACAGCCTCCAAAATGTTGATGTTTTTACTGGATCCTAGCTTGTGGAGAGCACAACGCAAGTCATGAACCCAGCCAGTGTTGGAGTCAAAAGATTCCTCAAGAGCCATTCTAATGAGATCCTCAGGTTCTTTATGTATGGTCTTGTTCCAGAAGCGCAAAGCTTGTTTAAGCCAAGCAAAACACAACGGGGTTCTACCCAGCTCTTCCATGGTAATATTAGATGTAGTAGATTGGCAAACACCCAACATTTGTTTAAGTATACCTCTATGCCATTTCTCACAAGTATGGTCATTTGAGATAAGTGTGTTGTTCAGAATAGAAGGAGCCCACACCTCACAGCCAAAATTCAGGATAGGTTGTACAAGAGAATCAAACAGGTGGGTGAGAATATCAATATTGTATATCTCCATAGTATGGCATCGCCTACGGAGCATGTGGTGTGCCTTTTGGGCCTTAGTGAGCATCCTAGAAAAAGCAGCTTTTGCACGATTGCTTGAGTCACCATCCACAAAGAGGGATCCCAAGTAGATAAAAGATAACTTTGTAGAAAGTTGTGCTTCAACATAGACAAATTTGTAATCAGGATCCATGCGGGCCTCATCACAGAATTGCTTGTTGAAAACGACAATCTCAGTTTTCTTTATATTCACAGCCATCTTAGTAGCCTCGCAGAAATCTCTCAGGCAGTCAAGCATCGCTTGCATATCTGCCGGGGATTCTGCCATTATAGCTAGGTCATCAGCATAAAGTAACAGTTGCAGAATCTTTCCCCTAAGCTCAGCCCATACATTTGGGAGCTTGGATTGGAGGAACGATTGAATTCTATCAATTAACAGACCGAATAGGAGTGGGGATAGGGGGTCTCCTTGTTAAACTCCTACAAGGGATGGAAAGGAGGATCCAATGTCCCCATGTAGGCGAACTTGGAAAACAACATGATTATACATGGACTTAAGAATACTGAGATAGGGGTCCTTGACTCCTAGCCTTGCTATGCAATCCCATAGCAAGTCTCTGTTGACCCAATCATAAGCCTTCTTGAAATCAACAAAAGCCACAAAGAGTGTTTTTTTCTTCTTTCTATATTTATCTACAATATGGTTAAGAATGAATGATGCATCTGCAGTACCCCTACCACTTCTAAATCCATATTGGCCAGCGGCTCTGAGGTTGAATTCTTCTGACCAATCATCTAGTCTACGTAGCATGCAAAGGGAGAAGATCTTTCCTATGGAGTTGCTCACCGCAAGACCTCGATAGTTGTCCTTGTCATACACACTGCCTTTGGATTTGGGTACGGGTACCAAGGCAGCTGCAGCCCATTGGCTAGGGTAAGAGGTCTTCCAGATGAGATTAAACAGGTTAGTCATAGCTTGTACAAATCGGGAGTTGGCCTCATGGGAAGCAAATCTGTACCATTCTGCAGGGATACCATCTACCCCGGGGGAGGAGTTTTTCCGTAGGGATTGGAGAACAGAAAACACCTCCTGGGTGGTAAAGTCTTGACATAACCACGTTGGTGCGGCCTCTATCTGAGGTCCATCAGCTTGAGGGACAAAGTCCCTAGCATCCAGACTTGGATCAATACCTACTTGCACATCAAAGAGGTCTGCAAAATAATCAGTCCAATCATGAATTGTGATATCTGCCGTAGTGGCCTTGTTAGGCTCACGCACGTCTCTCCAAAAACTTTTCGGATTATGCCGAAGATTCGTATGAAGGTTCTCCATGCGTGTTTCTAGCCACTTCCTCTTCTTTCTTCTGAGAATCCTCTTGTACTCCTTGTGCATAGAACCAGCCAAGTCAGAGCTAGAGCCATGTTGATGTTCTGCTTGGCTTGCTGCCTGTCTAGCACGATTGCATTCATCATCATACCATGCGTTCACGGGCCCGTGCTTACGCTTAGCTACAGGTTTGTGACATGGTGTGCATTTGCTTATGGCTAGTTCAATAGCACTAGCAATCTCCTTCTCTGAATCTTCCATAGATGAGCTATGGAGTGCATTGTCAAGTAATCGGTTAACGTCTGGGTCACGCTTAATTGTGTGTGCATACATCTGGACATAGTTGTCTTTCCATTTCAGTTTGGGCGAAGGTTTACCACCAGCAGGTGTACTAATAGTACCTTGAGAAGGCCTAAGGGCAGCATCTGGTATGTGGAGTGTGATAGGCATGTGGTCAAACTTTCTACCCCCGGGCCTGAGAGGGCAGTCATGCTTGGGAGCCACACTAAACTTGACTCCTGGGGTGTTGAGAAGACTAGGGGCGGCTAGCGCATAATCAATGACAGATTTCTTGTCCATGCCATCTGCAAAGAAGGTATGTGCACCTTGCATATCACCTTCTGTTCTACCGTTAAGGATGATAAGACCAGTTACTACACATAGCTGGAGTAGGGCCCCCCCCCCACTCGATTGGGGGGAGCTGTGTCCATGCTACACCTCGGTTGAATGGTTTGGTTGGGGGCTGTACTATTGGTTTGGGATACTGGTTCATCTCCTAACTCGGTATCATCATTGTCCACACCAAGACCAACCCGAGCGTTTAAGTCACCCATCACCACAACGTTGCCTTCTTCCTGGAAGTTCCCAATGATTTTACCTAGAGTGAGGAAGTGGTCCTCTATACTAATGCAGTCGTCACCATGTTTGTAGTATGAGCTGTTAGCATGTGGGATATAGCACACACCAATGTGTGTTCCATGTATGCGAATCCATGCCATGCCTAATTCAGGTGCCTCATGGACTAAAGTAGCATTTAGGCAAGTGCGGACATAGATAGCGACCCCCCCATCCTTGCTCAACTTGGGGCGAGGGGCACAAGAAAGGCATTTGAAACCTGGAATGTGGGGGGTGTCTAGCTGGCCACGCACCCCTGTGTGTGAAAACAATAAAATGTCGTGTTTTCTCCCACCACTTTCATTGCTGCACCGCAGCTGCTTAGAACACTGAGTTGTCCTCTGATGTTCCATGCAAGGCACCTTAGTCCACTTCATGCATCAGTCGATGAGACACCTGAGGGGGGGGCCTTGTCCCACACCTTCAGGAGTCCTCTATTGAACGAAACCCACTTAGAGGGGTCCCTCTTAGCTTCCAGAAACGCTGGAAGGTGTTCCTTGTGCAGCTTCAGCTCCTCAGGAGACAAGAAATCCAGAGCTGCTATTCCGCTATCCTTGAGGAACCTTCGGTTCCTCACAATGGAGTAAGCATCGAAGCTGGAGGATACTGTGATTAGGGCAAGGCGGGGTCGTGAGGGATCCACCTTGCCTCCCATGCGTCGAGCGGACACAATAGTAAATTCTGCCTTGTCTTGCTCCATCTGGGCGTAGGTGTTGTTGGCTTCTAAAGCCTGGGTGAGCTTAGACTTTACAGCCACCGCTAGCTGCCTGTCGTTCTCGTTGGGATCTTCAGGGATGCCTGAGATCCTGAATTGCATGTCGTAACCTGCTTGGTCTGGGGGGGCTGAGCCCGGTCGCTGGATGAGTGGCCGACTCCATGCAGATTCTTTTCCCCCTGCTGGGGGCACCACCGGCCGATCCTTGATAGCAGCTTCCAGGGCGGAAATGCGCTTCTCCTGGGATACTATCGTATCCCTCTGGGCGTTCAGAGTGGCCTCTGTGTTTGCGATCTTAGAGGTCTGTTTCTGAACGGTTTCCCGCATCTCACTCAAAAGTCCTTCCACCGACTTCAATGTTTGATGCGACTCTTTTTTAATCGAGTCGAACGATTTGTCCAGCGTGGGTTTAAGCTTTGTAGCGTACCACATTGCAAACCACGGGGGGGGTGCATTATCCCCGGGTAATCCAGGGTCAATGCTCATGTCTTGCGTCTGACTTCTAGTTAGTGTCATAGCTATTCGCACAGGTTTAGTTGGGAGAGCAGCGAGTTATTGGGTGCCGGGTGACAGATGCAATTTGAAAGTTGCGAGTTTGGGTATGCGATGCGATGCGATGAGGAAGGATGCGACGAGGTGCGATGCTATTGAAAGATTGAGAGATTGAAGTTATATATATATATATATATATATATATATATATACTGCACCCTAACAACCGGTATGATATGAGAATGTTAATTAACCCTGACTCATTCAGAGGATAGAAACAACTTGTTACATGTATTAATAAATATGACAACAAATACGAAGTTAGCTTATCTGTATAGCACAAACTCTGCCCCCCCGTTGTTACTGATTTGCTGGGGTTCAGCTCGCAAGTGCTTTTGTATTAGGTCTCTGTCCTGTTTTGTAAGGTTGGGCAAGTCCTGTTATCATATTTGGCTACCCTTGGACTGCAACAATACTTTGAATCGTGATACTGTTACTCCTCGGTCTGGTGCATCTTGTGACGAGTCTAACTACTCGGCCAGATCTATCAAAATTGCTGCACACCAGACTGACATGATAAATAAGATACTTGCCTTGGGCAGTCGGATACTCGGATGGGAGGGGTGTTCCCGGGATGTTCCTCCTTGTTCTTTCTTTGACGAATGTGTCATCGCACATGTAATTGGAAGTTGAGGCTGTGAATAGGCCTGGAATTCAAGGGAGGACATGAAGATCGCGAACTATTGACTCTGAATGGAGGATTGGGGTAAAATTCACAACTAAAAACAAATGTGAAATGTTTATATGACTGCCTTGGGAAGTGTTGAGGGATTTCATAAGTAGTCGCTTCGAGGGGAATAAGAAAAGAAGAAAGATTACAAGGGGCTCATGAGTAGCAGTGAAACAACACCGCCAATAAGAGAGAGAGAGGATATAGTTATAAGAGAGACCCCTAAACCCAGAATAATTCGCTGCACTTATTGTAGCCCTCGGATCAAGACGGTTATATTCCCTGTTCTAGCCTCATTAGCAATTACAATGGTCTAGTGGTAGACCAGATTGCTAAAGAATGAAGAGTCGGGGGTTCGACTCCCCCCTTCGGTCGCTCTTGACGTTGCAGGTCGTCGTCAACCGCGATGGTAGCTTGTCCAGTTGAGGTAGGAGACCGCTCCCCACCCGCGTACGACGGGCTCCCTTAACATCACGCCCCACCAGGCGTTATCATTAATCCCTGCTTTCAGTGCATATCGCGTGGAAGGACGGATTGCATTCTGCAGACGGTTACAAGCATGACGATGCACACTGTTTACCTCATGTGTATATCTATGTTGTTACAGTCCAGGGGTAGCCACTTTGGCTGAAGGGACTTGCACAAGATTTTCAGGAGGGTTAACTGAAAGCTCCACTTGATGAAATGGCCCCCAACAAATCATATAAATTTTAAGCATGATGCACACGACGGTGGACCGAGTGTTACTAAGATATTTGATTCTACGTTTTTCACCACACTTTTGACCGAGATACCGTAAATGTTGGAAGGTAAAATTATTCTCAGTTCACCTGCAAAAGATTCAGGGTTCATAATCATTCAGATGTTCATGCAACAATTCCTCCTCTTCGATCAAGGTGGACCGCCCATCACAGTACAAACCAATCAATGGCACAAACAAGGGTAGTCAAGGGGTATTGCCGGGGGTTACGAGAGCAAGCCAGACAGTTGGATGCAAATCCCATACCGTATTAAGAAAAACGGCTCATACAGTCATATGATGGTAAACAATATGTGTTTTGATATGACCGGCTATGACTCACGCGTCCTATCACGTTCTGCCTGGCAGGGTTTCCCATGCAATGAAACTCGCTGGCACGATCTCATACCCACTATTTAGATGCCGCCACAGGACAAGCTTATCAAAAGCTGTCATAATATGTCTCCATCTATTTCTCCATCGAGTGCGCCTTTTGGAGAGAATTCAGGCCAATCTCTTACTAACGGTAAACATTTACTGAAATTTGCCTGGTCCTATGAACTCAACCTAGCCAGTATAAGTCATGTGGTTGCTTCTGGTAGCAGCGCGCTTCACCAAAATAATAAGTCAGTTATGTGATTAAAGCAAATAGATTCGTAAGCATTGGGTGCAACTCAGCAATTGAGACCTGTTGAAGCATATGGTGTGTCACACGATGATCCATCACATGTTTGTGGATGCTCCAACCAGCACAGCTGAATGGCTTGGAGCAGCTTGGAGCGGAGGTTGATCAAACTGAAGAAAGTGGACTGGTTTGCTTTGCCTTGAAAAACGAGGAGACATGTCATAATCCACGGAGATACAACTAGAGTTCATCCAATTGACGAGACCTCACATACCCTATAGCTCTCAACTTGCCTCCGCTTTCCTTTTGATCTTCTCAACATCTTTGATGAAGAGGGCGTGCCACGGCAACTCCTTATTCTTGGGCTAAGCAACGGGAGGTGAAGAAAGAAGTGAGCAAGTTATTATGGGTTGACATGCAGGGAGGAAACTTAGCCACCTGATTCTTAGCCATCAATTTACCCAAAGCCTGCAGATAGACACTACTACATGATTCCCTTTCCTTTGTGTGCTGGTCCTTAGACCATTTCAACGGGATCATTTTGCAGTATTAATATTTTTAATGTTACACAGCAGTGACAGACGCAGGACAGGTGAAGTTGGACATGGTTATAAAGATAATAAGGGCAGCACGAGCGTGGGAGGTGCCTCCCTTCCTCCCTCCCTCCCTCTCTACCCCTCTCCACCCTCCTTTTTCTCCACCTCTTCCTCCACCTCTTCTTTTTCCTCTCCCTATCCTCCTTGCCCTCCTTTCCTCCATCAACCTCCTCCTTATGCCCCGCAGTGCTGCTGCTGCAGCCAGACGCCGCCTATGTCGTGGTCCCCTGTCAGCATGAGAGACTCTCTTTCGCTCCCTTCATGCCCTGTCAGTCTCCTCCGCCCCAATTATCCCCACTTCCGACAATCCTTCTCAGCTCCCAGCCAACATTCCTCTTACTCCCATTGGCATACCAGGTGTTTTCTCGATGGCTGTCTGGCTCAATCTTGGGCAGTGTGAAGAGCTGGGTCCCTTCCCCACCCATCCCAGACTGCTGGCCATTGATAACCATCTTGCTCTCCTCTTGAACAACTTATTCCCCTGGGTCTCAGATGCGCGTGCAGTTCCTCCCTTGCTCTTCTGCACGCGCTAGCAAATCGTGTCACCTCATTTTACTCTTCATTCCCCTCCGAGATGGCATAGCTTCTAAACACGCTTTCACCCGCCTCCATAACATCTTTCTTGTCCTCCTTCCATCAGGCATCATCACCTTCCCCCCCTCCGGAGTCAACCCCTTCACCAACCCTTGTGCTGGTTTCCCGGCTAGACAGCCGCTTCATGTCCCCCCCCCCCCTTCCTTCTCATCTGCCTCTTCAACCCCCCCTGACATTGCCCTAGGGACCACTCTCATTCTCTTCCCCCAATCTGACTTCCATCCCTATGACCCTGAACCTCCATCAGTTACCCTCAAACTCTGAGGTTTGCGACTGGAATACCACCGCATTGGTGTGGCATCTGCTTTCCTCTCTGCTTCAGGTTATCCCCCCCTCCTCTTTTACCGTCCTGGCTGAGTATTATGCTCCCTTCCTCTTACATGGAGTCCTCTCCCCCGCCCCAGCAGTGAAGAACACCTCAATATTTGGGCCATCATCTTCCCTACCACCCCTTCTGTGGACCCCTTCCCCCGCGCTCAACCAGACTGGACCATCTCGGGCCACTCGCACAAAGTGAAAGTCACAGTGGCCCCAGCTACGGCCAGATCTGTCCTATCCCCCCTTTCCTACCCTCCACCTCTCCCTTATCCCCTTATCCAAACCCCCAGGCCACATCACACCCTCTTAACTACCGGCCCACTCTCCCACATACCCCCTTCATGGCGCACCCATCAGCTGCCTGGCGCTGCCGTGACCTCTAATCCCCTACACCCTCCCCTTCAAGGTTCACTACCAAACCTCCTCCTCAGCCAGCCAATCCAGCACGCCTCTCTCTCTCCTCTGATGCCCCACCTTCCAACTGGCGCCTACCTTCACCCCCCATTCTTCCTGCAGATGAGGAGACTGTTCTGCAATTCTTTGAGGAAATGGCAGCTCTCGGAGTTGACATCGAGGACATAGAGGATGAGGATGACTCTAACCTTGTTGGTTTTTACCTCTAATTCAACATGGTTTCTCTGGCCACCTTCCACGCCCACAGCTACACGCACACTCCCCTCTTTCTCTCCCACATCCCCCCTTCCACCCCCCTCCCTAATATACCCTCACGCAACCCCCCTCTCCTCCGTCTCCCATCTTGTTCCCACCCCCACCATCCCCCCTCCTCCTCTTACACCCCACCCCCCCCCTTCTCCCCCCAGCTTCACCCTTTCCCTCCCCCTTACTCCTCTTACATCCCCATCTTCCCCCTCCCCTTTCCTCAACCCCTTCCTCCTATTTATCACCCACCCTCATCCTCCCATATCCCTCCTTTCCCTATCCTTCCTCCTTTCCCCGCCCTCTTCCCATCGCCTCAGTGGGCCACACTCATTCCTTTTCCTCAGATCCATTCACAACCTACTCACTGTCACCGCCCCTCCTCCCCTGTAGCCCCCCGCACCCCCGAGTCCCATACTAACGCCCCCCTTACCCTCCTCATACCTCCCCCCCTCGTCCCCCCCTCCCCCCTCTTTCCCCTTTTCCCCCCCTTTTCCCCTCTACCCCTCATTCATACCCCCCCCCTTTTCCCTTACCCCCCTTTTACCCCCCTCCACCCTCATACCTCCCCCCCTACCCCTCCTTCTTACCCTCCCTTCCCCCCCCCTACCCCTCCTTCATACCCCCCCCCCCCCCCCCCCCCCCCCTCATACCCCTTCGAACCCCCCACCCTCACCCCCCCCACCACCTGCACCCTTCTCCCGATTCCCTTGTCTGCAGTCTCATCCCCTTATATTTGTAACTTTCTTGTCCCCCCCCACCCCCCACCCTTCCCTCTCTCTTTCCACACGAGCGTCTGGGCGTGCAAATCGCCCAGACCTGGTTTGGGCGTGAAAATCGCCCAGATCACAGTTCCACGGGTTCATTGTTCTTTTCCTGTCTTGCCGAGGTTTACCTTAGCCCCTAACCTAACCTAACCTAACCTAACCTTTGGCGGTTAGGGGGCGGCATAAGATCGCAGGACACGCAGGCTGAGTTACAAATGTGATGTGTTCTACATCCCTTGTGACCTACAGTACCCTTGCTGTATCGACCCTACTTGCGAGAGTAGGAAGGGGGTGGTGAGGTTCGATTCCTCAGTTTTTTTTGCGTCCTGGCTCTAAGCAAACCTTGTAGGGAAGTTCTGTCCGATTTCTGCCCTCGTGGTGGTTCTCTAGTTATGTCTCCTTGATTCCGCCTCTTACGACCATGGCAGGGAGCTTGTCTGCCGTGGTCAACAGGGGTAGTGGTGAATGTTCGTTTGGTCGTGGGTTGGTATCTCTCACCAACCCTAAGTGCGCCTACTTTGCATATTGTAGGAGGGGCACCACCATTCGAACTGAATCCTCTGTGTCGCTGGTTTGTGTCGGGAGACCCACCTCCTGGGATGAAAGTCCTTTCACAGCTTTAAAAAAAAAGGCGTGTGATAAGTTCAGAACAAGCAACTTGTGAATGAAGAAATGTGCAAGCGTATACCAGGTGTGCTTTTAAAGGCCATCGTTTCTCTTTGGCATGTAAGAATGAGGTAGGGAACATCAAACAGACCCAAAGCCATGAAATGCATGCACTACATAGAGCACACTTTGACATGAAAAGTTCAAGGAATATGGGAGATGCTCGTTTTTTTATTTCCGCAAACACGTCACAACTGCATCGCCATTCCGGCGTTGCATGGCGACGCTTGAACCCCTCGAACGCCCCGGGCTATGCGATTTGCGCTCCGCCATGCGATGGCTATGCAACAATCCTGATATCAGACTTGAGTAGCCCAAGTGGCTACTTGACCTGGCCTACGGAAATCTGACATACAAAAACACTGGAGATGCTCACCATGAGAATGTGCACTGCATCAAACTTGCGATTTGTTCCAGCTTGGCTGACTGTCCACATGACTTCAGCTGCCTTGACCTTGTGAGGCATGGGACCATCCACAATACTGCCATACCATTTCAAGTTGACGGACAGGTACTTGGACTTGGTATCCACCTTGATCTCACGCTTGCTTGTGCCTGTGAGACAGCCGCAGAAAACATTTCAAGGCAAGTGGACAAATGGAAATTGTTATGCCTTGCCACAGGGCGTGAGATTGAAGGAACCTTCCTGTTTGCTTGCACCGGGGAAGGTTACTGTTTGGCAAGTGGATACTCTACAGCTAGTCGACACACTAGCTATGAAAGACAAATATGTGGGTTCCTTGACAAAACAGTCAAACAAAGTGGTTGGCATAAGATATAAGCCTCTTCCCCTGATTAAGTTGTGAAAGCTACTCATCTCACAAGGTCCAGATCTTTCTACTCCCAGCATCAAGATTGGCTGAAGCAGGCAAAACAAGAGTCATATTGTTTCCTCACCTTTTGGGACCATAACTTCCACCATGACATCACTTGATGTTTGCGACCACTTGATCTGCTTACTTAAAGGCATGGTCTTCCAAGCAGCTCGAGCTTGCCCTACCTGCAATCAAGAGGAACAGCTTGTAAAGAGTTCCAACCTAAGATTGATGGCAGCTGACTGCCTTGTTGATGGCAAATGCAGATTGAGTGAGCCAACAAGTACAATTTGTGAGCAATACAAAATGATTTGTCGATGCATGAGGTGTCTAGGCCTTCACATTTTTACTTCTCCCGATCGATTTATTCTTAGAATGGGGCTATAACGGCATGACTAATGGCGATGTTTTGAGCCCCTTTTCAGGTCATTCTGAGCACCTCAAATGAGGTGGGGGTGGGGGGGGTGGGGGTCAGCCCTTCTCAGGTATTTTGCTATCTTTTTACTCAGACCTCCAAATGACATTATGAGACCACTAATGAGATTTTGTTGACAAGGGCAGTTCATTGGCACCACTTAAGACCCAGGGGGGGGGGGGGGGGGGGGGGGGGGGGTATGGGTGGGTGAGAATGGGTGGTAATCATGGGTATGGAAGGGTGGGTATAGATGGGTGAATGGGTGGTATGGATGGGTGTATGGGTGGGTCAATGGGTGCGTATGGGTGGTATGGATGGGTATGGGTGGGTGGGTAATGCAGGTGAATGGGTGAGTATTTTGACTACCACACAATCCCTGTTTGGGAATTCTGAGGATGCCATTGTGTGCGCCGTAGTGTAAATACCCAGAAACCATATATATTTTCAAGTCATGCTTCTTATTTATATTTAAGGGGTGTGTGTGGGGGGGGGGTCAGGCCTCCTCAGGGTTTTTAGGGATAGGTATCCAAGCTCTTTTTTTTACTCCTGGTCGATGAGTACATAAAGGGTCCTGGGCTTTGCTTGTCCCCCAGCATCTTACATACCTCAGAATTCTCATCAACTGCCACACTCCCAGACGCACAAATTTGCTCCTGGCCGCCAGGGCCGTCTGCTTTGTTGACTCCCCCACTAGGAGTGGCTTGCATCTTGCTCTCTTCACTTTCGGCTGCTCGCTTCTCCGTTTTAGTGTCTTCTCCTGCTGGGCTGTGGCTGACTCGCGATTTAGTGTGATATTGCATTGATGGTCCAGGGGAATTAGAGCTTGAAGCATTCTCACTCTCATTTTGGTGAACCTGACGGCCTGAACTCACTCTAGCTGTCTGTGGAGATGATGGGGGTGACAGAAGCGCTGCCCCAGGTGAGCTTTCTGCTCTATCTCGTCTGAAGCTATACAGAAGTTGTGACTGACTGACTCTGTCACCAGAATCAAAGCTTGAGAGGCCAGAATCAGATATTTGCGGCATGCTAGGTCCTCCACGCCCCAGGGTGGACTTCAGTTCGGACCCTGTGTGGAAATCGGAAAGCCAGGTAGGCATCAAATCAACCCGAACATCACATAGGTGGGCTAGGAGCACATGGCCGGAATGTGGATGGGAGGCATCAGAGGATTTGCAGCAGATTTTGTGAGGCCAATCTAACTGATCTTATTCATTCATTCAGGGGCACCAGATAGGTTCCTTCATAGAAAATAATTGAACATACATTGACAGTTATATGTTTGCAATCGCGTTTGGTGCCTTGACGTCTGATGAAGGCTAATGACTTCACGAAAGAGATTATAGTGGGCACTCACAACTATAATGAATCAAAGGCATTCAATCTATGTTGCAGGAATGATGCAGAAACACATGCAACTAGAGCCCACACCTGTCATACAGCATCCACATCAAATTAATGTATTAAGAAACATGGATCCTGTGTCTTTGTGCAAAGGAAAAGCCTACTACGCCTGCATTCCATTCCACAATGACCTTGCCTCAAATCAATACCTACCTTGATTCAAATCTGAGAGGGAACCGTTGCTGAAGCTTCTGTCACTCCTTTGCATGCTTCGATTAAGGCCGAACACAGAGCCCTGATGAGGAGACCCTGGTCGATTGCTGGTTGAGGACAGATGCATAGCAGAGCTTGGACGGGAACGTAGGGTGGGGCTACCTAGGTCCATGTCAGGGGAGGATGGTTTTGGTGTATACATCACTCTTGACGCTGACAGGGGTCTGGTAGACGGCAACTGTGTAGAGAGCATGGTGGACGACTGAGAGTGCCGCTTTGAAGGGGGCCGTCTGAGAGACTGATGCAAGTCGGCGTTCAGAACCCCTTTCTCAACGGCGACAGAGCTGTGTATTGAGTCATCACTCGGCGGAGGCTCAACAGGCTTGGGCGGGCGGGGCACCTTGGGGGAGGCTGATGAAGGACGGGTTTTGGGAGAAGGATGAGCTGGGGACTCTGGTGCTGGGGAAGGAACATCATCCTTGATGTCATCTAGGGACTGACTTGAGCCTACTTGCAACTGAGGTGATTGGGGAGAGTGAGAGGGTTTGACCACATCAGTCACCACCACCTGCTCCCCAGGCTCAACTTTCTGATCTGCTTCCATCCGAGACTCTACCTCTGTATCTTTTACAACAGAAGATGCGGGCAATACATGTAGGCCCTCCTCCCGGCCTTCCTCTACATGGGAATCTTCAAGCTTGGAGGCGGATATGACATCATCATCATTGCTCTTGGACTCAACTGACAAGGTCATCGACACAGCTGCCTCTGGGGACAATGACGGATTCTCAATCTGCTCACATTTGGGTGAGCTAGTTTGCGTGTCCTTAGGTCCCTTGTCCATGGCAGCAGCTGATGCGTCGGCTGCAGAGGGAGAAGCCACAGCGTCCTTTTTGAGCTCATCAGAAGAGGGGCCTTTCTCACTTGTTGATGCCTTGCTTGCCACCTTTGAAGACCCTTTCTTTGCTGCTTTCTCAACAACTTTTTTAGTTGCAGGTTTGGGTGGCGGCATGAGAGAAGGTGGAAGCTCTACCAAAGGCTCCTCAATAGGAAAGCTGTTTTTCTCAGCCTTAGTCTCAGGGAGGGTTGATGCTTCAGGCTCTGGATCAGGCACACTCGATGCCCCAGGCTCTAGCTCAGGAATGGGTCCAGCAGCTTGCCTCAATCTTGAAGCCCCCCCCCCTGAAGAGGCGCTATCTACCGTAGCGATAGCTCTTGAGGCACCCGCCGCTGCTCTAGAGGACGCCTCCCTGGCAGCAAGGCTTGGCATGGGTAACATCATGTCACACCACTGCTGCCGAAGACGTTGCTCAAGGCTGAGAAGCTTAGGAGCTGGCACTGCCCCCCAGAATCCAAATCTAGGCGCCTGCGTAGAGCATTTGTGATGAAGATTAATGGGTGGTGCACAAGGGCCCAGGACAGAGCTTAAACCTAACAAATTGTGTCTAACAACTGTATAACGAGTGTAACACACCTGGCTAGGGCTGACGAGGAGTGAGCACATGCTCAACTTTGCAACAGTATGAAATGACAACAGCCTTACTGCATGATCTTACAGCTGGCATAACAGGGTACACCATTGTATGATCTTACAGCTCATGGTATAACACGGTACACCATAGCCGGACATTCATAGCTTGCATTCTGTGCTTCAGAGCTTTTAACAGTGTCACGTCACTTATTCACAAGCCCATGACAGCGATATTTTCAAAAAGTTGTGTGTGGTAGTGTGGGAGGAGAAAATGGTCGTCACCAAGCATGCAAAAGGCCATGCTCTGGAGTTCCTACCTGCTCCCTGTTCAATTTTTGCATCCGCTGTGAGCGCTCGAGACTTCCAATGAACAGGACCCTTGCAGCATCCCAGAAAGCTTGTTGCTCCTTCAGCATTACAGCCATGTTTTGGGCTGAGGCTGCTTGGTTGCGCCTCATCCCAGGAGCAGCTGACATCAAGCGTGATGATTGAACACGTGATTTCTTTGACGCCTCAGGTCCTGCGGCATACACTGCAGCTTCCCAGTACCCAAGCGGAGGAGCAGCTCCTGCAGGGCCCGAGGCAGGAAGCATTGGGGCTGTGGGTCTGCTACTCTGCGTGAGGAGCTCACATGACACTGCAAGGGGACCGCCCACTCTCACAATGCGCATGAAGTCAAATCCCTTGCAGGCCTCCAATACAGTGGCCAGCCGATCAAGCGCTTTCAGGGCCAGCTCAGGATCAATCCCGACACTGCCAGTAACAGCTTTCAAGCTTGCGGGTGGTCCTGCTGGAGCTGCACAAAGGGGGCCCATACCCCTTGGGGTTCCAGGTACCCACTCTCTCCTGCTGTGACTACTGGCCACGCTACTCCCCTCATCTGATGACTTCTCCAGGCTGTTGGCCTGCTTCTCCTCCACTGGACCCCCGGCTTTTCCTATCGCAGTGAGAGCAGCTAATGCACTTGACACCGCCGAATCTTTGGGTGCCTCAGAGGGGAGGGCAGGTGGGTATCCATTGCCACCCCCTAAAACTATTCCCAACAGTCCAGGAACATTCCCTGACTTGCAGATCTCCTGCAGACATGGTAATGAAGGCATAAGCTTGTGGATGGAGAGAAGACACATTGCAGATCATTTTTACCAGTTTATGAAACATGACGTGTTGTTGGCTCATACATGCATTCAAGGATGCCATGCTAGCACTGAGCTCTGATTTTGGCAACTTATATATTATTATCAATCTTCCTTGAGCAATTGGTTCTGCAGATGAGCGGTGGCTGTCCTAGGGCCTTCCTATCACTGGAATGCACAATATCACGAATGATCACCTGAGCTGCATTTGGACACAGGTTGGCGACAGCGCAGTTCAAGCGCTCAGCTGCTGCTAGTACCCCAATAGAGGAGCGGAAGGAGTTGTACGCTTCTTTAGACAGAATTGTGGCATCGACGCGGTACAGCTCTTTGGCAATGGGGGGTCCGCCACAGCATGCTGCAGATGCCAACACATGCATCCAAAGCTCCACAAGAGATATAGGACCGTGCTGGATGGCGGCATTCTGCATCTCCTCCCCATTGGGTGACAAAGAGCGACAAGGGCAGCAAGGGTCGGCAGGAACTCTCCCTTGCAATTTAGTAGAAGACTCTCCATCCCAATCCAGATCTGGAATTGATGCTAATGGGCTGCTGTTGATCAGCTTCTTTAACTCCTTCACCATATTCCCTATGAGCGGGGTAGGAACCAGCTTGGGAGGGGCTGCAGGTGCTGCTACTCTCTTTGGGACAGAAGCCGCAACTTTCAGCACAGGGACTACCTTCTCAGCAAAGCCCTCAATCGCTAACAAATGAGCATCCAGGCTACACAAGACCAGCAGGGTGGTGAGCAGTGAGTGTGAGGCTGCACAGCAAGGATAGCGGTGCCTACTCTTCTTCTTTGAAACCTGCTCCCCTGAATCTGAATCCGAGTCATTGTCCGAAGAGGGAGCCTCCAGGTGGCGTATTGACGTATATACTTTGATGATCGTAGTCAGAGGTTTGGCAGCAGCAGGCAAGAGCTGGCGACTCTGCTTGTCAGATGCCAGTGACTGCAGAAGTTTGGACAACGCCAAGATGCCGTAAGCTGGCAAGCGTTCCAACCAAGAAGCTGACTTGTCTACGGCAGTCAGAAGGCGGGTGATGATAGGATCAGAGGCTCTGACCCCAGTGGCTCCACCAGGTGAGATGTTAGGATCATCTGGAGTGGAAGCTACCATAGGTTCCTCTGTTGCGGCAGGGGTACATGGGTCTAACAGAGTGTCGGCCTCTGGAGGTGACCTCTTAGTCGCTTCTACCTTAGTGCCTTTGCCACCTTCTCTGTGAGTAGCTAGCACCTGCAAGTTGCAACTCATCAGGTCAGCACCCCATCTTAAGATCAATCTATGATAATCACACCACAATTGAATTATTATTTAAAGCATGCCAAACGCACATTGGCTGGGGAGTACTCCGCTTCAGAGCAGAAGAGATAAACAATGACACTGTGAGGGAGCCACTCAACAACTTGATATATTTGTGTTCGTGGACAAGTCACCAGCATTACACGTGTATAGCAATTCAGCAGAATGGGATTTGGGAATCGAGGTCGTACTTCGGCCTTTTCAGGCAAACTGTGCGACAATTATCCCAGAATTCTCAGAATTCTCGGAATTGCATGCCAAATCTGAGGTACTAACCAAGGTACTAACTAATCATTATAACCTGTTTTGAAATATCAAAATCCAAATCATCCCCTGAATTACTAAAACGTTTCCCAAAGCACGGGGTGATCCGTTACCCACCCATGAGGAAAGACAGCACACAGAGATGCCCAAATGACGATGAAGGGGATCACGGGCTGCATAGGCTAGAAGCTGGACAGCACCTGTAGAAGGTGATTCAGATGCTGAGAGTCAGAATGAAGTAGGACAGGACATGTGCAGAGAAAATTCATAGCGATCAATCACGTGGTATTTTGAGAGGGCATGCTTCCATGTTGAATTGGACATTTTGCGGTCCAGGGGTGCTCAAGCGCTCTCCCAGCCTTGAATTTATCCATAGCACAAGTACATCAGAGAGAAGTACATGGGCATGGTGTCATTTAAAGATAAAGCTACTGAATTCCGGTTCATGGAGGCACTAGCCAGGATTACAAGAAGGTTATACTCCCACTGAACTCACACTCAGCCATGGCCGGACTGCTGGTGTCAGAAATTGCTACACTAGCCAGCTGCTCCAGAACCATTTGGGGCCAGCGGAGCCTTAACCATGAATCCAATCCCCCGCTAGCCCCAGTTAGGAGCCCAGATCTCCCTTCAGCATTGTCTGCAGCTGCAGCTGTGAGAGCAGAGGCCATAGATGCCGCATCCGTGATCTTCTTATGCTTTTTCTTCAGCTCTGAAGTTGATCCCACAGAGTCAACTCCTGAGAAAACAGAAGCGACCTTGCATAATCCCGCAGCAACGAGTACAGATGCCACGGCATTGTAGTAGGCTTCATTGAAATGCGACATGACAATCTGGAAACCTGAGTTTTGCTGAAACACCACCTGTGCTTCCAAGCTCGAGCTAGTCACCTGTGATACCACGAGGGGGGGGGGGGGGGGGGCATACGTGGATATGCAGACCAAAGCTACGGCTTACAACCTCCGAGTTAGGACAGGAGTAACAAAAATACAGATATAAATAAATACATACGCCTTATTAAGGGGCGTGAGGCTGAGGAGGCCAGCCTGTTGGCTTGCACTGGGGGCCACCCACCCCAAAACACGGATACACAAATATACATACTAAGGGGCTCCCATGCCGCATAAGGAGAGCTCTGTCAGTGGTATTGAAGTTTTATTCAGGTCCAGGGCTTGCAGTGCTTCCAGCATGTCACAGAACATGCAGCAAGTAGGACATGAAGTGGATGACTAGTACTTCCAAGCCTGAAGCATACCAAAGTGTGGCATCCATGCATATCTCACCCTGGACAGCTTCAGCAGACTTTCGACAATACCCTTGCTACCTTCCTTGGGGGCAAGGGTTTGTAGCAAAACCATGACCTGTGTGCCACCACGTGTGCTTGCTGCATCATCCAGGGCATTGACGGCTGCTGCATACTCCAACTCAATGTTGCTCGCACTGATGACAGCTCGCGTGTCTGAGTCCTGCAACAAACAAAGGTCCAGGCAGTAAGCGCAGTCGGATTCATGCTCTTGGATGGCAGGCAACTGATTTTTTTCATCTAGATGATGTTTGTGTCCATCACTGGACCAATTACGCTAATAAGCACTAAGCTACAGCTCTTTGCTCATGAATGCTCAAATACTATATGGGGGGGACAGAAGAGAAGGAAAAGCGCAGCATGTGCTAATCCAGGAAGTAATTCGCAGATGAAGAATTTTTCTTTTGATATCAGGATAGTACTAAGCAGCAAAAGGCAGTGGTGTTCTTGCACAGTTGAGACGAGCATTACAAGGTGTTGCATGGATGCAGATCACTAAGGACAGATGCAACAAAGGGTACGTACAGTTTGACATATGCATAAAATGTGGTACAGGCACATGCAGGGCATTGGGGAATGGAAGTAATTATGACACAGATGTCTTGAGACAAATGAGTTACACCAAAGCACCAACATACCACCGGCTGGTCATCAAAGGATACATTCATGCCATAGCTTTTCTTTTCAGCTACAAGCAACAGCTAGGTAGGCAGCTCCCCTGACTGGCTATTATGTGACCTGGTGCACCTTGAAGCTGACACAATTAGCTGTCCAGAACTGCTTAAATATTGGGGTTTACCTGAGTAGCTGCCTAAACGAGCTACCCAGAAGCTACTGCTCGTAGCTGAAAAGAAGCTTTGATCCATGCTGATGATGACACAACTGAAGCCCACTTCCGAACTGCGTACTACCCTCAGTAGCTCTTACTTGCGGTTTCAGAGCCAGAGCTCTGTTAGCATGCTTTAGAGCTGTAGTGTAGGATCCATTGAGCAGAGCTGACTTGGCTATAAGAGCATGGAGGAGAGCTGAAGCTGCGCCCTCACCCACTGTCTCCACAGCTTGCAAGCAGGCTTCCAGAGCATGACCATACTCGCCCTGCATGTAGTACACTACAAGCACAGGAGGACAGGCACATGAGGATTGCTACAGCGATTGGAGAGGTCCCCCTGCTTGCTTCTCCTGCCCATCCTTGAGTGATATTTGGAGAGGCCCCATTGCTTGCCTCCCCCTCTCACTCCGGCAATAACACTCCAAGAGGCCCCCATGCATGCCTCCCCCCCACACACACTCTTGCAACAACACTTCAAGAGCTTCCCCCCTAACCCACCACACAACCCACCCACCCAAACACACACACACTTTTGCAACAACACTTTCAGAGCCCCCCCACCCCCACCCCCTGCTTGCCTCCCCCACCCACCCTTGCCTACTCCTTGTTGTGCTTGAGCCTTCAGCTGCTGCACCTCTGCTCCTCCCTGGATAGCGACGCATGCTCGTATCGACTCTTCATACGATTGCAAAGCTTTGCTGCATACCTGCAGAGCAGGAGAGTGATGTTGTGTGAAACGATGCTAACAGACATGCGAGGCTTTACGTGAAGCCTTACTTTTAACCTTGCTGCCACTTGAGCGTCATTCATGTGCTTCTTGATGGATGCTATGTCGTTGGGACCTTCGCCCACAACCATAGTTGCTGCGGGGTTCTTGTCAATCCATGCAACACCATATAGAGTAGAATCGGGTGAAAATGCTGCGAGAGTGGAGGTGAGAGTCCGCCATGAGCATAAAGGGGCGAGCACTGCTGCCGCTGGCGCAATTTTAGCAGACTCGCGCACCTAGGGATGCACTCAACTGCTTGTACTGCTGCACTCGCACTGCTGTACACACACACTCGCAGAACTGCCGGTCGTGTGCGCCGGGAGCGGGAGTCCCAGTCACAAGCTGGTGTGAGGCACCAGCCCTGGCTTGGCCCTGTGAGCGGCCTGTGAGGCACATCCTCAATTCCTCTGCCCCGATCCTCAAGCTTCAGATACTTGTTCTGAGTGCCTTCCTGAGTTATTTTATTCGTGCACCTCAACGTCCATTATTCAAAAGAAGGCTTATACTCTAGGCTGTAAGGCTGTCATAAATATTTGCATGAAGGCAATTTCAAAATTTCTAGTAAGTTCGAAAACGGAACACCTTGCCCAGACCTCGCATGTAGGAATTTCTTTGCATTTCTCCCGGAATCCTCTGTGGCGTTGGTTTGTTTAAGGGGCACTACCTCCTGGGATGAAAAGACTGTCAATACAAAAAGTATAACTGCCTTCCCACTACCTAGACTATTTGTAATAAACCCTATTACGCATTTAGTCAGTTACCAGTACATATGTACAGAGGATGGGCCAGGCTCTGTTCATGGCTTCATACTTTATACCTACTTGGGGCGTCTCTCTTTGTTTCGCCTAATGTTTCTTTCTATCTTCATCTAAATCAAACTGACCAACTATGTAGTCTGTACCTGCGTAACGTGACTTTGGAGGATGACGACCGAGTGGATGTTTACACACTCAGCACTCCGCATCACACTACTTGACCCGGCTCTTCTCTGCCCTGACATAGCATGGCACATCAGATTCCCCGCAAAGCTTGGTAGGGGCAGGGGGTTGGCATTCATTACTCCATTTGAAACCAATTTGAAAATAGCTGCAAAAGCCTCGTTTCGAACAGCACACCCCCTAGTTCTCGGAATGCTGTGGGAGCCTCGTCTATGACTTCGCTTATATTACCAAGGCTGGGAAAGAGGCTTCTGCGGCACCATTATAGTAGAAGCGGGCAGGGGGGGGGGGGGGGGGGCAACTTCGAACCAAAAATACACCATCCCTCAACTTCGTAGATATCATAGAGAGGATGAAGAATCAGGTTTTATTTCTTGATTTGTCCTTGTAGAAAAAAGTGTTGGTCCTCCAAAGTTTGGGGCCGCGGGGGGGAGGGGGGGGGGGGGGGGGGGGGGGAGGAGAAAATCTGTAATTTTCAAACAATTAGGTACTTTTCTGCTTTTCAGGCACTTTTTTTCTAGCCCTCAGAATGACATGGGAGTGGAACTAGGGTGTTCCTCTACTAAATACCAGTCCATATATGCTATTGGGGGACAGCTCCCATACACATTATGTCCAGGGCAGAGGTGTGTGTGTGTGTGTGTGGGGGGGGGGGGGGGGGGGGGGTCGGTGGGTGCCGGCACGACTCGCAAACATGTGTGGAGCTACCACTTCCTTCACCACATGCAGTCTGTGCAGCCAGGCCAGCAACTCAGCGAGGACGACATCAATCAATTATCTTTGAAGGTGGCTGAGTTTGAGGGGTTGGTTGCCAAAGATGTCAATGTCAATGGGCGTGAGCAGTGGGAGCGAGCTCAAGTGCGGCATGAGGCATCCCTAGTAGACGCACCAGCATTGTTCTGGGGAATGGTGGTCGATGACGTCACCAACTAAGACCACATGTTTTAAAGGACTACATTGTGCCCTTCAGCCATACATACATTAGTGATTATTGAAGTCCTGATTATTTAATGCCCGATTGATGCTTAGATTGAAGACCTGGTTATTGAATACTTGATTATAATTGTTACAAGGTTCTATACGCCAGATAGGGCGTCTAACCGTCTGCACAGTGCAGTTAACAATACCCCTTGTGCGATAACCACGGAAACCTGGGATTTCTAGAGCACATGTCAGTGCAGATTCGAACCCGAGACCTCCGGCTGTGGTGACCAGATTGAAATACCTGATTATTAAAGAGTATTGAAGGTGGGCACATTAGGGGCCGAGGGGCCCTGACCAGGGTAGAACAAACCGATCGGTATTCCGGTATTGGGTATTCTATGGTCGGTATACCGGAGCTCAAAATTCCCAATGTCGGTTTGCCCGGAACTTTCTCGGGAGTTCGTTCCGGTATGCACCGACCAATTCTGAGGGCGAGTTCCGGTCAGACTGATCGAAATTCGACCAGGGTTTCCGGTATCCGACACAGCTTTGTAGCTGAGTAGCTGTGTAGCTTTCATGGTGAGTGGTGCCCATGAGTTTCTGGACAGTTGACACTTCGTCTTCCTTGACCTTCCCAACACCTGCCCTTATGGAAGAGGAAGATGAAAGCTCTTCCGTCCCTCCCATTTAAACTTGCCCTGTTAGGGCTCATTCGCCACAGAAATTTGAACTCAAACCGTGAGTATTTCATAGCCTGCACACTCCATTGCGCACTCGAGCTTCTCTGGAACCTCGCGTTTGTTAAAACTACTTGGTGGTGTCGTTACCCCGCTGCAGCCTCTTGCAGCAGCTTCTCCTCGGCCTTGATCCTTGAGTCTTTGACTGGCTCTGTAATGCCGTTCGCACGAATATCGCATTGCGGCACATCGCATCCATTTAGGTGCCGTCCCGCATCAAAACAGACCTTTCGCACGCGTTCCGCATTTCGACCATTTCCCCAAGTGATGTGTAACGGTGGCAGCAGCCCATCTGCATTGCCGGCCACTTGATCCCCTGCTGCTAGTTGAAATTCACAGAGACCTTGCATGTAGTAATAGATTCAGACTCAGTCTCTCATACATGAGGGTCAAGATGCTGGGCGGAAGAGTTGACAGGTTTGACTTAGCGTCAACCAGGGCCCTGGGGGGGTCATCTACCCCCGGGTAGCAGGGACTACCAACATCCAGCAGCTGTTCAGTGCTGTCAACCAGGTTGTCGTTCCTTCCTTTGATGACCCTGCCGCCTCCGACGAGGAGGAGTACGACGACGCGTTTGTGACTGATGACTCTGAGGCGGAGTCTGGATGAGGATGATGATGCTGATGAGCTGAGTGAGCTCAGCAGTGAGAGTGATGAGTCTGACAGGGACCCCGTCTCCGATGACGATGGAGACATTGCTGGCATGCCTCCCCTGATGAATGACAATGAAGCGGACCCTTTCCTTGAGGGGCTATTACAGGGTTTGCACCCAACCCTCCAAGTTGCTGATTCTATATCAGCTTGAATACACTCCGTAGAGTAGACAGAGATGAAAGCAGCGGAATGTCACGGCTGTATGCGTGCTCCTTAGGATAGGTATGTTACCACTGCAATTCCCCCCCTTCACTACGGAATGGGAGTGAGTGTAGTGAAAAAAGTGAAGTGGTAACGGGGAGAGTTGATAGTAATTCTGTTAGAGAAAAAAAATCTGGAAATCTCTCCTTCCCCCCCCTGCTGCTGGTATCGAGCAGATGGGGTTGATGTTGCTGGTTGCACAAAAAGGTATGTACAGAAGGTGTATCCATTCTGGTGTTGGAGTATGGTAAAGCAGGACTCACCACCTAGTTTCCCCCCCCTCTGCACGGAGTGAAGAATAAAAGGTAGGTGGTGGTTATGTCGAAACGGAAAGGAACTAAAGCCACGTCTATTACTTAAAGAGGTAAAACCTTGAGAGTCAACAAAGATCAAGTATGGGACCGGCCGAATAAATCTGGAGGCATGTAATACAGTGGCCAGTAGAAAAAGTCGTGGTGTCCAAGTTGAAAGAAGTTGATGCAACTGGGCGAAAATCCTCATCTGGTCATATTGCAAGTGCTGACTGTCCCTCCTAGAGGCTTCCAGTCAGCAACCCAGTGGTGGCTGCAAACTTGTCTTGAAGTAAGTTTGGGATGGTGTTGCGTATATGTAACGCAACTCGGAACATGAAGCAAGAAAACAAAAAGAATCCTAGAACTGTTGCGATCACTGGGACGTGTATTGTCCCAGGAATGAAGACGTATGTCTTCTGCACACCCCCCTCCCGCATGGATTAACAAACAAACATGACAACCTGTGGGCTAGTCGTAACTGGTCCATCACAGGCACAAGGCATGTCTGGGTTATGCAAGCTGCCTGTCTGCTACACAGCCTGCATAACCAAACCAGACGGTGGGTATGGTGGGTAGGTAAGAGTGTGTCTAGACCACTGGAACATGAGTGTTGTGTGGGGTGATGTATTCCATAAAGCGAGGACGCATTGCCATGTAGTAGATGGGAGGGGGGTTGGAAGCAAAGTCCAGGAAGGCTGAGGGGGGGTGGGCGCCATAGGTTGTTAAACCTGACCCTTGGTCCATGTGTGGTGGCATGTAGACCATGTGAGTCAGGTGGGTCCAGCGTTCAACGTCAGGTAGGCGACGAGTGAAATATGGTACATGCACTGGGTATGGGTATGCTCCATTAATGCGCCTGGTTTCCTCTACCCTGTTGAAAATTGTGATCAGGTCAGCTTGCTGGTGGTGCCAGGCAGCTTGGAGGAAGTGAATGCGTGTAGTGTACTGTTGGACAGATTCAGTGGGGAGTTGAAGGACATGGCCTTGGGGGTTATCGAGGTCACCATAGTAGCATGGGCCAAGACAGAGTAAATCATCTGCAAGGGGTGGTTGGCCATTGTATCGCTGTGCCCAATGGGATGTGAAATTTGGTGCGTAACGGGGCAAGCAGTCCCATGTGAGTGCATGGGTGCTGTCACGATATTCTGCAGTGTTAACCATCACCTGAGGTAGGAGGGAATGTAAGGAGTTGAGGTGAGCAATAGTGTGCTCATGTGTGGTACACTTCACAGGATGGGTTGTCCTCAGACGCCAGGATGGTGTGCGTTGGTGCCTGCATGCACGGTTGAGGCAGGGGAGCACAGGTGTGAGTGGTAAGGGCTTCTGTGTGCCTGTGGGGAGTGGGTTGAGTTTTTTGAGTCCAGCCATGGTGAGCTTAATGACTTGGCCGTCATCGTAGGTTAGCTTGAAGTACCATGGCCTGGACAGTGGTCCTTGGAAGGAGGCAGTGCCCCAGACAGCTTTGTCGAGGCCGCCTTGGACTCTGACTTGTTTGATGACAAGCATCTTGTCGCAGGCGAGGGCGGCTCTGTCTCTGGAGCGAGTCTGCGGGGTGGGGAAAAGGTTAGGTTCCTTCTGTGGTGTTTCTGGGATGCGTCCCGCGGGGATTGCAGTGATGCCGCTGGCTTTGCAGTTGGGGCAGAACCAGTCCTCGACGGGAACTGCAGAGAGAGGTGGGTCAAGGCAGTGAGTGTGGTAACCTGCTCCACAGCCGTCGCAGAGTAGCATGCAATTTGCGTTGTCAGGGAAGTTGCAGACGCTGCAGGCTAGGCTGGGGGGTGGGACTGCTAAGTCTGGCCTGATTGTGCCATCCAAGTTAGGGAGGTGGCAAGGAGATAAATTGCGGGCATGGTTGGTGATGGTGCAACCGCAACGTCCTTGCAAGACGACGACTTCAGATGGTTTGAGGTCGATGATGCGCAGGATCATGCCTTGGGCAGCCATCTGCAAGGAGTTGCGCACGTTGGGACGGCGGATGTACACAAAGTCTCCCACCTGGAATTTGCGTAGGCGAGGGTGATAGGCCCCCCCCCTGATTTTTGCGTAGCGCAGGGTGTCCCTGTGGTGGGCGATTGCTATGTGATTGGCAATAGTTGGGCTGACTCTCTTGATCCATTGAGCGCGCTCCAGGAGAGTGTCTGTCAGAGCTTGCACCTGTGTGCTGTCTGTCAGGTCAGGCAGCGGCGCTGTCATGGCAAGCTGTGCCTCAGGGTTGTTCATGACGGGAGCCCGGGCGTACAGCAGAGTGAAGGGGGCGCACTTAGTAGTCTCCTGAGGGCTACAGTTGTACGCTGTAACGACCTTGGCTATGTCAATGTCCCATGTGTCAGTGGCCAGGTTTTCAGAGCAGATCTTGGTCAAGGCTGCCTTGATGGTACCTACGCTTCGCTCCACAAAACCGTTGCCCTGAGGGTGGTTAGGGTGGATCGTCCTGTGGTCAATGAAGTTGTGAAGCAGATGTTCCTTGAATTTGCCTTGGAACTCTGGTCCATTGTCAGAGATGCAGAGCGCATACGCGCCAAAGTGTGCCAAGACTCCATGAGAGTGCGCGTATACCGTATGTATGGCCTCCTTGGCTGGGATGGGGACCACTACGAGTGCGGCGCTGAAAAACTCCACGGTTGCGATTGATATTCACTTGGTCTTTCCGAACTTGGATACTTTGGAAAAATGCTTCTCGCCATGATTAGAGAGGGTGGTTCGATTCCACTCGGTATATAATACCGTACAGATGACTGGTGACATCAACTCCGTACAATTGAGTGCTCACATGGTCGAGCCCATTTTCCAACCCTTTGGTACCCCTGGGCAAGAAAACAAACAAGGTTCAATCCCCGTCAGGAGGCAAAACAACCCCGGGTCAGAAAGTACCCATGATCCCAGCTGGTCAGCTTGTCACGCAATTCACGCGGGCAGGGGGGAAACTCCACGGTTGCGATTGATATTCACTTGGTCTTTCCGAACTTGGATACTTTGGAAAAATGCTTCTCGCCATGATTAGAGAGGGTGGTTCGATTCCACTCGATATATAATACCGTACAGATGACTGGTGACATCAACTCCGTACAATTGAGTGCTCACATGGTCGAGCCCATTTTCCAACCCTTTGGTACCCCTGGGCAAGAAAACAAACAAGGTTCAATCCCCGTCAGGAGGCAAAACAACCCCGGGTCAGAAAGTACCCATGATCCCAGCTGGTCAACTTGTCACGCAATTCACGCGGGCAGGGGGGAAACTCCACGGTTGCGATTGATATTCACTTGGTCTTTCCGAACTTGGATACTTTGGAAAAATGCTTCTCGCCATGATTAGAGAGGGTGGTTCGATTCCACTCGGTATATAATACCGTACAGATGACTGGTGACATCAACTCCGTACAATTGAGTGCTCACATGGTCGAGCCCATTTTCCAACCCTTTTCCGTCCTGGCAGGGGTACCAAGTGATGGGGTGTTCTGTACTCCGGTAGCCGCGTTACCGAGGGGTTGGAAGCACCGTCGTCAGTACTGACGGTGACGTCTCACCGTTCCGAGGGGTTGGACTTTCGGCAGTTGTGGAGTCGAGGCGAAAGGAGAGGGGTTGACCGGAGTCTCCTTCTGAAGTCCGGCAGACGGGGGTTGTCAATGCTCGGGGAGGGTACTGGAGGCGACCGTAGGTAGACAGGTTCCGGGAGTCGGTAACGACAGGGGCTTGGAGACGCAGACTTTGAATCCGTGGTGGTTCTGGACAAGGGTTTGATAGTAGAATGAGTTACAATTTGTTTTAGGAACAATAGAAGATAAAACTGCGGTTTCTAAGTGAACGCGCGAGTGTCTACATAGCTTGCCGGAAAAGGTCGGCAAGGCGGGATTGCAATGCACGACAGGGGTCAAGCGGCGCAAGAGCTTAAGATGATTATTCACGATGCGTGACAGTTGTATTGGATTGTCGTGACGGGTTGGTGTCACGACAAGGCAAACACTGCATGGGGTAGGTGCGCAAGTAGCGCCTAGCAGTGACTTATCCCGACGACAGCATCGACGCACCTGGACAAGGGTTTGATAGTAGAATGAGAGAGAATTGGTCGTCTCAATCGACTATAAACTCTTCTGTCCTTAGGGTATGGCTTTGCCTGTGCTGGCGAAAGGAGATTTGCTCAGGCGAAAGGAGATTCGCTTAATGGCACAGGATTGTTATGTCTCGTGTTCAGACAAGCGCCCGCGTGTCACTCAAGCTGCGCTTGTGACGCGGCCTGGGCGCGTATGTGTAACCGATCCTAGGTAGCTGTGGGTAGCTGGCCACTAGGCGGAAATGTACGGCGGGTTGACTCAGCCAGATCTGGGCTACCTGGGCACAGGTCTGGTCGGAGTCTGCTCTTGGTGTGTGTGTGCGTGTACAAGGTATTTCCCTTGCTTTTAGTGTTACGTAGGTAAACACGCAATCGCGTGTGACAGGAACACACGCACCAATCTGTACACGGAGACGAGAATAGCATTACAAGCACAGGAGACCCATCAAGGGGCACCAGTGGTGAAAGGGGCGGCAGCCAGGAACCTAACAGGGTACAGGCTAGACCGGTGACGCAGCCAACAGGAAGCTGTCACTGAGTCACTCAAGGATGACACAGTCTACGGGAAGCTGTCACTTCGGGAAGCTGGCAGAGCCGATAGTTCTAAGGAAGTACATAAGTAGTCACCAAGTCATAAAACGCGTGAGAGCACCGCAATTCATGCTGACATTCTAGTGATCTTTAAATCTCATATGTATCGCAGCACTCAACTTCGTTTTTTTGTAAAATTGCCCCCAAACTGTGCCCTCAAAGTGGGGGGAAAACCCCGGAAGGTACAAAACAAAAGTGCTGTCAGAACCGGAGCTTCTTTGGGGGGAAAAACAAAAAGTACGGTATTCAAAAATGGCCTAAAAAGTGGGTCGGAAGGGTAAAAACAGAGTTCCGGTATGGCCAGCCAATCTCAGGAAGGCCATTGTCCTACCCTGGCCCTGACCCCAAGCCCCACAAAACAATGGAACATTGATGATTATGATTTTCTATGCCTCGAACATCCCCAGTGGACTCGAGACCAACCTCAATGGATAGGCCTGTAAAAAACCTGTAGCATGAGCATAATTAGACCCTATAACACTAAGTGGTGGCTGAGATACTGGCTGTACAGTGGGTTCCGGAGCCGGGGGGGGGGGGGGGGGGGGGGGGGGGGGGTACTACACGTACTTCCCATGTGTGAAATCACTAAACATGTCTCTAGACCGCATATCTGATGCTCGAGATGAATAATATGCATGAATTATTGCTATGGTACGTTCTGTTGGGAAGGCCATGCGCTTAGCAGATAGCCAAAATGTTGCTCAGCGAGTTCAATCGAGCTCGCTAACTGAGGTCAGAAAACTCAGATCTGCCAGCTCACTTACAGGGGAATGCTGACCACAGTTTGCGAGCTCCTGCGGTTCCGAGCGGTCACTTCTTTCAAATCAACGAATGGGAGGTAAAAGCTATAATCATGTACCAATGATCCTGCTATCTAGCGTTCTGAAAGGTTGCGCATACGGCTCAGAATTTTGATCGCCCTGGGAAATTTCCAGGGTCAAAAATCAGGTGCCCCCGCGCCCATTTCTTTATAGCAATTCAGGGGATGAATTGGACATAACGTTTCCGCGAAAACTCGTACTTCGCACTTGAAATCGAGAATTTTGGCCTGGAAATCCGAGAATTCTCGACAATTTTGATCTTGGGAATCGAGAATTCTGAGAATTGTTCTCGAAATTCTCGACAATTCTCGACAATTTCCACTCAGATATCTCGGTTTCGAGCTTCATATCTGAGAATTCTGGGTTGTCAATACAGAAGCTGGAGAAGGCTTCACGGATCAATTCATCCCCTTCTGCAGCCCTGAGGTAACCCTCACGAAGGAATATCCGAGCTCGTTCAAGGCTACGTACACAGATTCCCTGCTCCACGGTGGAATGCAGCCGGTTCTGTTCTGCAGCTCGTCAGCTATTTCGTGAAAGCTAGCACCCTCGTGCTCTTCGATCATGCTTAGGAGTTCTTCTGCGGCAAATTCAGTTAGCATTCGACTGAGGTGCCTACTGCCCGACTTCCCTAATTTGATTAGACCATTCTGCGGATCCGCTAGGTACTCGTTCACAATGTTTCGGACAGTAGATTTGCATGGGTGCCCCTGAAAAGAGTCTGCTATCTCGCGGAAGGTTCTTTCATGTTCGAAATACTGGACTATAACGGTTTGCCTCGTATGCAGAGGGTAACAGTTATTCCGAACCGGCATAGTTGAACTAGTGTCGGGTCAAAATTGTCGCGAGAATTCTGATCAAACTGTCAAATATCGTGAATTGAGTCCTAAGAATTCTCACGAGAATTCTCACGAGAATTCTCAACATTTGGCCTGAGAACCAAGTACGAAGTACGAAGTACGAAGCGCTTTGTCCAAATCATCCCCTGAATTGCTATCAGGCCATGGGCCAACTACAGCTACGAGAAACGCTCCCGCCAGAGGGCCAGTCTTCGTCTCGGAAACCGCCCTGCCACCGCGCTTCTTTTTGCTTGTTTTGTGTCTCCCCCCATCGCTTCAACTCCATTGTGTTCACAAACCAAACTAACTCTTAGCATTGCATCTGCATTGCCCTTCTCACCTAAGAACGCCACAGCTACAATTTGATCACCTGCCATCGTCCCCCCCCCCCCCCCCCCCCCCCCCCCCCCCCGCTTCCCATTCTTCCGAGATACTGTTTATCGGTCAGCGCAACCGTAAACTGCTCGAAGCGTCCCGCATGATCTAATTGGTGCAGCAAGGAACTGGACTTACGTACGTGGCGACCCTAGCAGCTCGGAGGACACAATCCACCAGCCAAGAGCAAGCCTTATACGTTGTAAGGCAAGGACGGAGAACTCAAATGGCCTGACCCCGCCCATGCAGTCCTGGTTTACACGAGGCATGGGAATTGTGTCACTGAACAGTCAAGGTTTGAAGGACTAAATCTTACTCCAAGCACTTTTAAAATCTAGTCCTACCAGAGTGCCTTGCACAATCACATAATTCCAATGGGACGCCGAAGCACTGTGACTGGAAGAGTAAGGAGCGTGCTGCTGTGCCTCCTGATCATGATGTCCGTCAAAGTTGCTTATTGTCAAGTATCTCCCCCTCCTCCTCCCCCACCTCCTAGTCCCCCCCCTCCTCCCCCTAACTAAAAG